>JAIEZT010000013.1:16072300-16435065 GCA_019594935.1 Periophthalmus modestus
GTTTATTACAACACTGGTAAAGAAGTTTCCCTGTTTAGTGAGGCTGGCATGTGACACATAATTATTTTTCAACACCTCCACTTTCACAACACGAGGTTATGAAACATAATGACCTAAATCTACATGTGTTTGCCTTTTCTCTGTGATGATGTAAACATCAAAGAGGTGGATAATAGTTGGAAACACAGAGAAAAATGAATTATTAAAGTCCACAATGTGGGGTGGAGGTGATCTGACCAGTAACTTGGCATGAAGTCACACCACGAAATGTTTCATTGATGATGCTGAGGAACATTTCGGGCGCAAAGCATCTCCATGGAGACAAGCTGGTGCTGAACCCTCCACCACAAAGTTTACACTGTGCACACTGAAGTTCCACTTCCAGCATGAATTTGTACGAGCAAATGGAAAAAAAAATAAATGTTTGTATTGTTGTGCCGATTGTCACTGTAACTTAACCTGTCATTGATTTAATCACAACAGTTTCACTTTTCAGGTCTGGCACTGTTACCACAACACACCTCTACTTTATCACTATAAACTGCTATTTAACGGTTGATCCTTGCTCTTTAAAAGCCTCTGGCATTTGTAAGTATAAACTGGGGTATTTATTAGGGTTTATAAGGCCAGAGCAATTTGTACCAAAAAAGATAAAGTGAAAAAGAGAGACAGACGGGGGACTCTTCTTAATGTGGTGTGAAGGTCTGAAAGTCTCTGAAATAGCATCATTGTTCTGTAAATGCAGTTTATTTGTAATAGGTACATTACATATACAGCACGCTAACACTCCTCTATATATTTTCTGATATATTGGGCAGTGCCTTGTGCAGCAGAGGTTATTACATTCCAGTTGACTTTCTCAGAGTTAACAACTAAGCGGCACAGTTCAGCGACGCTCACACGACAATGAAGTTCAGAATCAATATCTTCTAGTGCCTCCTCTGGGGAAGACACAGGCCCTGTTCACATGCTAACCTCTATAATACATCTCTGTGACAGCTGGTCCTGCAAAGCCAACGTAACACTGCATCAAGGGGCCAAACACAGCACTCGCCTTCACTCAAAAGCACTGGGAGAGTCGTGCTGGACTCCTCTATCACCGCGCTAATTTCTCCAGCAGTCTGAAAAAAGGGAGACGTTGTTACATCTGGGCTCTTGTCACCACGACGTCCAAAGTCAAATTAATTCGCAGTAATGGTGGTAATGGATGGGCTGGTTCATGTTCAAGGACATCCGCTAAGTCAGGTATTTGAAAAGAGATTTTGCGATATCTAACTCAAAAGGGTAAAAGATAGATAGTGTATAGAATGACCACAAAAGTTCACTCTGAAAACTCTGATTTCTAAAGATGGGTCCTTAAAGACTCTACTGCCAAACAAAGTGAAAAAGAGACATTTGATATATATCCATGGAATGTTTATTTTTGTAATGATAAATACAGATTGTCTGGAGTTTTCTGTGTGGTCTAAGGTAAGGGCCAATGCGAAAGATGTTGGATTATTTTGCTGACTGTCAACCAGCGTTATTCAGTGTCAACCCAGAACCAAAGTTTAAGTAATAATAAAGAGGAATTATTTTCACATTTTATTCAATGAAATCCAGTCAATGGCTAGTGTCTTCCAGCTTCCGGATAGATAGGTTCTCATGAGTGTTTTGTCAGTAATGTATTTTATATAATTCATCTCAGATTCATGATCCTTTAAAGCAGGGGTCCCAAACTTTTCCCTGTGAGGGCCACATAACTTTTCTTCTTCTTCTGATGGGGCCGGGGTCAGTTTGTAACAGAAAAAGTGGCGATTGCAGGAGCCTAAATGTAAAAAAAATGTATGTGTTTTTTCCAGAAAGCCACACATAATTCAAATAACCCTTTTCTGGATTCTTCACAGAACAAAAGTCAGGGAAATAAATAATAACACTATTAATGAAATAAAAATAAAAACCAAATGACCCTCCCTGGTTCTAATCATCATCAATAATCGTTTGTCCACTTCAGGTTCTGCCATTCTGAATCCATTTTTCTCTTACCGAACCTTTCTCCATGATTCCGTTCTCTTTGAGAGGCGGTGGGTTTAGGATGTTTTTTTCTGGGGGTTGCCAGATTGGGGCACAGACGCAGGAGGGTGGAACAGAATGTCACGTTATATGCGTCTATGAAATAGTTACTAACTAATAGTTAAGAATGAAATAGTTCATAACCTAAGGAACTTTTTATTGCAAAAGTCCAACTTTATTATCAAATACAAATACACATATATGAAAAAAAAAAAAATCAAAACACTCTGGTATTGTTCAGGGGGCCGGACCAAATGTGGAGGCGGGCCATATCCTGCCCGTGGGCCGTAGTTTGGGGACCACTGCATTAAAGGAACAAAACATCATCTTTTACAGCTTGATGTGCTTTGGAAAACAACGGGGAGGCTGGAGAGTTTCCAGGGATTGACACAAAAATACAAACTTACAAAATATGACTTTTTTCACTATCTACAGATGAGGGATAAATATAAGAAGGAAATACAGGTGGAACTCTTCATGGGAGCGAGAGCGACGTGATCCAAATAATGACTAAAGCTCAAAGGGGATAACAATATTAGAATAATCTCAGTAAAATATCAAGCCACGGTAAGTAAAGATAAGCATACAACCCAAAAAGTAAAGTTAAAATGGGAAAAAAAGAGTAAGAAAAAGAGTTAATATAGAACTTGGGGATGAAGACTAAACATGTGGAGGCCCATCGTACAACCACCAGCTCTCGGCCTGGAGGGAGTTTGCCTGGAAAAATTTGATTAGATTTTTCTTACACCTCAGAAATGTTGGAGAGAATGTGGGAAATCAAAGTCGACCATTCACATATATTTTGGAAATGCTCAAAACTTTGGGATTTTGTAAAAATGTGTGTAAAGTGAAAAGTGAAGTACTGGGATACACAACATTATGGAAACAAGAAATTCTGCACCTATGCAACTTTCAGGATGACAGTGTTATGAATGTGATAAATACTTTGTAAAGGTGATGTTGATAGCAGCCAAAAAATGAAAAAACGGAGGAAATGGGGGAAGAATATACACCAACAAAGGACCAGTGGAGAACAACGATTGAAGACATATTTGTGATGGAAAAAACTACGCACAGACTGAGATACAGGAGCCACAAATGAACAAAAAATGGATGTTATATAAGCAAAATGACTGGAAATGTGCTACCCAGACATGTTTGATTTTTCTTGTTTTTTGATTGATTGACAAAAATGAATAAAAATTTAAGTTATCATGGCTTTTCTTTGGTTCACCCTGTAGAGCATTTAAACCTGACCAATGCTTTCTGTCCCTGCAGCTCTCAAGGAAGATCTATGGCATCAGATAAATGCAGAATGACTGAGAGGAGAGTATGGTTTGCAGGAAACAAGATCTCAGGTCACAAGATCCCACGGGATAAAACTGCCAAAGATTGTGTGCACATGTGGAAAATTATCTGTGAGATTTATTTCAAAGCGTTTACATTTGGCATGGATAAAAAAGGGTTAAGTTCTTCTTAGAGAAGCCATAGTTACATTGATTGAACCCCACAATCTATTCATCCCAAGTGATGTTCTCGTTCTCCGTCTTGCCTTGTAGGGTTTGTGTCTCGTCTCATCCTTTACTAACGGATTCAAGCTGGGTTAAAACTTTCAGGTGTCAAAATCCTGTACATTGTTAGTCTCCATTTTGACAGTCTAGAGCGGCACTGAAATGTTTTTCTCACATCCGTCAAGGGCACTACCACATCCCAATATAGCTCCACTCAACACACAGTTCCCACACATTCGACGTCGCACCGACCATCTATTTATCACGGCTTTGTCATTACATCGTACGAATTAACTTAGTCCTGCTTCACAATCCAGGGCCCGCACTTCGCTCTCGATCACTGACAGAGCCGAATGAATTATTCACAGTAAAATCAGGCAGGGAGAGGGAGAGGCTGGGTAGAAAACTCCTCCAGCAGAAGCAGCGGTATCGTCGCCCTATTTGCAGATGTGGGGAATCTGTCAAAGCAGGAGTGCCTTCCCCAGAGGGACAGCGAGGACAAATGACACCCACTCTCTGCATTCAATTACTCCGACAGAGGCCATGGGAGAGAGGGCCAGATACAAGCCTGCACTTAACTACAACTGTCTGCTCAAGTCAGCTCCCATTACAACTGACCACTGCTAATGTACAACATGTGAACGTTTACGGACATGCTTCCACGAATGAGAAATATGACTGCACTGGGAAAAACATTCAACAAATCACTCACAAACTCATGTCACAACTGTCTGCAGTGCGGTGGATGTTAGGGTGAAACAATCAAAACCAAGACATTACTGATCATTCATTAGAGCACTGATATTTAAAGTTCTGATATTGAAAAAATAGGAGAAAGTTGGACAAAAAAAACAAAGCATAATATCTCTGTTATCTTTTTGGGATCTAAATCAGTATCTAGCCTTTTCCTCAGTATCTAAAGAGAGTTTTTGTATCACTGCAGCACTATTAGATGTATTCCACTTATTTCTACAGTTATAGTTTATAATTTCTACAACTGCTGCCATTATCGTAGGGATTCTGTTTCTACTAGTACCCTCTAATACTTCTACCCTCTAAAAGCTACAACTGTCACTATAATACTGCACATTTTAGGTAAACAGGCATATTTCAGTCTCTGGTATTCGTGGCAGGAGAAGGCCATTCATATATTCATAGTATTGTATGAATATATGAATGGTCCTTTATGTAGAACAGCAGTATTTCATGGTGAGTCTAAATGTGTGTGCTTGTTGTGTGCTCTTGAGTGTGGCAGTGAGAGGGTCAGGAGCTTTGACCTGCTCTTCAGGAGTTGTCTTCACAAGGAGGAGTCTGGGCCACTTAACCCTGTCCTGCTGCGCCTCACTATACGTGACACAGAAGAGTTCTATCAGGTCTCACAGAGCGGGTACTTTCAGGCTGCATAAAGCTGTTCTGCTGATACATTACTGTCAAATGCTACACTGTAGCAAATTGTTGAAGTTTCTACAATATTTTTTACAAAAACATATTGCTTTCATATTCATATTACACATCATACCTGTTCATTTAGAATACACTGTGGGACACAAATTCATTGCAGTTAGTAAGAATAATTCAGTTAGTAAGCATGTTGTAACAGTTAGTTTGTGCTTTACTGTAGATGGGAGAATTACATGTAAATGTTGTATTTTGTTATATTCAGTTCCAGAGAGCACAGACGAAGAGGAGCTGGTGGGAATACTGCACTCCACAAAAGAGAAAAACTCAGACTTATTCATTTTTCACCTTTGTCATACATTTTGTAGGCTATTAGGACTTATTTATGTGTCTGTGTTCTGGTTCTTACGTACTTTTTGCCTATATTAAACCTGAATAACTGAGCTGAGGCCACATATGTGTATTTAGAGCAATAGGCTCATTTACATGACCACGAGTGAAAAGCCTGACTTCACTGGGCCCTTTGCTCCTTCTTTCGTGCTGCTGCACGAGGCACCACAGTGTCGCTGATCTGAGCTGAGCACCGTGGACTGGCCTGGTTCCACTGGTTAGTACAAAGAGACTTGGTAACACTCCGGTAGAGCAGATGTCAACACATACGAGAGGCAGCAGTGATCAGAGCTGAGCAGGGACTGAAGCAGTAAACAGTGAGCTGCTGCTGCACACACCGGCCCTGCCTTTGTAAAACTCCAACAGAGCCGGAGTTTGAGGCACATATGACTCGAGAGGCGGCGGATACCAGAGGGAGGTGGACTGACAGGGGTTTGCAGGGAACTACAAAGAGAATAAAGGGGCATTAAAGGCATAAATCTCACTTCCATCTATAATAATAATAAAATGTGTGTTTGTTTAGGTGAAGGTACTATCCATCTAACTGACTGGGCACTGAAAACTGAAGAATAAAGGTGAACATGTCATTAATGTAAAGATTTAGTGGAGGACGTGAGGTTGTTGTAATAACACTGAGACACATTGTTTTCGTGTTACTCTGTGAGAATATTAACTTTAAGGCATAAATATCACTTCCATTTATAATAATAAAATGTCATTGTTTTAGTTTAGGTCACCGGGCGTATACTGAGCACTGATTAGACCAGGTCACATTCATTTTATGAGTTTAAAGACTGTGATAGTTAAACTGCACAGCAAAGTGACTTCAGCATCATGTATATTGAAGTATCTTTCAAAAATACAGAACTTGGCTCAATCACACATTTGTGACAAATCCACCAAATGTGTTTCCATTCAGCATCCACAGTTGAAACAATATTCTGTGGGTGGAGCCATGTTCGTGACTTATGTGCACAGGAATCTCAGGTCAAGTCTATTTTTGAAACCTGTGTATTACATCGTGTCTGCATATTTAATATGACAGATAAGTTATGTTATGAGTTTTTCTTCCAGACAAGAATAATAGACTTTTCACTTGTCTGGCACAGATACGGCATAGCTCTGCTTGTCATTTTCCTTAATGAAATAGAGGAACAGCTTGGCTATACGTGCGGTGATATATAAAGATGATTTACCCAGGCAAAGCTGAGATAGTGTTTAACATAAATCACCTTGTATCAGTTGTTTATTGCGGTGTTTGGACGACTGCCTTACACTTATAATGTGATAGCTGATGTTCATATATCTGCTTAAATAAAACAGATGATGTGACAGCAACTTTCATTTTGTTTATGTTTCCAAGGTGTCACAAGTATCACATATCGTGTCAGGATATATTTCATGACGCTAAGAGTTAGTGAAAGCCAAATGTGTGGTGGTGTGGCTCTCGGTTGGATATCACTGATCCTCCAGCTAAGCCCAAATACAGCCGTGCACATATGTGAAAGACAATAGCTTCTGTAGGGCACCTCTGGCTGTGAGGGTTAGACCAGACTCCACACCTGTTGTCGTGGGCAGTTAGAGACGGACTTCGCCTACTGCTTTACAGTGTATTTTAATGTACAGCACTGAATACTCATAAATCTACACTACCCACTCAGACTAGGCCCCACTTATACTCGGCTAAATCCAGCAGCTTTGGAACTTGTTCGCGTTTCACTGCGCTCTTAAATCTGATTGTTAAGGAGATTTACATAGAGAACTGCATAGTTTAGTCCAAATATGTACTGTCCAACCTATGCCTTCATTAGCCTGCTATTTTTTTCATAATTCATTGTTAGAATATGCAAATGATGGCTTCAATAAATAGTTAAAGACGTCTATGGTGGGACATAACAGTGAATAAAATAAAACTAGAATAAAACATGGAAAAGTTATTAAAGTATATTGAGAAAGGGAGGAAAATCATTTAAAAATCTGTTAATATTGGACTCACTGAACTAAGGTAAAATCATGAACTCTAAATTGTCTGAAAATTCCAGGGAAAACTTTAGAGGGTGTGTATTATTAGACATATTGTCCTTGGCAGAAATAAAACAAAACTCGTCTTTTTGGTTGGAATTAGCATTTGCAAACTTCAGGTTGAGTAATAAAGCTCTCCTAAATTATTACAAAAATGTTGAGCTCCTCTGTATGTGGCCGTTTCTCTGATTAGAATGATAGGTTATAATTGAAACCATATTATGACAAAGCCACAGAGGCATAAATAATTGAATAAAATTGTAGTGGGGCTTTTTCAACTGCAGCAGCAAATACGTGTACAACATTTTTCTCCTTCTTTTGGACTTGGTTTAAGAAGTCTAAATCCTGTGGTGAGAAAAAAAGTGAAGGGGAACGAGACTCTGGTTTTGGCTGGATTTGCGTAGGCCTGACTTCAATGTGGCTCAGAGGAACCCAAGCCTTGGCTAACCATGTGGAAACACAGGGCATCAAACAGCACCAAAGCATTGTACCACATACTGGAGCTATTTGTCTGGCTTAGGAATTCTGGGCTTAACAGTGTGGCTTTGGGACTGGTTACTCTCCCTGTGAAAAGTACAATTTAACCATGTTGCAACACAGGCACTGAGAATGTTTGGGGCACATTTAAAACATTAAGCAGCCAAATTATTTCTGTATAGTTGGAAAAAAAAGCGTTTTACCAGTGCAGATATACTGTATAAGCAGCTCTTATAGTAGTAAATGAGACTGCTGTAAGCTGTTTGCTGTTTGCATGTAATTATTCAGCTTTTTAAGTTAGCATGCTAGTTGTTGTTAGCATTATTGTGATGGCAAAACTCCAATCTGGCCTCTGAAAGTCGTGGAGCATGTAAAATCTCATTATAGTGAATAATGAGGAGGCTAGAAATGCATTAGGGAACTGAGGAATAACTTGGTTGTAAAAATACCTGTGTTTTTCATGTTTTGAAGGCAGTAAAAATTAGGTTTAGAGCTGTGTCAGTGTTCCGTATCTGGTGTTACGCTATTCAACTGGTTTGCCTTTAGAAGTTTGAGCAAAGCTTTGACGCTAGAGTCGCGGGCGGCGTTCATTAATTGAGCTTTGACCTAAAGGTGAGATAGCAAAACATGTCAGGATTAAATTGATCACGGGGGACTGAGCCAATTTACTGAGCGGCCTGCACCTTCAGAGAGATCGCCGTGACCAAGTGCCCTCGCCCTGTTAGCCGGGTTAGCTTTAACAATAACACTGTGCCTGATACAGCTCAAGTTTGATTTTCTGAACCACATTTTTTTACGCAATTGAATCTATCTAATAAGTTAATGCACTTTTAAGGAAGGAACTGTTGTCATTTTGGCTGGTGCAGTTTCCTGATTCATTAAAACAAAGAAAAATCCTACAGTTCGATAGCGCAGTAGCAGTTTTATGCACATGATCGTACTTACACTGTTGTCGCTGGACCCTGACACTGGATAGACTGTCCATCCCAGCTCTGCCGTCGCTGTGGTGGAGTCCATTAGGGTTTCTGCACAAAGAAAGAAACAAATATTGATCATTTTTATACTGACAAAACATTGAGCAACTGTAAATCACAATGTTGGTGTTTTTTAATCCTACGTAGAATATTTTTTTCTGTGCAAGTGTTTGAGAGCCAGCAGGTTTGTAACAAGTCTGAAAATGTCAATTTACACCAAACTGACAAGCGCCGTACGACTGAAGTGAAAGCTACAGCCTTTGTAAGTCTGTGCAGACGAGGGGCAGTGGATTATCCGGTAAAAAAACACCTCTGGTAATTGGGGTCAAAAAGAATGTGCCTCTTGTCTGTCATGAGGTCGGCTGTAGACAACATTCCACGGATGTGATCCATTGTCTATCAAAGGATCATCCGAGCATGAGCACGTCTCTGCCTCTACAGCTGCGAGACAATAAAAACTAAATTATACAACCCGCAGATTTAAGGGAACTATGAAGATACTGTGTTCAAAGCCATCAATTAAAAATAAATGTATATATAAAAAAAATATCAAAACATAAAAAGCACAATCACAACATGGTGATAATTAACAAAAAAACTATTTAATTTCCTCTACAAACAACAGCACATCTTCATATCATCATAGTTTGTAGTTTGTTTATACAGTTAAAATCTCTGCAAACATCTTCTGAAATGTACTGAAATCTGAAAAAAATCACAAATCCAATCACAATTGCGAAGTTTGTATGATGGAGATTTGTCCTGTGACACGTAGAAAAGCCTGAATGTGAAAGGATCATTGTACAAATTGTTTTCCAAATGCATTCTTTTAAAAACTCGCCTTGCTGCTTTTGCTCATTTGAATTCCAGCAAAAAACTGGCCTTGGTGCTTTGATCGGACTTTGGTGAAAAAATATGTTGCTGTCCGCTCCGTATTAAACACTCAGCCTCACTATCCACTTTTCTTTTCTTTGACAAAGGCTGATAAGAGAATAAGAGAGTAATACAAGGCTGATGTAGCTGAAGTGCACCATAATTTGGTCACGTTCGATGGACCGGATTAATAAACCCTACGGGCCATATGTGGCCCCCGGGCCGTAGTTTGCCCGCCCCTGTGTTACTTTTTTTTTTTTTTTCCAAAAGTTGTGCTTCCCCAATTATTACTGATATTTCTTTATATCTCTAGGCCCTGGCTTTTTGTCACTTTATTTACTTCTTTAAATATACATATTCATATAATTTAAAAAAGACTATATTTTATTGGTAAACTTGTTTTTCTTTCCCCCCTGATTTAATGAATTTATGCTGCCGCTGGGCCCTTAGCCGTGAGTGTAAGTATAGGGCAGTGTTATAGCCGGCAGCAGATGGAGAGGACATTCATCAGGTCTGGGGGGCGGCAGCTGCAGCTCGGAAATGCCACACAGGGATTTACAAAGTCCCCTGACGAACACAGTTTCTAAGCTCTCCAGAAGTCAGAGCCAGTGTTGAAATATAACACTTTTGAGCAATTGTTCACTGCCGCTGCATTCATTTAGCCATATTAATTGTGCATTTTAGTGTTAGGAGCTGAACCCAGCAGTGCCCCATGACTTCAAAACAGATTAACAGTTACGATCAAATTATTCTTCATTCATTAAAGGTCCACTATGCAACTTTCTCATGGAAAACCTGCTTATCTCCATGAGGATGTTACAGCTTTGCATAAAATGTGTCATGGTAAAAGAAGAACATGACCAGGCGAAGCTACAAGCAACATCTATGGAGAGGTGACAGGAAGAATGCATATATTTTTTGAGTATTTTAATGAAAGAAAGCTAGTGCACTCCAGGCAAAGCAATAAATATTTCCATGGAGACAAGCAGGTAGCAGACCCTCCACCAGAAAAGTGACATAATGCACTTTTACAGCACGCTCACAGTATACACCCACGCTAAAATAAATAGTTCATAACAATACTTAAAACCCTATGGAAGCACTAAAGATATACTAGCCTTCCAGTGGTTCCATAACTGTGGTTCTCCTGATTTATATTCCACATCCAACTACTTTTTAATTAACATCCTCTGCACGCATCCATTTCTTCCAGGGCCTTGTGCTTACATTCTGCCTCTCCCCATGCCATAATACTAGATTTTCCCTCCTATTCGCTTATCACAAAGCTCAAATCGTATAATTAGTCAGATGAAACCGCAATTGAGCAGCTATTGATAAGCTTGTGTGAGTGACTCTGAGACGCTGCAGCCTGTGCGGTTGTTAGGCAGAGAAATGGTAATTATCCAGCGTAATGATAATGATAATTAGCAAAGGAGTAAAATGAGAATAATGAACCCCCTCTGCGGCCACGTGGGGGAAACTTGTGGGGAACAGACGCAAATGTACCCTGAACCAAAGACGAAGGAACACCCTCGTCTCTGGAACGATCTGCCTCGTCTGCTTATGGAATTCAAATCTGACTTGCTGGAAAATTTTACTATTACCAAAATAAAATGTTACACACAAGTGAACCTCCAACAAGCTATTTGTGATTGCCAAAAATGAAAGCATCACAATCCAATTAAATACAGATATTCACTGCATATAATCACATCAGGACTAGCTTTAGAAGTCAAATCAGAAAATGACTTGTGCATTTCACATCACTTTCACTCCCACAGTCATTAGTTTGGAAAAGTCCAGTTATCAGCACACACAGATCCTCCTCGTCTCCCGCTCTGTCTTGTGTTGCCCACTCACTGGACACTCACACACAGACTGATCACTTCTGCTGTCTACAGCTCTGTTAGAGCAGCATCCATTTCTTCCTGCAGAGCAGAGCAGCACAGAGCAGTACATAGCTCACAGCCTCAGTCTGAGCTCCGCCCCCCACCGCGCCGGCCGTCGCTCAGCTGGACCTGTGGGTGATTAATCTGAAGGAGGCCGAGCAAAGAGCTCAGCACAGCCCACTGCAGGAGACACTTACTCTGTTTGGAGCAGCGCTGTACTGTTTGTATCAGGGCTTCTCCCACTGCAAGGGCCAGAGACGTCCACTAACACAGTCTACTGTCTGAGTGAAGCATCACCCGCAGGAATGCATGAACTTTCACTGAAAACTTCCATTACAGAATAAAAAAATACCTTTCATCATTGTGGGTGATTTTTAGAATATACTGAATTCATGATTTATCTATAAGATTTCATTTGGTCAATATTTAACTATTTCATTACTGTTAGACGAAGTCTTCAGGAAATGTCTACATGAAACCCAAAACCATAAAAATCTGCATTTTCTTCTTTGCATAAACTGTGGGCAGCGAGGTCATAAATATGCAATGAGCCGAGTCTGGAGGAGAGTGCTTCCTCCGACACTTCCTGAGTCTAAGGAGAGACTGGAGTGTGATGTGAGAGCTCTCCATGAGGGGCTGTCTGAAGTGACAGCAGAGAGAGTCTGCACCATCTCTGAGCTAAAGAAAGCAACAGCATTTTCAATGAGCCATTCAAAGAAGAGCAGATCACAGAGTGTCAAGAATACAGCAGGACCAAAATAAACATTTCACGCCATTAGAGGATGAAAACACCATTTGATTCGAAGAAAAAGACTTGATAGTCAATATCAAGTTTGATACCACTATAAAAATATGTTTTTTAGGCAGTAGAATGTCATTTTCAACACAAAGCAATGAAATAATAGTAGATTCATGAATATTACCATCTGGTCCTGCACTAGTTCTGATAAAGATCCAGACCATTAAAAAGCATCCAGGAAATGTCCAACTTTATCGGATTAGTTTATCAAACCTTGCTGTTATGTTTCAAAATAACAAATATGACCAAATGTGTGTCATAAATAAGTAAATAAAGCAGATGTCTCGAGACGAAGCAGCTGAGGCCGTGTCCTGTCCAAAGGCTGCGACAGACGGACGATCAGTTCACAGAAGCAGAGAAGAAGAGCAGCACCGGAGTGATGGATGGAGACATGTGACTGCCTCATCTCAGACGTAAACCTACACTTCCAGGTCCTAACCCCAACATCCTAGAACAGGCTGTAGTTTTTTTGTTTTTTTCACTCATTTGAATGTTCAGACTTGCATGTGCTAGTACTAAAAAAAGTCATGAGTGTAGGTCGGTTGTAGAAGCTTATGTTTTTCATTTGATTTGATTCGATTCGATGTTATACTACTTCAACAAACTGTAAAACTCTCACAATAAAACATATGTCTATTAATAATACACGATAACACTTATTGACTCTTGATTGCTTTGATATTGCATCTTTTATCATTTGGACTGAACACATTTGCGTAACTGTTAGAGCATCATTACGAGAGAAAACCTCGGCATACAGATTACTACTTCAAAGTGAAATCAGTCAGACCCCAGCAGACCGTTTTAATGAGGCCAATCTGAAGACATGGCTGGCTGAGTATTCTGATTGAGTGGCTTCTTTTAACTTTATGGTTGCTACTAAGCTACAGAACTTGGAAAATGCCTTCATCGTGTTGTCTAAGAAAAACAGTTTATCCAGATAAACCAGCCGCATAAAGTCTCCTGGTAGCTACTGTATATAAAACTATACACATTCATGGTAGTATTGTCCAAAATGGATTATAATAAAAAGTTGTAAAAGTAAAAATGCTATAGAGCTGGGACATATGACAAAAAAAGGTTAATCTAAAGTTCTTTTTTCAAATTTCAAGATTAATTTCCTGAAGATAAATACAGTCTTTTAATCATTGTCATTTAAGACAAAAAACAGTCCAATTTCATCTTTAAACTGCTCCATGCAACAAGTTTTACTGTCGACTTTTCCATTAAACAGACTAAAGTTCTGATGCTGCTGTTGTATGTATTTTCTGCTTCTAAGTATCTTATTTTATTTTATTTTTAAGCGTATCTTTTTTAACTTGTGCATGCCCTTATTTGTATTTGTATTTATTCAGTGTGTTTTTATGTTGTACTTTATCACCGAAGCAGGTTCCTAGTCAGTGCGCTGTGTTCAATAAAACTCTTCTGATTCTGATTCTTCTGATTCTAAAGCTGATTGTAGAAATGACTGATTCAAGTTCGATTAATTGCACAGCCCTGTTCTCCGCACATGAGCACAGTTCAATCTCGTGAAGCTTCAACACTCCCTCTGAAGCATTTCATCACCTTAGTTGAAAGCCATATATTCCATGTCAAATGTGTGCAGGCTGCATGACACGAAGTAACGTGAGTAAGCTGTTAATTGTTCTACAAACAGAAATCTACACCGTACAGCACAGATATCTGCTCAGATGAAGCAACGATACCGGCCACGGGGAGTCCCAGACATGATTCATAACTGTAATGATGGACAGAGCTACCGTACGGCTCGCTGGAAAGAATAACAATCTATGTCGTTTAGGGAAGAAGTGGAGGGGCACCCAGTCCAGAGAAACTCAACTTATCTGTCAACACGCGCTGGGGCCATTAACGCAAAGCTCCCAGCCCTGTCACATTACAACACTATCCCTCCAAAGTACAGTTATGTGAAGTCCTAAGCCTTTTGTGGAGCAAGTGGGCGAGATCCTTCAGGTTTTCTTTCAGTCGCTTGAAGAGCTAATGGCGAACTGGCACGCACACGACCAAAGACTGTGCCATTGGTAAAGCAGCACAGTGACAGATGGAGTGAAGGTTACAGAGTTTCAAATCATAGGCTGCATAAAGAAGTGGGCTAAGTGAGTGTGATGTCACCCAAAGCGTTCGGCTCCAGCCAAATGAAGCTCAGCAAGCTTCATTTAGCTATAGGGGCAAATTTGAGTCAGGTTTCATATTTGGAATTCCAACCACGAGTATCACAGCAACCAAAAAGCCAATCCGGAGAGAGGACTTGAAGGTAAAGTCTCTTGCCGTTGCTAAACCGGCAGTGCAGGCGCTTAGCAATCAAACCTGTTGCTAACGCTAGCGGAGTAACTACACTGACTTCCATATCTGTGTAATCTCTTAGTCATCCAGGTGGGCAAAACAAAAATTTATTCTGTTTTGTCCAGTTGACATTTTATTTTTTGTAATTCTAAATATTAATAACAATAGATTAAGTTTTGAGTCAAAGCTTCTGTCATTCAGAATTATAGTGAAAATGACCGAGCCGCCAAACATCACGACGATTGAGGTGAAGCCATGAGTTAGAAAAGGATGAATCTGAATTAATCTGTTCACTTCAAAAGACACTGACTAAAGGCTGTGAAGGCAGAGCACGTCGATGAAGCCACGGAACAGATGCTTTGAACTCTTCGCACTGAACCGTATAGAAAATGGATCACGTAGCTTTACCTGAGCATAAAGTGAATGTTTATCACATCAATAATGTCAATTTCATTTCTATGTTTGGCCTGTGATTATCAATCTAGGGCTTCAGAACAGGACAAATGTGTTGTACAGTTTGTGTTAAATCTATATGAGGGATATCAGTGTATGTTATTTTAAACCCAGTCAAAGATCAACAGTTGCATAACACACTGACAATTTAAATGCTATTACTACACGATCAGCCGTCAGGTAATGTCCCAGGCAAAGACAGACGGGAGAGGAAGCTGGGTGGTTAGCTTTGGCAGCAGACGGTGATTCGAGAACAGCATTACCACACACACAAACATTAATGCACATGAAGCGTAGTAGCACTCAGAAAACTGTTGACAGAGAGATCCAACATGGTGCTCCCAGGGGCCTCAAAGGCAAAATGTGCCACAGTAATCTCTACAACCTCCGCTGTGCTGTGTTATCACTCAGTGTACGTTCACTTGTCAGTGGAGCCAAGAGGCAGTGGGCAAATACAAATGAAAGTACTGCAAAAACTGCAACTTGACATATCCTCGCTAAATGTCAGATCCTTCAGCTCGTAATAGCCACAACACGCAGTTTCTGATGGCATTGTAATCACAGGCAATGCATCATAATCAGCCTCTCCTTCCTCCATCTCGTGATGTGTGTTGGCAATTAGCAGCACCTGTAAAAGTGTCATTAGTTTAGTTCCGCCGTTAAATTATAGCGAGTCCTGAATGACACCATATTTCACAGCGCGGAGACATCAATCCAAGCTATAAATTTGAAGAAAAGGAAAACTGTCACCTAGCCAATCAGGGATTATGTGAGCAAAAGCTGCCTAATAACTTCGCCGAAAGGATTTACAAGTACGCTTTCCATATTTTCCCAAATCCCGGACAACCCGCTGAGACCTGTTTAACACATCAGTGCGTTTCGGAATTCTACTGTGGAAAAATTCTGTTAAAAAAAATGGGGCCCCCGCACTTTTATAAGCGGCAGCTGAAGGAAACATGTGTTTGGTTTGAAGTTAAGGCCGCACGGTACAAGTGACATTCGCCTAGCAAAGCAATCATGTAAAATCAAAATGAGTGATGCAGTGTTCAGCAAAGTTAGGCTAATGTACCATCAAAGTGACAGCCTCAAAGATACTAGCACTAATTGACTAGGTGGAAATAATGATAAAGACTCCCACACATTGCCCACAAGCCATTTTTGAACATGAACGATTAAAATGAACACAAAACATGAAGGAAGATTATACATTTTACCTGTTTCTTTACCTCTCTCTTTCTATTAGAAGCTGTAGCGACTTTTCCGGAAGAGTATAAATAATAAATACAAATAAAAGAGTTAAGAAACAGTCATCTTAACCAACAAAGCTAATCTAACCAACATTTGTGGTTGGATAAACATGGGAGAAGAGAACCATCTGATTCAGACGTCTGCAACTATGCATGAAATTGATTTTTGAATTTTGGGTGGTTGATATGCCCAAAAAAATCAGTTTTCTCAGAGCCAGAACACTATTTATTTATTTATTAAGAGTTCACCCTTCACTAATTGGTTGCATCCACCTGTCAATCACTGGAGACCTCACAGTAGTTGAGGAGCAGGTGGGTAAATGTGTCTGAGATGAAGCATAAAGCAGCATTAAACAGACGTGATTTCACCAAAACGATGAGATCACGAGTCGATTTTTTTCATATCGCCAGGCCTGATTCCTTCATGCCTCATCTCTACATTGATAATTGTTTTGCACATTACAGTTAGCAACAATAATAATGTGGAGTCCGGCCTCACAGTTTAGCAGCACTTATCTGCGGTGTGGTGCAAAGGGACCGTTTCCCCTTTTAATTTAGCTTCATTAGATGATGCCGTCCTCTGGGAGTTTAGTACCTCCGTGCAGGCTGTAATGAGTGGCAGCTCACACTACGACTGGCCCGTGATACACACAGCCAGCCAATGACAGTGAGATATGATGCTGAAAATTAATTAAGTGAAGTATCCCGGGTCCTGTGAGCAGGCTGGACAGGGAGTAGTGCATGTAGGCCGAGCGCATGTGAATGACTAGAAGAGACAAGCACCTGGTTTATTGTGATGACCTGTCCTTGTTTAGCTGATAAAACATCCTCCTTCAGGTTTGTGCTCAACTTGGATTATATAATACGGTCCAAGTCCAGTCGTTAAAGTGTGACAAACAAATCTAGTTTACGGCCTGTTCTACATGCCTTTAATGAGCCTTTCATCCTTCGGGACGGCAGCCTTTAAAAGTCGGTAGTAAATTCCTGGACTAAAGCCGGATCCTTATCATCTGAAATTTAGTGATAGCCTGAACTGTTGACCTGGAAAGAAGTCATCTGAAACATATAAACCGTGAAAATAATGATCAAATGATAATATTGATTCTTTTTTATGATGTCACTGGGTCATTATTTGGTAATTTAGCACTGAATATATTTGAGTTAATGCCCTGGACAGGTGAGGAGACATAAGAATTCACATTCACATGAGGAGGCCACATTTACCTTCCTAAAACATACTCTTCATTGAGCATATTTCAAAAATGGACAAATACTTGTATGTGTTCTATGTAGTAGAGGTGGTGGA
Organism: Periophthalmus modestus; assembly: GCA_019594935.1. Taxonomy (NCBI): domain Eukaryota; kingdom Metazoa; phylum Chordata; class Actinopteri; order Gobiiformes; family Gobiidae; genus Periophthalmus; species Periophthalmus modestus. Next base: position 16,089,993 of record JAIEZT010000013.1, read on the forward strand.
TAGATGTAGCCCTATAGCGGCGGATGCTATCGTCACTGACAGACTCGCGGTTGTGGACTTTCCATTGCTGAAATTCTGAAACCAACTGTGTTCTCGTGTAAATTCAAACGGCGTCTCAAAGCAGAGGCACGAGGCTCTTTAGATATTTTACTGTCATTACGGTAATCTGCCTCTGTCGTCCCTCGAAGACGACGAACGAGAGGCAGGAGCTGAGGGGATTTTCTCAGTCGCTTATTCAATGCGGCAAAGAAAAAATACAAATGGACATGTAAAAAAAAAAAAAAAATGGATGTAAAATGGAGGTAGTTTTGTGAAAAAATGTAGTATATTCTAATACTTCCTTTAGCATGATTTTTATGGATACAAGAAGAATAAAAGTCTAAGTGAGCTGTACTGGTCTATAGTGAACTCAGGCCTTAAAGGGTTAAAAAGAGAAAAAATCTAAAATTGGAAAAAAATAAATATATATATATCTAAAATCAGATATTATTTTGGATAAGAATAACATTCACACTTTGCGCAACATCAAACATTTACATTTGGCTACTAATTTCTGACGGACTGCTATAGTGTTATGTCAAGATACTATTTTGCGTCGAAATGTGATATATTGCCGAAGAAAATATAAATGATAAACGATAATACGGAAACACATTCATGCCACTGACACAATAACCCTCAAGCAGCATTATTCCTCAAAAATATTATAAAAAAAACTGCTGCAATAAAGAGGAATGAAACAGTCATTTGTTTGTATCTATACAGAGTTGTGGAAGTGACAAGCCTCAACTTCTCCAATTTCATGGTGAAAAGCATAAAGAAAATACACATTTGATACATACTGAGCCTCAAAATGATTCCAGCTTCCACAAACTGAACGATAAGTCAATATCGTAATTATCATGACAGGCCTAATCCAAGACCTGCTCAAATGTAATAATTATTCACATCAGACGTAAATGGGCTTCAAACAGCCTGGATACAGCCCTGGCTTGAGGTCAGAAAAAGAAAGAGTACTATTGATGTGTGAGGGTCAAACTGTGAGACTTGATCTTTCACCAGTCGATGCTCTGTCTGTCCGTCTGTCTGTCTGCAAACAAAGTCATCACATCAGAGCTTTTTCTTCCTCCTCTCCTCCACAGCGCGCTCAAACTGCAGTCCAGCGCAGCACTTGACCTACGCGAGGTCAGTCAATTACTGTTAATGTATGTAATAGTCAAAACAAGAGGCCCTGGATTAAAAATCAATGTGGTAAACCAGCAGATATGGAACGAGGGACCTGCAGACTACAGCGGATAATGACTCTATTATGATTTGAAATGCGGCGGGGATAATGTAGTCATGGGCAGGATGTAGTTTGTAGGAAAAATCTAATAAAAATGATTTATCTTTGTCTCCTCTGCGCACACATTATGAGGTACTCCAAACCTAAGTGGTATAAAAATGTCCTTTTTATATGACAGTAGTAGTACAAGTCCGTATCTAATTAAGTATCATTACAAACATGTGAAATATGAAGGTAATCGATGAGCTGAATACATACAAACTCAGAATAAATGACAATACTATATCTATATAGAATGTCATTTCTAAAAAAGAAGCGACTTAATAGAAAAGTACGACTGCAAAACTGTGCACCATCCAAATCCCACAGTAAATAAGCGCCAAAAAAAACCACTCTAAACTTATAAACTTTTTTAACTTATTAACATGCTATGAATATCTTTACACATTTAACCTTTTGCCTTTTAGTTCCTCCTCAATCCCGCCTGCATCTTCCACAGTTCCTCTCAGATCTAACCCCTTGACATTACTGAAAATTGCACAGATGCCTGATTTTCATCTGGTTCTGTCCTCTCTGACCCACGGAGACAGTCTGTGCACCTCCTATGCACTTCCTTTGCCAAGACCACACATATAAAGACGAACTTTTTGGAGATTTTTGGAGATTTAACAAACTTCTGATGGGGTTGTGACCTCGTGGAGATCCATAGCGTACAGGCAGTGCTGGGGCCATATGCCTGCTGGCTCGCCCCGGTGCACTACTGGGACCATTAGTGCGTCCAATCACGGCAGCGAGAGGCCTTAGAATAACCCAAATATGGCTTACAGTACAACAGCCCTCCAGCCTCTGCAATCAACAACCTCTTAATCACTGACTGCACGGCACAGTGGAAGTGCTGCTGGCCACCATTAAAGCACTTTTAGGACAGCCTGTTTGTCAAGCTAACATACACAGAGAGACATCGGACACCGCCAGAGCACAAAACACACAGCTAATGGTTTCACGACGGTTAGCTGTGAACCAAGAGCAACGAAGAAAGAAACGGTCGTGTCAATGCAAGAAAACAGAATATTATAGTTTTACAACACTGGGGAGGAAATTACTGCGGTTGTTTTCGTAACTAATTGTGGATAATTCATCTAAAAGCGAGGTCAACCAGTGAAAAAGTTATAAGATTTTTTTTTTCAGTACATGGCTACCACCGACTTGCCTTTAATTAAATGGGAGTGGATTTACAAGCGAGCTCGTCATTGTTTTATAGCGCCGTGTTCAAGACTTTGCATTCCTCTTAAGTGTGAAGATGTCTATAAAAAGGTAGTTGTAGAAAAATCGCACAGCTCCGTCGTAGTGGTGTATGCTTTGCAGATTTATAGCGGCCTTTCAAACAGCGCCGCACAATTTCCGTCAACGTGAAATCACAAGTGGTTTACTTTCATTACAGTCATATGTTTTTTGCCCCATGCCAGCTGCAGTGCTTTCAAAATATTTACGCATAACTGCTTTGCTTTTATTTGAGATGCAGAATGTTTTTGCCTTGTGTATGAAAGAAGGGAAGTGTATGGGCTTTTGTTAGGTGCATTGTGCATCTTGCTTTTATTTAAGTGCAGGTTTTGTTGCTAAAAATGGCCAGAATATGCATGTAATCTAGTGATGTGACAAGTCGCCTCTTTTGAAAGCTTCCTTAATGTGAACCGGAACTAATTTTTTTAAATAAACTGAATTTTTTCTTTCTTTTTGCACAGATTAACACTGGACCAACCCAAGAGAGGCCACACGAGTGAGATCTGTGCACAAAAAACATATAACATAATAATATTTATATGTTTTTAATGGTTAGTTTTAACATTATTATTATTGTAGTCAATGTTTTATTTAGATTATTCATAAATACAAAAAGTAGACACGCTCCTACTCTCAGTTTGAACCATTTTAAACACATCTGCGCTCGGTCATTTCCAGCTGTGATTAGTTTGTAGATAAAATGAGTTCGCACATTGGCTTCTGTCACATAAATAAATAGTAAAAGAGCCAGTCATTCGAACAGCTCTTTGACATGAACCAAAGGACCCAAAAGTCCCATCACTAATGTAATCCATCTGGGGGGTCGATATTTTCCAAAGATCTGACTTCTGACTCAGACTTCTCTGCTCTGAGATAAATAAGGTCGACGTTCCACCAGAAAAGTTACATAATGCACCTTAAATCTTTAGTGTCATCTGTTAATAGTTATTCGTAATATGCAGATAGTCAATTGTTACTTCATATATTTTTGCACATATATCTCATATATTTTTATAACGGTTTACTCCACATATATATTTAGCACTACCTCACTTTTTATCTGCAATCTTTGGCTGTCTACTTGAATGTTTCTCTTGAATGTTTCTGTTTTGTTTTTGTTTTAATGTTACTTGGTTTGCACATTTCTTTTAGTTGTTTGCTAATTTTTTATTTATTCTTTTATTTTTTGGCACATTTAATATGTTTGCACTGAGGTGGGAGAGGACAGTAATTTCATCTGTGCTATATATCCTGTATGTGCATGTGACAGTAAAGAGAAACTGAATTGAATACAAACATTTCTGAAGATAAGTAGTGGTAGAATTGATATTTTTGTTTAACATTTACAACTATTGGCGTGTGTACTTGTTCAGCTCTTGCTTTTAGTGTTTTATTTGAGTTAGGATATTTTACAATCACTACTCAGGCTTGTCTTGAAACTAAACTTTCACCAGGTTGCGTCTCTGTGCATGAGGATGTCGCTCTGAGTGTCGACGAGGACGTGAGGTGAGGTGAGGCACAGGCTGAGCGCATATGGTGCATATCCCAGACTTCACCTTTTGCCTATAACTCCAGTGAATGTTGCATAATAACAATCTGCAAGGCAAACACCGCATGTCTGGCTTATGTTAGCTGCAGTATGAGTCCTTGTGGTCTGTTCTGCTCTGAAGAATGCAAAGTTGTCCTCAGTCTGAAGCTGTGGCCCATGTGTTTGCACTGTGGCCATTACAGCCACTTAGCCTGACAGAGCACTTTGTGGCCCTTATCTCCTGTGCGGCTAAAAATGCACACGAGTGTTCAGAGCGTCTGCCCGGTTCGGCTCGGCTCGAGCTCCTATCTCCCTGTTTACTCGTGACACACATCAAAGACAAATTGCTTTTGAGTGAGCCATTGTTAAAAAAAAAAGGATACTTTGGGTTTTTATGTTTTCATTCCAGGAGGAAAAAAGCACAAAGGGCATATTTCAGCACCAAGTCTGACAGGTGAACTTCGGAAAAACACATTTTAAAGAACCTGGTACTGTTTAACGGCAGATAGCACCGTCCATTAGCGGAAGTGAGAGATGATATTGTCATGTTTGAACAATTCGCCTGGCACGGACAAAGACCATCAAATCGGAAGTGCTGACAATGAACCAGACGGGATTTGGTGTTGCCATGGTTACGCGCCAATAGGTGTCGAGGTGTAATGAGTAGCAGGTCATTAAAGCGGAGGATGACCCTATCTCTATCGGCGCCGATGAAGTTGAGCTCGGGGCACGTGTAATGGAAGCTGGATATCAGAGGAGAGATAAAGTCTGTTGAGCCATGTTCCCAGACAGAGTTATCTCCTTTCAAAACAGCCGAGGCTTCCAGACACAACACGCATTTGTTTATTTCTGTTTGCACAACACGGTCTGACCTGTAATGTAGTGATCTTACAACTTAATGCGATTTCCTTGTCTGTGGTGTCTTCAAATTAGATCCTGTTTGGCACAACGGGATTAACACATTTTAGCTGTAGTGCTGTTTGAGAGCGTTTAAATGTGTGTAAAGCAGTTACTAGATGCTGGAAAAACAGAAACAACCACTGCAACCAGAAGATTGTGACATGCTTTGTACATAATTTGCAGAATGGAGTCGTATGTCCCCTGTACCCAACGTTACAAATGATCCTTATTGCCTTTTTCTGAGTATTTCCCCACACCTCAGTACAGTAGTTAAGATAAGGCAGTATTAATGTGAAATATACAGTATAAAGTGCTGTTTCGTCCAACATACATTTGGATTTCCTCAAAACTGCAACTGATTTAGCTTTTTTATTTTTCACACTAGTAAACTGTGACCTCCAGCAGAGTTTATGGTCAAGGATAATCCCAAGGAAATTATCAATTATTTCATTATTTATGATCACTTTGTGTCAGTGTCAAATTTTTTATTTCCTATAACCATAAATTTAGTTGTTTTTTTTTATTTAGCAACAATTATAACACAACAATATCAGGGAGCAGAAAGAGGTGAATTCGATGGTGTCTCAGTCCACCAAAATTTGCATTAATTAACAAATTATTTTATTCGTATATGGGACAACAGCGGAAAGGATCTGGGCACATGTGAGTGTTTCTCTGTATAAGTCGTTGTTTTACATGAACTCTTTTCCAGGCTCAGTTTGAGTCAGATACACAGAAATACCTAATACTTTTGAGAGCTTTTGCCCTTTTTTAGTTGACTTATCGATCTGCAGAGCACGTCTTTAGCCAACCAAGAATGTCTTCAGTCGAGTACAGTGCTACGCCTTATCTTAATTCAGAAACTCACAGTGCATCCAAAAGATGGCTTAATCTGGACATTATATACCGTATTTCAGACTACAGAGCGCACCTGATTAAAAGCCACACGCTTTAATTTTAGAAAAAAAATCAATTTTTGTACTTGTACAAGCCGCACCGGATTTTAAGCCGCAGGTATCCCACGTAGTAACATGAACAATTAGCTCAAAAACGTTCATTACAGTGGTCCTTTGCTATAGCGTGCTTCACATTTCACACTTTTTTTATGCAGTCACGTGTTCTGCATCCCGATTGGCTAAAGGAGGTGCAGTGTTCTGCGTCCTGATTGGTTAAAGGAGGTGCCGTGTCTCCTGTACAGGACAGAATGCTTCAGCCAAATTTACCCAAATATTGGATGCTGCAGTGTGACTCTGAAACAGTCGTGTTGGACCTTTGTATTTGAGACAAACGCCTCCGACTCGCGTTGTGGTGCGTCCAGAGCGTCCGTTCTGCGAGCCTTTGGATGTTTAGTTTTCCCTGTGTCTTTGTGAACGCTGCAGACCAGGTTGAGAGAGTGACTTTAGTGTATTTATTGCATAAAACTCATCAACGCCAAGACACACCACAGAGACTTTACATGTGAAACAACATAAAGAAGGAGGAAAATAACATAAGGACGACAGCAGAATAAGTTTGAACAAGGAGCAAAAAGGGCTGTGACCTGCGGATGGATCTGCTTTAGTTTGTGGATCAGTGACTCAGGAAAAAGAACATTACGAGACATTACAGCGGCGCCAGGACGAAGAGGCGGAGTCAGAGGAACTGACAAATACACCTGCAGTAAAACATAGAGAATAACTGTAAAAATGCTTTCTACTTTTTTCATTTATTGCGGGTTATTTTTGGAAAGTAATAAATGAGGGGCCACTGTATCTCTTACGAAAAAAAAAAAAAAAAAGAATAAGCCGAACTGCACCATAAGCCGCAGTTTCTAAAGTGTAGAAAAAAAAAAAAATAGTCTGCTTGACCCTGCATAAAGAGCAGATCTCAAATCATGGCTATAGTTTACACTTTCTCATTTGATTCGACCACATCTTTGCCTGCTTTTTTTCCAGAATAGTGTATATTGTTCAACCTTTTCCGTGGGAGTTTTGTTTTACAGCAGAATCTTTTCAGTGTGAAATTAACGCAGCTGTAAACATTAAGCTACACAGCCAAATTTGCAGAGAACGGTGCTTTGATCACCACCTGCGTTTATGTGAATCAGGACAGAAAATTGACAAAAACAATATAACGAAACACAAAAAAGGCAGATAGGGCTGAGACACAGGAGGTGATTCACAGTTTCGGTGATGGGTCGGCATGTTAATCAGGGAAGAAGCGGGATAGCATGAGAGGGACTATAGCAGGACAGTCATTCGCCGCCATTCAGCTCCCATCAATATCAGGGGCGATTAATGAGGGGCCAAAGGGGTACGGGGGGGTAGAGAAGTGGGGGGGCAGCGGCCAGGTGTCAGAGAAGCCGCAGAATGGGTATAAAGAATTGGGAAGCAGTGATCCGCAAGGAATTCCAGTGGAGCGGCAACATGGGGCAGGAGGGGGGCAACTGTCCAGAAAATAGCTGGACTTATGTGTCACAACGATAAACTGCAAATGAAAATGTGAGAGAAAAAAACGCTTTAACTAGTCAGAAATTAAACATGGAGATGCGTTTGCGTTGGCCTAGAATCTTTCTTTAAGCTCAAATCAGTGGAGAAGTTGTGTGTGATTGTCATGTTGTATGTATTTCTCTTTATGATGCTGGTCTGTAGCTGAATGATTGTTGTGTCTGTCTTCTTATGTCATAGTGAATATATTTCTCGACTGTTTTCTATGTATTTATTGTAATTTTTACTCTTGTTTTAGGTGGACAGTATCTGCACTGTCCCTGAAATAAATGAATAAAAAAAAATAATAATAATAATAATAAATAAATAAATAAATAAGAAATCAAATAAAATAAGAAAAAAAAAATACAAAAAAATTTAAAATAAAATAAAATAAAATAAGAAAAAAAACCCCAAAACAATTAAAATAAAATAAAATAAAAATAAAAAAGCAAGCATTCTTTTTTTTATTTTATTTTTTTTTTTATTTTTCAATAGAATCCCTGGTAAATTAATAAATGCAAGACAAGATTAATTCATAGCATGGAGCAGAAAAGTTGCACCTGTGGATAATATGGGCAAATTTCTTATAATTTGGTTTATATATCATCATAGAATGGCACTGGTTAACTAAAATCGTGAATCAAACTGTTAAGGTTAGGTACGTCTATACATCATCTTTATTGCTAATATTTAAAACCAAAGCTCTCAACTGTAAATAAGTGTTGCATGTGAACAAGTCGACTAATGTATGTGTGTACCACTCGGTCTTTTTGCACCGCGGCTGGGAGGGGGGGCAGAGGTCAGGATAAAGGAGGGGAAGTAAGGCTTAATGTGCATGTGTGTTAAGTGTTTGCGTGAGAGCCTTTCCTGTCTGAATGAAGGTTTAAAGGCTAAAATCATGTCTCTACTTTGAATAGTGCTCCTCCTATTGAGAAAAAGGTCCCTGTACAGATCACAAAGGGTCATTGTTTTAGCGTGTGTGGGTCCAGGCGTCGTGGTTTATTGTGGCTGGCTGTAGAACCTGGGTGGTCAAGTGTGAATGGAGATATGGTGTTGAGTGTACAGGGAAAAAGCACGAGTGTCTATGAGGGATTGGCTTTGGAGTGAAGAAAAGATGATATATGCGTCTGTGAGAACCTGACAATCTGAGTGTTGGCACAATCGTGGGGATTTCTGTCAAGTGATTTAGCATCTGTTTGTGTGCACTAGAAGACCAGAAGGGCCAAAAGAAGCAACTTTGAGGCTCTATTGTTGAGTTTCTGTGTGTCTCAGGCTCCAGAAATATTTGGTTGGTAATTGTAGTGTGGTAACATATCATAAAACAGAAGGTTTACAAACCTTTATAAAACTGAACGCTGATCTTTAAAACCAGCACTCGCGATCTGACTAGAGATACACTGATGTATCGGGCCATGTTTTGGACTTTTAGTGTATCAACTATCAGCCTTAAACCTCCAGCAGAGAAAAATAAAAAAAAAAATACACAGAAAGCTTTATTTTACACTTTAACATGAAGAGACAACTGCACTAAATGTGATACGCTGCTCTGTTAAAGGTTTGGGGTAAAAAAAAAAAAGGGCTGTGGATCAGTTTGTAGGAAAATTACATTACATTATTTGAGGAACATGAACAAAATCAGCTCTATATATCGACCCAAAAATAACATAAAAATATTAAGTAATCAGTATCATCATTGGCCATGAAAAATCCCATATTGGGTGACATTTATCTATTTATTTATTATCTATCTATCTATTTTTCTATTTATTTATTTATTTACCTATTTCTTTATTTATTAATTTATTTATTTATTTATGTATCTATCTATTTATTTATTCATTTATTTATTTACTTATCTATCTATTTGTTTATGTATTTATCTATTTATTTATTTTTTTTATTAATTTATTCATTATTTATTTACTTAATATCTATTTATTTATGTATTTATCTATTTTTTTTTTATTTTTTTATAATTTATTCATTTATTTATTTACTTATCTATCTATTTATTTATGTATTTATCTATCTATTTATTTATTTATTTATATATTTATTCATTTATTTATTTTACTGTAGAGTGATAAAATGTCAATGCTGGAGCGTACATTACAATTTTAAACTTTGTCCTATCATTTTTGCTTATTCCAAGTAGTGGTCGGTACAGTTCATATTACTTCAGACATTTGTAAAATAAAAATGTGCAGCAGTAGTGCAGCTCCACAGGTGAACGTGAGAGGAAGAGGGCGGCAGTAGCTCAGTTGGTAGAATGTTTGTCCAGTATCGGCGGTTTGAATCCCGCTCTTCACATAAACATCGTTGTGTCCTTGAGCAAGACACTTTACCCACTTTGTCCTCAGTGTCTGCATACACCGGGGTCTGCAGTGTGTGTGTTTAAAAGTGTAAAGCGCTTTGAGAGTCTTGACAGTGGAAAAAGCACCATTTATCATTTAAAGATTTAAAGATGGTCTATAATCCAGTTATCGTGCTCTCATAATGTGGACGGTATGTGTGTGTTGGCACAACAGCGAAGCATTTGTAACGCATAGTAGGCTCAGCGACTACAAAAGTGTTTCAGAAGTAGATTCGGCAGGGAGCCATAAAGTACGTGAATGAAACAGACAGACAGAATAAAGTTGCTGTGTGTATATATTAGAAATGCAATAATAATAATAGACTTTTATACTAGACAGATATATAATAATGCACATATAATCACTCTAGGTCACGTGGGTTACACAGTTTACGTGTCTGATTTGAGCGTGGGTTCCTCGCTCTCTGTGATGCGGTGACCCTCCCTCGTTTGAATGACTTCGTGGTTCATGTGACGACTGGTTCTCACAGAGCCTACGGGCAGCAGCAAACAAGAGGGCAGCGTGTTCGGGCCGCATGCCTGTTTGAATTGTTTGTGTGGGGTGCCTCTGCTCTGAATGCAGACGAATCAATCCTGGGACATCAGCAAACCGGCCACAAGCCCAAAGTGAGGCGAGACAGAGCGGGACAGAGGCCGCACTGTGTCGGTCCTGCTCTGGGAACTGAGTCAACAGCAGTGAAGAGTATTTCCTCCTTCATTTATCTGTCTGTATGCCTCCTCTGTCCCCAACACTACATTTGTCTTTCTCTGTTGTCTGTTTCTCATGACCTACACAGAAAGAGAAGCAAGCCTCTTTCTTTCAACTATTCACTATTTGCTCATGGCAGGATGTAAAACCACCAAAGAACAGCACTACATAAAAACTGGGAATGTAATCCGCCGTGCTCAACCTAGACTGGTCTGTCTAAACCGCTTCCACTGTCATTTTATTGTCTTGTTCAAAGAGACGCAGAACAGGAAGTGGGCTGTACCGCTAATATTAATCCCACGACTTCTGTGAAAGTTCAAGAATAGCAACACAAGAACTAAATTATCGTTAACCATTACACAACTGACAAACTATGTAAATAACAGGAGCGAGCTGAAATGGCGTCCCTGTGTTATGTCACAATGACCCGTATCTTCAGTGGCGTCTGCCCAGTGTTTTAAAAGCAGTTAACTCCCCGTGTTAAACAAACAGCCATAAAGTTAACATCTAAGCAGAGACACTGTGTTAGCCGTTAGCCCGTAGCAACAAAAGAGTGCACTCACCCAGACAGAACGAAAAGGCCACTGCTCATTGTTTAGTATTGTGGGCTTAAAAGTGGAGTTATTCAAGTTGAGGACAAAGGCGTCATAAATTCTGAAAATTTGGTGGAAAATGGCTGAGTAGGCTTGTCACAATAAGACATTTTTGTTTTATAATTATTGTGAGAAAAAAAACAATGTAATGAGTATTTCAACAACATCACTTCCCATTCCACCTAATTATGAAAAGTTAAATAGCCAGATAAAAAGAAAAACAATTCAACATTTTATTTTTTTTGACTGAGTTACTTATTTTTCATCTCACAATTTTGAGTTCTTACCATGATATTGTGACTTAACTTATTATTGATTGACAAAATAATCTGTGCAGTGTGGGTTGCTGGGAGAAAAAAGTTGAGAACCACGAGTTAAGGAATGTGCATAATAAAAAAAAACAACACATTGTGATAAGGTATAAGCAGATGTTGAAACCCCACAACTGTTTTTTGGATATTCCCTTGTCTAGATGAAGATTTGAGTGATATGGAAGCGTACTGCAAACAAGTATGTGAGGGTGACGGAGTGTGTTTTTGAAGGCTGGCGAGTGTTACCAAAGCAAACACAGGAGCAAAAACAGCGATGGGGGAGCACCCTGCCAACAGCGCAGTGTGGCAGAGGAAGTGTCTTTATGTACTGAGAGCCAGCCAGTCCACAGGAATCAGTGGATCAGTGCCTCGTGCTAAAGGCTAATGAGGTGAGAGCAGTTAAGATATAAAGTCACTCAACCACTCTCAAACCGCAGTCTGCATGGATCACGGCCAAAGATATTCCGAAAGTAAAGCTATATCTTCGACCGAATTGGCTTACTGAATGACGCATGTATGCCGAAGGTTCCACTGCGTTTGAGAAGCCACAGAATAATTTAAACCTTCGCTTACTCCACCGGCCAAAACCAAGGACACGATAGTCTTTCATTTTTTCAAAACCAATATTCTATAGATAACACAGATAGTCCTGTAAATCCCCATCATTTCTGGATGACAGATGAGTTGTGCTTACTATTCTTGGCCATGAAACATTTTGTCATAACTGGTTTATTGTAAAATGTGACAATCTGTATGTTTGGGTTTTTAAGGGATATGCTGTAATACTGAAATGTCCAGATACTGAATTTGGTGATTCACCTGCAGCTGTTTCTTTTTTTTTTTTTGTGATCAAGTTGCAAAGTGCAACTGCAAATAGACCGAACATTTTTCCCCCTTTTCAGTAACGTTGATAAAGTTAAAAACAAAGAGTAAGTAATAATAATAATGATAATAATAAATAATAATAATAATAACAAAAAATAAATATAAAATAAACATATAGAAAAAATACAATGTAATAATAAATAATAATAAATACAAATAATAATAATAAAACTAAAAGATAAAATAATAAAATTATAACAATAAAAAATTAAATAAAAATAAGCAGCTGTTTCAATGTATCCCCATCAATATTTTTTTCAGTATATTTCTTTTTTTTTTTGGGGACAAAGCTACATTTTTGTGCAATTTGACTGTTGTTTTGCTGAATAAAATCTATGCATTTCAGCTCATGTAGGTAATGGTTTTAACAAATAAATATTGTTGCTAGAGTTTGATCTCTATCACAGAATAACATGTGAAATATACTGATTATTACATGCATCGTAACTCATGATATTATCGCATTGTGTCTGTGTAAAGCCTCAGTCATCCAGGTATGACCCATAGCAAAAGAACATTCCACTTTTACTGGACGAATCTAGATAGAATAGAATTTTCTTTTCGTTATTATCGCATTGTGAGCCATGTATTGTATCAGATCATGTGGGACCCTGTGATTCCCAGGCTGGCGGTGATCATGAGGTCAGCTTCAACAATTAAAACCCATAAATCGTGTGAAAGTGGCACAAGTGTGTAGGAAACAAACGGCATGACTGTTTAGAGGCAAACACCGGCGCACAAAGGTAGCCTTGATTTGCAGACGCTGGAGTCATTTGTGAGGGTGGGATTGGTCCGTGCATAAGGACTTAGCAGATCCTCGTCTCCCCGGCGACCTGCGAGCGCTAAAGCCGCTGCGTTTGGAATAAGGCTAAAAGGTTAATTGAACCTCAGTACTGCCGCTGCGCCTTCCTCTGTGCAATTTACTGTGATTAATGCTGGGAGGTTACTGTCAGACTCATTTACTAATTGTCCAAAGATTTACGTAATTAACCACATCTGCACAAAATGTGTCTGGAAAAACAGCACTGCTTTATATATAATTCACTGCGACTTATTTGAATCACTATCATGTCTTATTCAAACACAGTCGAGGTGTTGCATGGATTAAAAAAAAGCTTGAAAGAATGACACAGAACAAGACAATTTATCAAGAAAAGTGTTGGCAAGACATGACTATGAAATGTTTGCTTATATAAACTCAAGGTTGAAAAAAACTACACATAAAAAGACTTTTCGAGGTTCATTGTTTCGTTGAGCGTCTTCAAAGTAGCAGAGATGTTAGGACATGTTTTCTGTGAGTCACTGCTGCGAAAACACAACCCAAAATACTACGTCTGTGCCCAGCCTATGACATTTATCCCTCATCACACCTTTACTCTCTAAAAACCGAAAAAAACTTCAGCTCGATCAACATTAAACACCGAGAACTTCAGAGCATCTTTCTGCTAAATGTAACGCAACGAGATCTTCAAGGAAAAGCGACTTGTGCGACTGGTGTGTCATGCAAAGTTTTAGCAGCAGCCTAAAAAAAGATCAGAGTGTCCTTTATGAGCACGGATCTGACTTACAATGTCATCTTCAGCCTAAGAGTGTGGGTTTTTTCTACCCTGTCACCACTATGTCACTTCTGGAGTTTTGTCTGTTTTGTTTTTCTATAAATATGACTAAATCCCTGAACTATATTGAATTGTTTTGCAGCCTTGTTTATGAAATTACTTATTACGATAATTACAATATCACTCAATACCTGATAGATGATGATCAATATCTATCCTGGGTACTTTTTATTTGTAATAATAGGGAACTTTCTTGTACTTTTCTGAAGATTTGAGCAGTAAAGTGTTGAATAAATCATTTCTATGACTTGTTACGTGTTTCACTGACTCATGTTCATTGAAAATACTGCACATATAAAGCCCATTTTGGGTTTTCGTGCTTCAAAATTTGTGGAAGTCAGAACCAGGCTCACAAACACAAATGACAGAACCGTGTAGATGCTGGGGTTTGTTTCAGGAGAAGTGAGCACCTACTAACATTATTTATAGTCTTTAAGCCTCTGTTGTTTGGGGAATACAATTGAACAGAGCTTTTTTTCTATGATATGGATGACTGAATTCCCTAAGCGACGTGTGGCCACAGCTTATCTCTGCTGGAGTGTGTCGGCGCATTCATTTGCCTGTGGACGCTTTGTACTGGGTGTGGGGCTGCATACGTGGAGCCCATTGTGCCAGCCGGTCCTGTGACCTTGTGTCTGTCTTTGTGTGACGCTGTGTGTATTCAGAGCTCGGGATGCCTGGCTCCTTCTCCGGCTCTTTATTGATAGTGGGGTATATACATTTTACTAATCTGGGCTTACAAGGCTGTCGCGTGATTTGGTTCTTGTGTCATCGTGCAGACAGCTTTTCTAATAACACTCAAAGTAAGAGGCATCGTTCTGGGCGATATGGCAGAAAAATCTGTGATCTGATCCACGTGGTAGTCGACAATTTTGGTGATATTGCTCAATGAAGCGCTTTGCTCAAATTCAGACTCACTTCTCCTCTTGGTCAGCCTTCTTCATGCAGGTATTTTGAGATGTCTTTAGTTATGTCTTATCGGTATTACATTTACTGTGTGTATAAACTGAGATGAAACTGGATTAAATAAATCTTTTGGCACATCATAAACTCGTAAAGTTGCGTAAAACAAAGTGGAAAGAATTGGCTTCTCTTATAAATATTAGAACTGACTTAGCACAGACTTGTTATAAATACACAAGCGACATCTGGATGATATTGTCAAATGTTATATCAAAGAGAACCTACAAATGCTCCTCACCTAAAAACCATGAAGCTACACAAACGTTTAGTAACTATTTGAGCTATTAGAAGTACTTTTGTTTTCAGATTTGTATGAAACAATGACAGGTCGTTTGGGAAAGTCCAGAACCACTTAATGAAAGTGCAACATTGTTCAGACTAGTAAGAACAATGCCACTTACCTCAACTTTCTAATATATACCAAACTGACAGTGATTACATTTTACATCAATTAGGCCCCGTTTCCCTCCAGCCAGAGTAACTCCAATGTCAAGTTTAAACAACAGCCCTTTTATTTCTGGCCGTCGTTTAGAACCAATTACAGCAAAGTCAAACTTACTTGGCATTAATTGTTATTTATGAGGCTGCATTTTTCAGAGACCAACTTTGAAATATACTATGACCTTCACTGCAGGACTTTGAGCTCACAGTAATGCATTCACACCTTTGGCTGATTTTATGCAAACGAGTGGCAAACTGAATATTTGATCAGATTTTGCTAGTCAAGGTTACAGCTAGAGATGCTCCTATGAGTCTTTTATTTATTTATTGAAGAAACTGGGAATTGCTTCCTATTTAGTGTATACACTAATATGGTACTTTAGAGAAAATGTATTTGCAGTATTAATTAAACCAATCTGACAAATATATTTCATGCCGAAGCTGAGGCCTCAGGTGATTAAAATAGGAAAAAGAAATGGCCTATTATCTTGCTGATGTGTAAACTGAAAAACATGTACCAATTCTTACACTATCATCATTAGTTTCCATTATTAAAGCACTATCTGTATCATCCAGGGTTGCCAGGTTTCACCGACCCAACCACACACAAGAGCGGCTGAAAAAACACACAAAACAAGCGGAACACACACCTTTGAAAAAGATTTGTAACTGAAATTCAGAACTTTCAATAAGATTCTTCTAACATCAGTGCATCTTACATAGAAAATTGCTCTGGCCAAACACGGCGGCTCTTTCCCCCAATTTGGCGGGAAACCATGTACCTGGCAACCTCTTATATACTAGACCAGACATGTCAAACTCAGGCCCGCAGGCCAAATTTGGTCCTTGATATAATTATATTTGGCCCGCGGAACCATATCAAATATGTATTAGAGCTGGCCCATCAGCTGCTGCACCAGTACAGCACATGCACCACTAATACTACGAATCCCAGAATGCTTTGCAAATGTGTAGGCACTGACCCCCAACATTTCTGTCGACACTTTTTAGAATCTGCTCCTGTCGCCTCACTCAAATTTAATCCATCCCTTCTGAAAAACATGCAGATATTGTTGTAAAATTTTGCAGTACACATTTAGTTTGGCCCAAGACTTAGTCCCAGTTTTTAATTTTGCCCCTGTGTGATTCTGACACCTCTGTATTAGACAGTATCACGGCCTCTTATCTGAGAGGGTATTAGTCAAACAGATATTAATTTTTCATTATTGTGCAGGAATACAAGTCATTACAAGTGCAAACTGCGGCTGTGGTTGCGTCCTGGGGGAGCAAAGAGCGAGATGGGGGCGTGTGGGTCATAATTAATTCACTGCTAGATTACACAAGATAAAGCCCATGTCATTACTGAATTAGTCTGACAGTGATCTTGAAAAAGGTAACACGGGGCTAATACAGCAGCGAGTGTGTGTTTACTGTCAGAAACTCTAGTATTTCTATAGTTTGACCATTCAAGGTACATATTGTCCATTTTTATTCATATTTCAAAGTTTATACTGGGACAGGAAGGGCAAAGCAAGCAAAATGTATGTAACCACAGCAAGTATGTAAAAATAAACTCTCCCGACAATGTACGTTTTGTTCCTTGTCAAAACAGGCTTGGTTTTGGTGTCATAAAAGGCTATCCAAAAATGACAGACAGAGATTACAAACTGTCAATCAATCAGCAGCTGAATTTAAATTAACTAAGGACGTTCTTTTGCTGCCTGAAAAACCCAAGTCCACTTCGCAATCCACGCACAAAAGCAACCGGAAAACTTCAAACCATCACCACCTTCCATCCATTCTTTTGGCCTTTCTCTGTCTTTTGAATCCCACTCGCACAAAAGTGGTTAAAATGCTAAAAATGCTTGACCATTCCACTGGCTTTTGCATAAACTCCTCGCTCACCCCATTGTCTGACTAATACCTTCCATGTCTTTCAGTCTGGCCCCTCCCCGCTCCGCCATCGTGGACAACAGACAAGGGACAAGTCGGGCCTCATTATACACGGCTTCCACTCTAGTTCCCAAGATTAGGCAAATGAGCCTCTACGCACAGACTATAGACAGCAGCACGGACCCCTCTCCCCTTTTTGAGACGCATTCTGACACTCACTAAGCACCAGCACTAGCCTGCATGGAAACTCCAGCACAAAGCTCCAGGACCGGTCGTTACTTTTAACTGTGGGTAATTAGGCCTTCTTGTCTAAATTACATGTTTGCAATTGGACATGGTAGGAAAGGAAACACTTTAACAGCGTCTAACCAGGATAAATTTAGTTCAGTATGATTCTGATGGGAATTAGATTAGATTGTCTGCTTTAAGTGAGTGTTAAAATGCAATCATGTGTAATTGGAAGGCTGCCATTTGTAAAACAGGGCAGGCTCAATGTGGTTTTGAGCTTGTTCTTTTTGTGGTGTCTTTATTACATTATACACCCAAACACTTAAAAAACTGCAAAATTAAAAGGATTATACAGACTTAGTTGAGGTTAGATGCACAAATGATCTGTAGAAAAAATACTGGCCCGATACATTGGGAAGTTTTTTCAGTATCAGTATATAAAAACATCCCAGAGAGATCAAGTAATGTCTTTTTTTTGGTGTTTTTTTTCATGGCCGATGCCGATTGTTTAGAATCTTGAGCACCTTGAGTAATTAGGGCTGATATGTGGGTCCGATTTTGATTATTTTCTTCAATTTCTGTTATTTAAATCTATTATAAACTCACCCACAGCCCTTTTTTTTTTACCACAAACCTGTAAGAGACATGTATAGTCACGTTTTCTGCTGCTATCTCTTTGCATTTAAGTGTTAAAATAAAGCTTTGTCCTGTTAACAAGTGCAAATATCAACCAACCAATATATCCGCCAATCTCTAATCCCAGATATCAGTAATACTACTTGAAATTAAGTTTATTCTGTTACGATTCAAGCCTCATGATGTTTGATCGTGTTATGGCTGTGCAAACTTCTCTTATGAAAGCTTTACTTGCATTTTTAATAAAACGTGTGGCTCTGGCTGGACTGTAGCAGTACTAAACCAGTGTGGAGCCGCCACAGCTTTGTTCTACACTTTCTAAGGACTATATTTTACTTTTAGTAGATGCATGTGAATTAAATAAGACCTATTGTTATTGAAAGAACATTCACAGTGCAAAGCTTATGTGAAATTAAACAGCACAGTTGTCGTTTAATGGGCACTGGCTCCCATAAGGTTACGGCTGATTAAGTAAATATCAATAAGGCAGTAGTAGAAAAGACATTTATTTTAACTACTGAGCACAAACAGGCTGGTGAGTACTGGAGTTAATTCGACATGTATACTGCTGAACAATACAGTCCAAAAGTTAGAATCACCACTCCGGATATGACGGTCTAACTTCATTCCACCTTGTACTGGTTTGATTTTTCAATTGACTTTTGGTCCACAATAAATACATTTGCTGGAAGAGCTCGGTTGTTTCCTATCAGATAATGGAATCTTCTATTTCCTACACTACGCAGTAACAGCGGCCGCCGAGTGTTGTTAAGCTTCAGTGTGATATAAAGTTGATTATGTTTCAAATGTCCTGTAGACTCAAGGTCGTCAAACTTCTAAACCCCGTCTTTTCCACTCAATAGAAGCCAAGAACATTGAGGGTTTTTTCTCTTTATGAATGAGTAATACATTTATTAAGCCTGAGAATGCATTCAATTTCATTCCACTCTGTAAAAACATGAAAAAAGAAGAAATCTCTGTATTTGCGATTGACAAAGGAAGTACTGCAGGTTGAAGATTATCAGACATACGACTTCAGTGGCATGTATCAACTCCAGATTGAAATTATCAGCTATTCAAAGCACAGTGATGGTATTCTTAAGACAGCATTCCTCTGTGTTACTGTCATATAATCAGTAACTGTCATATAATCCTCACAAGGCAAAACACAAAAGTTATAACTTGACACTCGCTCCCAATTTACACAGCCCAAGTGAGCTATTCTGTAAAAGAAACAACTGTAGTGGTTCTTTATATAAGCCATGAGGTTGGGAGGTGGAATAACTCCAGTAGAGTAGTAAACATTTAATAGAGTGTAAATCTTTGTCTTGTATGTTCTGGGTGGATTCAGTGGTGTTCTCGAGGTTTATACTGAGTTAATGCAGATCCCAAATGCCCAGTTACCAATCTCCCAGGGCAGGGTTTTATCAGGGGAAAGTAAGATGAATACAGGACTCGGAAAACTCGATTGAGAGGTTTGTGTTTCAGCTGAATAAGTTATAGGCCCAAGTTTTGCATGATTTTCCTCAGTGCACTGCAGAAATAATTTGATTTTGAGTTTTAAATCTGAATAGCTTGGGAGATTTTTAATTAAAAGGTCTCATGATCGAGAAATACAAGCTAAAAAAAAAAGTGCCCTATCAAAAAATGACCTTCAGACAAACTTTGCTCATCGTTCTACCATGTTTGCAGTATTCTGTGGCTTGTGAACTAGCTGCAGTTATAACGAACCCGTGCAGGGCTCCAACAACGCCTTTATAGTGACTGTTCTTTTTAATAAACTCAGCATTCAACTTGTACCAGCTGAGAACCAGCGGAATATAGAAGAACAGGAAGGTTTAACAACATGGAGACAAATGAACCACCTGAGTCCAGAATCCAAGCGACTTAATGCATCAAGACGCTGCTGCTCTTTCTAACTTTAACAAGACATGTGAATCAAGCGGGTGGCCAAGATAGTAACAATTTATCACAATTGGGTATAGGTTGGCTGTACACTGGATTGCAGCCAAAACAGCACTTTGAAAAGAGGAAAGACACCTTTGGCTTTTAAGAGAGCCATGAATCCTATTGATTGGAGTTAAATGTATTCATTTTGTGGGTACTGGTGATTACAGTAAAGAGTGAGTAAAAAGAAGGAGGGATTTACTGTGAAATAGCATGGCGCTGCTAAGTTTAGTGTTGGATTAAATCACTCACTGTGTGTTTTCAGACTTGTATCGTGACGACGCAAAAGAAGAAATAACATGCAGAGAAAATCTTACATGTGGAGCAATTAGTAACTGCCAAATAAATAATGCTACACAAAGCATCGCCGCTCTTCTAATCAACCATTTAAGTCACTCCAGCACTAAAACAAAGAGACTGAATAACAGGGATACTCAGGAGTGAATTACCAGGGCTTGGCAAGACCACTCAAGCTATTTATAGACAGTACTTATTGCAGCACTCCAACACCGATTTATCATGAAAGATATACAGATTGGACATTTCTGTGTGGAAAATGCACTCACTAAGTAACTCATAACATATGCAAAGTCAAATGTGGGTATAAATTCTTAAAGTTCTAACTTACAACCAATGAATTATACATTAATCTGAACATATTTTTCTCAAACTTCCTTTTTGGCTCATAACTCAGATCATCTGGCTCCGAGGCTCCTAGCACGCCAGATTCTTGACACAATCCTTTTTGACTTGTCACTAGCATCTCTACCCAATGCCTTTAGCAGACAAAATGTACCAAGTGTATATCTTTTATTTGTAACTCCTTCTAGCATCAGTATCGTCTCTTGTGGTTTATGTTACTGTCAGAGTTCTATCTTAAATGTGTCAGTTCTGAAGTGTGTATCTTCATAGAGCAAAAACAGGGCCTAATTCCCAGCAGCACCTCTGTAAAACAAGGCCAGCGCTCTCCTATGTTAACCCGCGCTGATGTGCCACTAACTCGATTAAAAACAAGAGAGAAAGAGAATAAAAACATGTCGAGGAGAAATTATAGGGCAATGTCTTCCCCTGTGGTTGGTGCGCTCTCGCCTCGGGACGTAACTGCCACTTTATTGCACGTCTGTATTTAGCTTCTGTTTCCAGATTCAGAATAAGTATAACACATCTAGTACAAGTATTTGTAAATATTACAAAATCATTTTATTTTAAACATATTAAAGTAGTGTTTCACATACTTATTCTACATCTGCTGCTACAACGACTGAGGCTGTGGTGTCGTTTTGTCTCTATTACCATCACGTTTCAAAGGCATGAACTTCCAATTAATGAAAGTTTAAAAAAGTTTCTTCACACACTTGTTTCCCTGTGGCAAATAGGATGTGTTAGAGCTGTTACCGCTCCAATAAATATCCTACTAAGGTGTTGAATATTTAAAAGAGCTCAGCTGTGCTCTGCATCTAGATTCCATAAGCTGCTTACGTATCTAAAGTAACAGTGAGAGGAGGCAATGGTGTGTGCTGACCAGGGAAAAACTATTACATTTTAAGTAAAGTAAGCTGGATATCATTCCTGAAGAGTCATGTGCAGGTGGGCGAGGACATGCTCGGGCAGGGATGTCAGAATTAAGTGATCTATACAATTAATTACTCCATTAAGTATACAGTCTAAGCCATTTGACAGATATTAAACCTCTATTTTGTTGTCATCTTCCTTTTCATTTGAATGAAGTTTAATTTGAAGTTGCTGCAGTTTGAAACGTTTTTCACAGCACACCTGAACTCATCGTCACGTCAGTAGAGCACGGCTCCTTCTACCTGTCAAAACAACAGCATCAGTACAAGAAATAATAATATACTGTAGCTTTTTTACACGGACTGGAGCAATGAGCAGGACATGTTGTATTATTTGCACAGTTTCATACATTTCCTCATGATTTGTAGTTTAAAATGGTTAAAAAGAAAAAAGCAGACCGAGGTAGACGTGAGGCTTGTAGGTCAATTAATGATGAATTGTGCATTTAAATCAAGAAAATTGTCCCTTAGCGTTATTTTAGTCATTTTACACAATCCATATGGGCTATTTAAGAAAAAAAAACTAAAATTAACATGTTTTTAGCAGATTTGTCTTAACTAGATGGACAAGCCCGTAATAGACAGTATTACAGTATAATTAGAGGACGATATGATGGTATTAGAAAACAGATATCGCCCAGCTCTAGTCTGAGGTGATATTCCTGAAGCACAACCCCGTCTTTAGTTTTCTGAGTGGTGGAATGAACAATTTTCCATGAATCAACTTACAAAGCAAACCATAAAAGCAGACTTTGACCCCATTTAATTCATGGTTATTACCAGCGTATGCAACATAAAGCATCCCGTATGAATGCAGGTAGGTTAACAATGAGGTCACATGACAACATGGGCCAGTGACCAAACTGTGCCTGAGGACAGCACACACCTCAGCACAGATCTACAGTCCAGATTCTCTCTTCTTTCCTCCCAAGAACAAGGAGCACGCACAGAGGGAGAATTACACACTGACTCCTGCTTCCGTAATAAGGAGATTAGGTATGATTTTCCTCTCGTCCAATCATCATCTTCATGGCCTGCTGTAATTTATTGCTGGGACTTTATTCTGCCAAGCACGTCCTGAGCAATCAGCACATTACATACTGCGGCGGACAGCGAAAGGCCACTACCATTCCACCGTCTAATGAAAATACTACATTATTGTTTGTCCTTCAGCAAGTCCAGACCTCTGTACTCTGATCAAATCCTTCAAAACGCAAAGAAGACATGTTACCGTCATTGCATATTCAGTATTTTTACATGTGATGGTGATATAATAGTAGTAAAAATACACAGTGGAGGAATGAGGCAGGTATAAAAGGTGCACTGTGTAGCTTTTTTGGTGAGGTCTACAATCTGCATGGAGATTGTATTGGCTTGGAATGTCACTTAGCATGAGATTAAACCTGTCTACATCTTGCTTCAGTTCAATTGCATGTGTTTTATAGCTCAAGAATAATGTTTGCAATCTTGTCTCTCCACAGATCTAACCTATAGCTTTACCTGATGGTGTCACCTGCTTGTCTCCGTGGAGTTTTATTCTGGATTCTGGATAATAAAGACATTACATAGTGAACCCCTGTCATACATAAAGGAAGAAGTTTTACTGTAGTACTTTTCTAGACTCCCAGCTAATGGCACAGGGCAATGGGTGCATGTCGAGGTAGGTTAACTCGCTCAGAGAACAGGTTACCAGCCTAGATAAAAGGGCATATGATGTTTGCACGACTCAGAGATCCACAGTGCAGATGGCTGTCACTGAAATTCACACACAACTCCAAGTGAGCCATGTAAAATCCAGTTGGCAAGAGCTGAAGGGCTGTAAAGTCATGCAAGAAACGAGCAACAATATCACTGCTGCTGCATAAAACAAATGGAAAACATCAAAGGATTAAAGCAACCAGGAAATACATCAAAGTCCAGGATATTTCTGCATTTTTAATATGGATTATTCTCTGAGGAAGAATGGAGTTGTGACATACTTCCAATTCGCAATCACATTTTGTGTTTGAATTTCTGCCCATATTTCATTACATTTTGAAAGTCCAGTGAGGAGGACGTGAGCTTGGAAAATTAAATATTGTTGGTGCATGTTGTCACGATGATAACTATGTCCTTCAGTATATGACAGATGGGACAGTAGCTTTGGGGGGTCAGTATTCCTCATGTGTACCTTTTCTGTGTACTAGTGTTTTTGTGGGTTTTTTTCTTTCTTTTTTTGCATGATGATGAGATTTGAGCTGTGAAGGTTAAATAAATAACTGTTATGACTCATTATAAACACAACATAAGGCAAGGCAAGTTTATTTGTACAGCACAATTTATACACAAGGTAATTCAAAGTACTTCAAAGAATAAAAAAGACTCTGAAATCACATAAATTAAAACGATTTCAAACCTGTAACAGGACTTTAACCTGTTTTACAATCAGGACTTTAACCTGAACACAGAACCTTTCTTTGTGAGGGACTTTAACCCTCAACGGGGACTCTAACCCTGTAACAATATTACGCACCAGTTGGGGACTCTAACCCTGTGCTTTTATTATTTTTGAGGAACCCAAAAACCAGCTACGTAGGGACACATCTGCCCTCTACACCAGTCCACGGTGGGTCACAGGACTCAAACCTGTTTTACTATCAGGACTTTAACCTGAACATGGCTTCGTGAGGGACTTTAACCCCGTAACAATCTTTTTTTAGTTTTTTTTTATGATCGGATCACGCCTGGTCCACCAGAACTAGTGACCCCGGCGTGGTCCGTGTAAATAATCACAAATAATCATCATAAAATTGACATTAAAACATTAAAACAAAAGAGTGCAGAATAAAAACCTTACAACCTAAATAACTACTTATGTGTTTGATTATGCTATTTATTTATTTATTGCAGTTTTTTCACTATATTATATGCATTTAGAATATTTTTTTAAGATAGTTTTACTTCTAAGGTTACTGTGTTAAGTAGTTGCAGTATCATTTATCGTCTATATTTTCTTCAACTGTATATTGTACTTCAAAATGTGAATCGTGACAGGGCTGTCGTATAAAAAAATGCATAAAAACAAACTATATGTGTGTCTTTCATGCCGTTATGAATGAACCCTGGCTCACTATTCATCTGGTTTGTAAAAGGGTTTTTGGCTCCATCATGTTGCACCATTTAAGTGTGCCAAAGTCTTAGCTCCCATTTCAAACTGATTATGGAGAAAAGTGCAGGGGAAAAGACTTGTTATGTTGAAGCGTTCTTGGAAAAGAGGGTTTAAATCTTCCGAAGTTACAACTGAAAACAGGGGCAGAGCTTTAGAATCTGAAAGCTGAAGTTATTACTAATTGCTTGTGACAACATATTACATGCATGTGTTAGTTTTAGTGGTGGTTAAAATTACAAATGAACTGAAATGAGAGGAATAGCACACTCCTGAATATCGTCATGGAGATAAAAAAATAACAAGATATTAATGTGGGTATCATACATTTTTTGGATGTTTTGGATATGTCAAACTCAGGCCCAGGGGTCAAATCTGGCCCATGGTGTAATTATATTTGGCCCGTGAGATCATATCAAACGTGCATTATTGACGGCCTGCTGGTATAAAGCACAGGCACCACTAATGTTATATTAGAGTCTATTTAAATCTGTTTTTTTTATTATTTTAAGCTATTTATCTATTAGCTTGTTTTATTGCATGTACCATTTCCCTTCTGTTCTTTAACTGTGCGGTGCAATACTGGAATTTCCGCACTGTGGGACTAATAAAGGCAAATCTTATCTTATCTTATCTTATCTTATGCTACAAATCCCAGAATTCTTTGCTAGTGCACTGATCGAGACCGATGGCAGAGCAAAATCTGGATGTAACTGAGGTTGAATAGATGTTTTCTCTATGCACTTTTTCTTCTCCTGTTAATAGTTTGACAGTCTATTTTTTTTTTTTTTTGGCTTGTTAAAAAAAAAGGATTTACTTTGAAAAGGAACTTAAAAGGCTACATTTAATTGATTTAAATATGAAATAAATACTACTGATATGTCTTTTATTTCATATTTAATTTTACATTTGTTTGTAATATCAAGCTTGAGTTGTTGTGTTTCAACAAAATGAAACTTTATATGAAAAGATTAAACATTACATATCAGGTGCGGTCAGTTTTTTCAATAAATACTTGAAATTGTCTCAGTTTTTAATTGTGGCCCACTGTGAATTTGAGTTTGACACCCCTGCTCTAGCTTGTATTTCACTATTCTTAAAAGTAAAAAGAAAATCTAAATATTAATGAATGCTTGGCTTTGAAACCACATCCCCCCAGCTTTCGTCTGCAGCCAGCCCATCCCCATCTAACCTCCAACAACTCTGCAAAAAGAAAGACTTCTACATCACTTGTGCACATTCCTCTCCAGTGAAAACATGAGGGATTTAATATCTGTCCAATCTCTCAATGACCACAGAAGGATTCATTGTTCGTTTAATCTCGGTTTAGTTCACTCTATTGATATTTGCCGTAGATTTGGAGTTCAGGGGGAGGTAGGATGAGGAGTGGCAGTAGCGGTGGGGATAGCATCACTGACACTGTGAATTGTTCCTGTGGGATGATCTTTGGAGGAGGTGCAAGGTTGTGTCAGAAGCAAAGCGCTGTTGGCTTTAAAACCGACATTCATTATATGGGGAGGCTCTGCAGCTGTATCACATATTTCCCAGCAGCGGTGAAGGCAGCACCAGGGGAGTCCGCTGGGGAAGTGGCTGTGCACGAATCATCACTGAATCCAAGAGAGACAAACCTCAAAGAGATTGCTCTGGGCCAGCCGTGGGTGTGGGAAGTGTGAAGCCAATTTACAACTGAACGTATGATGCAATATTATGAATACAGCGTCAAAAATGATAGACCTACTTGACAAAAGGGTAAAAAAATATATGTGTAGATATGTTTATTCCAGTGGTTACAGGTCAGTTACAATCCCCAGATTATTTCACTATAGTTCTCAAGCTAAATAACACTTATCCCACATCCGTGACACAAATTCAATTGTATTTATTTTTTTTTTTTGTTACTAACCTTTTCCAAAATGATTATCAAACTCTGAACAGTTTAAATATTTTGTTTTTCCACAATTTAAAAAAGAACAACACTTATCATAGGTGTGCTCTTGTATGTCTGAGCTTTAACTAAAATAAAATAGAGATAACATAACCTTATTTTCTCCAAAATGGGGAAAATGCAGAGTTGCAAAGCCAACTACAATATATGCTATCTGAAATAAAGTTCAATATCTATTAAAATATTCAAATGTGCAGATTTCCAGGTAGCTACTTTAGCTGCACAGTGTCATTCAAATACAGACAATTATGTAAAATACGACAGTTTGTGGTGTTTTAATATTTATTATGTCTCAGAATTAACATTAGCATTAGTACAGACATCTCTCGTTCTAAACATAGACTAGTCCTTTGGTGAAGTATTAATTTTATTTGTAGTTTTTAACATTTTGTCAATGATCCACTCTCCTGTCCACTGCCTTATCTTTAAATATTTATTCATTTTGGCTTGACTGTAAAAACCCCTTAGCGATACAAGTGGACAGGAGGTACTGTGTTTTAATTGCAAAAAACAGCACATTAAAGCTATGATTAGCCTGTCGATTATGACCATGTCTGTGTAAAGTCCCTCACATGGACAAGAACGAGTATTACGTGAAGTGTGTGAGAGCAGAAGGACTAGAACGAGTGGGCTTCCTCTTCTATTAACTGCTTCAATTAGACCTGCTGCTTCTCACCTCGACGAAACAGACTTCGCTCCTCCAAAGTGTCTGACATGTGCAAGTGTGAAAAAAAAAGTCCCGCACCATTCACTAAACACATCTGGTGCTGCCTTCAAACAGAACCACACATGTTTCTTTATGACCACGGGCACAATCATGTCGACTCTGACAGCCCAGCACAAGAGCCTTAAATCATGTGGCAGCACTGAAG
Organism: Periophthalmus modestus; assembly: GCA_019594935.1. Classification (NCBI taxonomy): domain Eukaryota; kingdom Metazoa; phylum Chordata; class Actinopteri; order Gobiiformes; family Gobiidae; genus Periophthalmus; species Periophthalmus modestus. The sequence goes on from JAIEZT010000013.1 coordinate 16,117,563, forward strand.
CCCTAATCCCGACATGGAGTGACAGCTAATGTATTTATATGGGAAGTGGCTTTTATACTCTGGGATTTCAGCTGTTAATATTTCACATTAGTCTGGGCCTGACAGGTGGTGGTTGGTCCGATACAAGAAGTGAAGCAGGTGAAGTTCTTTTTTGTGGGAGAGCGCCTGGAGCGAGACAAAGGAGGTAAACACAGCGGCAAATGTTTTTAAATGGGAGGACGAGAGCGAGCGCTTTACAAGGGCCCTTGAGCCACGCAACACAAGAGCAGGCTTCACAACAGGCTGGAGTTTTACACACTTCTTTTGTCGGCTAAAGGATTAGAGGTGGTTAATCGCTGAAACTGAATATATAAAAAAAGAGATTACAGCGCATATGGCAAGTTAGACTACTCATTTCACTAGAAGCAGCACAATTATACACAAAAACTTAGTAAAAACCTCGCATAGGTTTTTCCTGTGTCGTTTTTTTTAATTTTTTACGTGCATGTGTGTGTGTAATTTTATTGTTTGGACAGCGGCAGCAGATGTTAATTCAATAGCGGTCCATAAGCTAGCAACCACAATGCTAAAAAAGATCAAAATGTATCTAAATTGCACAGAAGTTATGATTAGACCAGTATATCTTTGTTTTGTTAAATGACGGTTTAAACTGCCAACTGTAGGGAGTATTTTCTGTGTTGATGACATGCAAAGAGGCTTTTTAGAAATCACCACTGCCTCCTGTATTTTTGGACTTTTCTGCTTTTTTTTTTTTTTCACTTAACTGATACAAAACTGTGAGAAATATTTACAACAGCCACTATTTCACCTCATCATATAATCATTAGAAAACCTGGTATATGCACTTTAAAATCTGGCGGCTTTCACATGATGTTAAATAGTTGTTCTAAGATATTTCAGCTGCACTACGAAGAACTGAACGGAGGAGCCCACGAGGTGTGTCTTTGTCCTCACTGTCGAGAAGTGTTGATGAAGCATATGCAGTCACACCACTCTGGCACATTTCCACTGGTATCACACCTGATAATAACCACGATAACATCCCTCACATCCACAGTGGGGTTCTGTCTTTATTCTGCCACTAAACACTTTTTTTTACATTTAATCAAATTAGCAGTTAAAGATCTTAAGTTCACGTGTAAGGTCGACTTCATCAGCTGTTTTTGGACTTTCAGATGGAGACAAAGAACTGGAGACATGGATTTTTATTCAATTCTGTCCCAAAGTCCCAACCAGACATCTACAAAACTGTCTTAACACACTTTTTATAACCTTATCGTTATGTCCAAGTCCTGGTTCCTCCAAAGCCTGCAGTGATTGGCCGACACAAATCCTAGAGCTTTAATAAAATCTACAGTGGGTAGGAGATATAAAACAGTATATTCCAGTTCAGGTTTGTCAAGCTGTTTAACACATGCTAGTATTTCTCTCACGTCATGAGTAATGTTTGTTACTTTCACGCCTTGATAAGTGGTATCAGGATAAAAAAGAGTAAAAAACAGGAATTTTAGCAGTATTTAACTTCAACACTGCACTATTTGAGCTCAATTTTAACAGAAATCCCATATTGAAACTCCTTGACACTGACTGAACACTACACAGCCAGGGGAATGTGAAAGTTTTAGAAGTGAATGAGATGCTCTGAAGAGCCTCAGAGCCATAGACTGTCCACAGATGTGGACTAAGGGAGTGTGACATCACCCGTAGCGTTCGGCGGAAGCCAAATGAAGCTCATCGAGGCTAGCAGTTATGGGGCGAATTTGGAGCCAAGTTCCATATTTAGAAATCTGACCGAGAGTGTCATAGCAACCAAAGAGCCAATCCGGAGCGAGGCAGGTGAAGTTAGCGCCTCTTCCTATTCGTACCTCTGACTTAACATGGAGCGGGAGATATCTGTGTGAACCCTCAGTCGTCCAGGTCTGATCCAGAGCAAAAGATGAAGTTAAAATCTGTCAACTGGACAAATCGTTATAGGAGTGAAGACGTTTCACTGCTCATCCAAGCTGCTTCTTCACTTCTGATCAGATCACAGGTAACTACAGCTTTATATCTATTTGTATAAACATCTATATAGCAGGATCTTAACAGCACTGTCAATCAAACCTGTTGCTAAGACTAGCGGGAGAAACCTCGGGGAGAGAAGGCGCCTGATTTGTCTGTTAATAATGTTCATATCTTGATTTACAGACACAATAGCGAAATAATACCAGGGTCATGTAGAGCGGGTTAATACAAACATATTAAGACCAAAATGACGAGTCTGACAGTAGTAGTTATGGAGAGAGTTGCGACAGTATTTCAATAGAAAGTGAATTGGAGCCTATGCTGACTTCCTGTCTGGAATGCAGCAGTTGGCAGGTTAGCTATGTGCATTTATATATACAGTCTATGCTCAGCGAAACAGTGCATTTACTTACATGTCCAGTGAAAATCTGATACTAGATTAGGCACAGTGCGTCGGCTTCATGACCATTTTATGTTAATGCACTGATAAGACTTAAGAGACAAAGTATTAGCCAGATAAAAGCGCATCATAGGGTTGACCCTGTATTCACACTGCGTAATCCAGCTCTTTTGCTTTTTATGTTGGTGCTAACATTCTTCAGTAGCCCCTAGCCCAATGCTCCAGGTTGAGGAAAAAGGAAAAAGCAGTAAAAAAAAAAGATTAGTGCAAGCTCATGTGAAACAGAATAATGACTCTCAATTTCCATTTTTCAAAAGTAGGACAAAGGTATTACAGCTTGAACTATGATCAAAGGAAAATAACTAAATGTGCTTGCGTAATGACAAATAAAATTGCACAATATAATCCCAGCTTTCCATTTTTGAGGGAAATATAAGTAGCTTTTGCAGTAATTTGCGTGCAGTGTATAAAGTAGGTATATATGTACATTAGGGCTGCTATTTTCAACGATTTTGCATCACAATATCCCTGCACTGAGTTCCCCGTTTATGAAAGCAAACCTTACAAAAGTGTATGTTTTATTAGCATCAGCACTTCAGGTTCTTTCTATTTAAGCTGCAAAGTCACAACGCACAGCTGTGAAGATGTCTTAGGTCAATCTCCAAGTGCCATTTTATGTTTAAATTAGAGCAGGGAATCCAGAAACAACACCATGAGTAGCTAAAGCATGCATGAATTTATTACTGAAGGAATAAAATGTGAGATTTGTTTTTGGAAACCTGGATTCTGTCACTCATAGACGACTAGGGACAGATAGCTAATCCCATACACACTTTTCCAATCAGTAGAACAGGCATGCCTCTCGACACCAGCCTTATCAATTTTGTATGTGCTCCCCTCCATAGTGACGTGGCTCCCCTACACGCTGCAATAGTGTCAAAGTAATGCTAAAACTGAACAGAATTTTGAGCACAGAGCACAGCATGGGAGTAACCAGAACCTACTTTAGGCTCCTCTCCTGTCGAGGCCACCCAGCAACAGCTCGTCCTGGGTCTCCTCGAGTATGAGCTCTTTCTCTGTAAACTCAACATCAGACTTTTCTTTCTTGGTCCAATCTGTCTCATACTCAAACCTGCCTTGACTTTCAATTTACAAAATCTCATGAATCTTGTCAATTTTGTTTCGCGGTTTTTCAATTTTGTCGTTTTGGACTGGTCTTTTTTGAGTTTCTCTTGGTTCCAAATCTCTTGCTGCTCTTTTAAATCACGAGCCATGTTATCGCGATAATTTTTCTGTTCAGTTACAGACAGGTTTTTTACAGATTACATTTTACATTTTACAGATTTTCAATTTTGTTTTGCAACGTCTCAATTTTGTCTCGTAACTTCAGAATTTTTTTTGATTCTTTTTGAAAATATCTTTTCAAATTCGAGTTTTTCTTGGTTCAAAAACTCCTCCTGCTGTTTAAATTCACGATCCATGTTGTCACGATGATGCTGCAGACTGAACTGTAATTACATAAGTGAAATGAATCATTTTGACCATGAAACACATTGAAACTGTGTCTGATCACACAGCTATAATCCAAGGTGAGAAAATGGTTGATTGATGGGAGATATTAGATTGTATTTAGTATTAAAAATGTGTTTAATACAAATAAAATCAGTAAATAAGAGCTCTATATTATTTAATTTATGTTATCTGTTTCATTTAAAAGCTTTTAAAATGACATATAATACATTTACTCAATATATTTAGTATATGGATATGGATTTTAGGATTTTTTGGTCACATCTGGGTCACATTTTCACAATAGCGGAATAATACCAGCGTCATGTAAAGCGGGTTAATACAAACATATTAAGACCAAAATGATGAGTCTGACAGTTGTAGTTACGGAGAGAGTCGCGACAGTATTTCAATAAAAAGTGAATTGGAGCCAAAGTGAACTGTATTTTGCTATTAATATGGATTTAAAACATAAAATAGTAAATAAGAGCTCTATAAAATTACACAATTGTTGTCACAATTTACAAGCTTTTAAAATGACTATATATATGTAGTATAGGATATTAGGATATTTTGGTCATATTTGGGTCACATTTTTATACATCGCTTTCACATATAAGGCATTAAAAACACTTTAAATCAAATCCATTCACACACACATTCACGCAGACACCGGGGGCGAGGTGGGTTAAATGTTTATGTCGAGATGCGAGATTTTTAAAAAAAAACAGTTGTATTTTTGTAGAAGAATAAGTTACTTCTATCACTCATTATAGACACAAACTAATATCAGTTAGCTTAAATTTTATCGTTTATCATCTATATTTCATTCAGCATTATAAATAATCGTACTTCAAAATGTTATTGTGACAGGCCTAACATTTTACCCTCTAAATATTCCGCCCTGGGTACTGTGTGGGTCAAGGACTTCTTTATGAAAACCAATCAAGCCATTTATTGATGAAATGCCTTGTTGTGTTAGGCGCAGATGAAAAACCTATTTGGACAGTATGAATAATAATATTGTATGTGTTTAACCTTATCATGTGACAATCATTCGCAGTTATTGGCCTCAGCTGGATGGGTGGATTGATTTCACACACACAGCAGGTCTCTGGGGCTCTTCTATGGATTTTCCAGCTGCCCTCTCGAATGATCTATTGTAATTTCACCACCAAAGGTCCTGCCAGTGGAAGCTATGGAAACATATCAGCTCCCTATATTCTGCTTCTGTTTTAACCCGTTTGTTCATATGCTGTGATTCCAGACGGTATTTATTGATCTCCAAAGACGTACTTTGCCTTCCAGAGCTCCCAGATAGTATTTCCTCTCTAGGTTTGCCAGGTTTAAATTAGTACAGGACAATGAATTAAAGGTACATGAGTGAGGCCAAATCGGGGGGATAGGGTCTTATAGCATTAGCAGAGTTCACTGTGTAGCATATGTCACCGATCACCCCCAACACAGATTAACTTTCAGATAAGTAACAACTCGGGCTAATCTTTCTCATCCAAATGTTGTGTTGGTTTTGGTTTTAATTCAGATGAAGCTGTGGTGAAGTTTGTATCATGAGTATCATCCTGTGTGAGCTCAGTACATCTCTACGCAATGTTATATTTATTTCTTTTGTTTGAAATCGTATTTACCTCTTTAAAATGAAAAAGAGGTTCTACTGCAAACACTTTATGTGGTGATGTAAACTGCCTCATGTCTTTGAAAAGTCTAATTGGACTAGATTACGTTCTAATGCCAGTGTTCACTGACCTCTGCTTCACATATTCTCACCTCTGAACTCTTCATGGGGCAGTTCAACTCCAGCTTTTAGTCAGACACATTTAAACCCTTTACATTACACTGTTACTACTGTTCATACAGGTCACAGCAGTCCTCTATTTACTCATGTATTACAAGGTTTTTAAATAAATCATTTAATAATGAATTAAATGTGATTAGTGAACAAATCTATAACACGGGACGAGCTGCAATTATCATACCAGACAAAACCAAATCAGTTCATGACTTTGTGCTAATTCACTGTTAATAATCCCAGTTCTATAAGTAGTTAATACATTTTGCATGAGTTTTGTGTGATAAACGTTTTTTACAACAAATGTGCGCAGTGAGAGAAATGTTTTATTTCTTGCTGGATACATGTCACGTGATCCCACGATTATGAGAAAGCAGAAACTTTGAGAGTCTAAAAAGAGCACTTGTTCTATCTACACATATGCTGCAGCAGATAATCTGCAGAGGGGCTTGATCTATTTGTTATGGCTGCTGAAGCTTGCTGGGTCACTAACCCAGGGCGACCCTCGTTGGTTATAGAGGAGCAGAGCTTGTCTGCCCACTGCACTAATCAGATAAAACATGTCGGCTTACGAGTCGAAGGGACCCGTGGACCTGTTAGGACCTGACTGTTCAAAACTGAGAAGACACAAATCAACATGAAACTATGAGGATAAGAAATGCTGTGTGACGGCCTCGCGGCTGCAGTCTGCACAGAAAAGGGGGAGGGGCATGCTGGTGATATGACCCGCAGTGGACAGACGGATACAGAAAGAATAAGAAAACAAAGGCTGGGTCACGTGGAGCAGGGGCTGATGTGAGGTGTGAGCAGCACATGCCGAGGCTCAGGTACAGCTGCTCTTTGTCATGCAGATGACAATCAGTTTATCTTTGTCTCCAGAGGCTGAACTGACAGACATCACCCAGAGGGTTTGTGTTCTCTCATACGGGCAGTGTTCATGTACCTGGGAGAGTGTCAGCACAGGTCTGACCTCTCATCTCCTTGTGCTGTTGCTCCTGTTAGCGCCCCCTGTGTCTGCATAAGGAGCTGCGGTGATGAGCTCACTGTTTCATGGGCCATATTGTGACTATGGATGACTCAACATTCAAATGATGGATGTGACAGGCCCGAGGGGTCGAGCTGAGCAGGTCATCTGAGCTGATGAGGAAAGAGCGGCACTTTTTAAACTTGCGTAATACATTAAATTAAACACATGATGCGACTACAAATGTAATATGCACTTCTAAACTGATGATTGTATATCCTTTTATTTGGATGATATTTTGTACCATGAGACACACTATCAATAAAACACAATACACAAAAACAATGTTTATGTTGCACAGACAGGTGGTTGTTGAATAAATCTTCCATGTAGCACTTTGTCGGGACCTTTTTGAGTTAAGTGCTTCATATTCTGTGTTGGTTCCTTGGAGCAAACAAGTCTACATTTATTTTTGTCTTTTTTGTTATTGTTGCAGCTGATTTTTTGTGTGTGAGAGTGAGGATTTATGACTACACAACCCAAAAGGTGCATAAACCAGATAAAACAAAGATCACATCAAAATAGGATCACGATATAAAATAAAGTGAAATTGAGGCTAGTTGTTGCAGGGCAGATTGAAAGCTTGTTATGAACCAAGTCTGGAAATACATCTGACAGTCCCCAAAAGATTTATATTCCCAGAGGGTCAAGATGAATCAGGCTCCTGCTAATAAATATGACTTACCAAGAGAATAGACATTACCAATTAACATGTGCTAATTAAGACAGCAGGATATGAGAACATCCTTGATCTAGATTCGTGTGTGAAATACTACAGAGGTTACAAAGAGGTAAAGACTTTATTTCCACCTAGAATGCAATATGTACGATCTATACCATATTCTTTGGTCTTCTAAGGTTCTGTTGTTTTAGCCATATTAATAGAGGGCACAGCAGGCAAATGTTCAGCTGTGTTTTGCCGCCGTTACATGGGCGCATGGCGTGCATTACACTTGGTTAGTCATCTCTAATCATGTTGAGTCTTCATTGTTCACAAAGACTCATTTCCATGCTAACATGTCGATGTTAGCGAGGTGCATGCAAGGCTTTAGTGCCTATTGTGCATCTCGTTTAACGGACATAGAATCAAATATGTGTAAGAGCTGCATTGTGAGTTACCAGCCTTGGCCGCCCAAGCTTAAACCAGCCGATGCTTCACAGCGATCGATTAGCACATCTCTATTCGAAGTCCACATAATTATTTTTTCTGCTTATGTGGAAAAGCATGTGCAGTCATTGCAAAAATACCTTTTATTGACTACCTCTTGGAGTAACCATCTTAAAGTGACCACAATCAAGCCAAGTCCCACAGGACGTGTAATAATGCAAGAAATCAATGTTTTCTAAAACATGCTTAAGACGCTTAAGCGCCATGACTGTTTGGTGTCCTGTGTGAAATAGAGATAGAACGAAATATCGGCCAATAAGTCAGGCTGATGTTTTCTCTTAGTGCACTGACTATCGGCATAAAATCTCCAGCACATGCCAGTATTTTGTTTTGGTTGACCTGCTGCCTGAAGAGTTCACACAAAGCTTTATTTGAACACTTCGGGTATAATAACTGCAGAAAACCTAACTACAAGCTCTCTTAAAGGTTTGTGATAAAAAGGGGATGTGAGTGAGTTTTGTAGTCAATTTAAATCACATAAATCGGGGAAAATAAATTAAAATGATCTGCAGAGCTTATCGGCCATCGGTTCCTTTGGATTTAGTATCGCAGCCATGAAAAAATCCATATCGGTGGATCTCTAACACTAAAGGTAGCTCTACTGATATGTGACACTCCTCGTCCAAGTGAAACAACTGGTACCAGCACTAATTGAAATTTTGCATGCAAAGTGACAATGCCCGAGCCCTGGGCAGCATGGATTAGGGCCTGAATAGAGACAGATTCTTTGTGAAAGCCTGCTGTGGCGGTTGGCGTGCAGGGTCGGCTCCCTGCATCTGCTCATTGGGGGAATAGCTAAAATAGTGAGCTGTGTAGGGCACTCATTTTACCTTTATCTAATCCTATTGTCTATCTTTTGTTGCTATTCAGCGTAAAGCTTCCATGTTACAGTCTATACCGTGCAAAACAATTCCCAACACATTTACATTTGAAAGCATTTTACCAAACTTGTCAGAATTTCTCCAACACCCTATACAAAGATATGTAACTCAGTGCATTAATCCAAGTGACAAATATGAATTGAAATAACATCGTGTCGGGAAATGTTTGCCAACACGATTTTCTACTGAACGGGATACAGTGCTTGAAGGAATGTGGCGCACATGCTGAAATGCAATCAAAATCAGAGAGACATTTTTTAAAGACGCCATGCTGTGAGCTCGTTCGAACCCGCTCGGCTGTCCTCTGCAGTGGGCTGTGTGTCTCATTGTGTCCACTCAAATAAAAAGGGAAAGAGTCTGCTATCAAAGTGATCCATCATCCAGCTCAAGCCACAACAACTCACACACAAGTCTGGAGGAGGCGCTCGTTGCATCATAGCAACAACAAGCTGCCCATAAAATGTTTGTAATGCCACAACATAATGAGCAGTGTGAATCAGAAGAGCGCCAGGGATGTTTCTGGGGCAAAATCACCGAATATACCGAAATTTACAGCAAACATATAAATCCACACTGCACAATGTGACCTATAGGCAGAAAAACTGATACTATTAAGAGATTTAAATACATAATGAATAAAGACAAACTGTGCAAACCTTTCTGCTTCCTTTTGCTCACATCATAGCAACAGAGTCCCATTTAAATCTAACCAAATATGTCAACACTGGCAGTTAATACATTTTAATAAGAAGGTCAAGTATCAATTCAAAAATCACGCTCTCAGAGTATAATTTATTTTCACAATAACAAAAATTTTTCCAATGTGGTAGTGTCGTAAATCAAGGCAGTTTCAGATGATAAAATGCAATTTGAGTTTCAATAATTCACATCGTGCGGCTGAACTTTGACCTCGAAACACGATCGGATGAAAACCTCACAGTACAACTTTTGATCCTTGTCATCAAACGTTACTGCAATACGAAGGACTGTCATCATGAATTAAACCGAAAACGCAGCCATCAAATGTGTCAAAATGGTTGGTGAGATCGGCCCTGCTGCATGCTGGGATGTTTTTTCTTTTTTTCGGATTAAGGCATCGGTGACCTCTTTTTCAACTCTCTATATTTCTCACACGTAAGCCATCTTTGCATCGCCATTGGTTATTCGACGAGGGTGATTCACGGGGTAAAATGGAGGGGATCTCATCCAAATGGCCAATAGACGAGTTTTTTTTCTGAATAAAAAACATGTTTAGAGTTGAAGAAAACTTATCCACAAGTGACTGAGACACAGCCCCTATCGAGAAAGACGTAACACCCAAAACATTTTCCTTAAATCTAAACAATGAACAAAGCCTGTGGCGTCGTTGGGACGTCGTGTCTAAAGGTCTAAATGTCTAGAGCTGCACATTAAAATTTGAGGAGCTGGAGAAACAGAACGTTCTGCTGATGGTGGAGGGACAGTGAACAGAACATTTCTCCACGACACAAGTTCAAACAGTTTAAGGTTTTTCATTGAGGATGAAAATATCAAATGTTGATTTATTCAATTGAATTTATTTTAGTTTAGAGACAAAAGCTCAGCAGCATCAGCTTCACAAAGATGCTAATTTAACCAACAGAAAGTTAGAAAGTGAAATCATTTATTAATATTCATATTACTGCTACAACACAGCACTTTTATTCAGTTTTCTTTTTTTTTTTTTATTTTACTGTTTCTTGTAATTTACAATATGTCTGTTCAAGAAAAATACTGTTGAATTATGTTCGGGTTAGTGTTAAAACTGCAAATTTTGACAAAATATTATTGGAATCAATTATAGCAGTAGAGCCATTTAATTTATGTCTAATTTATATCACATGAGCATGAGTCCTGACTGTTACTTTAAGATAAAATAGTTTGAGATATAACTGTAGGTTTATGAATGAATGTCCAACACTGTAAAGAGAGTTTACTCTAAATAAAGAAGATACTGGAGAGCAGAACTAGGATATTTTGGACTGTTTATATAGAATTGATATAATAATAGTACAAATCGTGTCTCAGATGAAGTGTTTGAGGCAGAGATGTTCCTCCTGAGCAGAGGCTCCAGAGTAAACACCTCACACAGATTCAACCTGTTCCTTTGTGCGGAGCCTGGGCGCGCACTGCGTCTCCAAGTCTGAGCCTCTGCACGAGCAGGTCCCTCACACCGCGGTCAAATACTGCAAAAGCAGAAGAGACAATAGTCCCAGAACCTCGCCGTGGTTTGTGCTCGTCTGCCTCGTTTTGTCACCGGCTGTTTGACAACTAACCCGGCACCAAACCTGAGAGCAGCACGGGGCATTTTACAGGTGAAGGTTCAGGTCTGAAGACGCATGAGCGCATCGTGTGCCATGTTACAGACTATTAATCCCGTAATTACTATTATAAAAGCGTAAACGTGCAGAGAGGAGCGCGTTCTGTCCCCTCCATCATCACCGCCGCGTTTAGACCAGAGCCGGATTCTGCGCGTAAAATCTGTGGTGTTTCAAAGAAGAGCGAGGAAAAGGGAAGAGTAATTTGGGGTTAGTCTCCTCATTACATTCACAAAACGTCCACTCGTGGCTTTGTTGTTTCAAACTCAACCCGGCGTGAGGATGCGGCGCTGGATGGAAACACTGTCCTACCTTCAACAGCGACCACGGCCGGAATGGTCCATAAAATCCACAGAATATCCATCATCCGTCACTTTAAAGGTCCAGACATTCAAATTCAATACGTCCCCAAAGCCATTGACAGGAAAAAGCAGATAAGGGACAGGCGCTCCGTCACCCCCAACACAGCGATCCGGGATCCACAGAAACCAACTCAAATCTGACCCAAGTTTGGACCAAACCAAAAAAAAGGAGACGGAGGGGAGCTCGGCGCGGGGCTCGGAGCGGCGCGGGCTGGAGGAGACTCACAGCACTGCAGGGTCTAACGCAGCAGGACAGTCAAACACCGTGTTTTAGACAAATGTGAATAAAAACGCGGTTTCCTGGGACATAAACACGTGTCAGGCTCAGCTCGTGGAACAGTCCGGCCCCTGCACACGATGGTTCGATTCCCCTGCTGTCAATCACCGCGAGAAGGACAGTCCTCTGCTGCACCTCGCGACAATTAAATGTTTGGGACCTGTGGGCCATTTATGAAAGATGGAGTCTCAAGGCTGAGCTGCAGAGTCTGTGTCTTTTGTTTTTCCTGGTGAAAAGGAGCGTGACGCGGGTCTGAGGGACAGTTTAAAGTAAGTACAACTTCTCCAGAGCTGCGCCTGTTAAAGCCCCTTTTCCACAGGCTTTCTCTTTTGTTTCGAGATAATTAGATGAATTGATAAATGCAGAGAATCTAACATAATCTAACATAATGTGTAATAAGGCTAGAAACTAAAACTCACCTTTAATTTCCCCCATGACTCTACAAGTCACAGAATATTTAGGTTATTAAGGTTATCAGGTTATTATAGGCCTTTAGGCTGTGGGCTAAGTAGCAACATTTGGGATGTTCACTGTATTTTATATATATATAGAGAGAGATATATAGATAGATTGATAGATAGATATAGATATAGACATAGATATAGATATAGATATAGATATAGATATAGATATAGATATAGACATAGATATAGATATAGATATAGATATAGATATAGATATAGATAGACTCACAAACATCACATTTTCTGGAGCTTGACCTTGTAGTTAAATTTAATTCTTCATCAGTAATGACTTGGTTTGTAAAACAAAAATTGTAATCGCTGTCTAATCTGTTTAATATTTGCTGTAAAATAAAACTAAATGATATGTAAATAATATACAAAATGGAAACAAAATACAATATAAACCAAATGAATGATTTTAGTATAGCACAATAAAGTGACAGTGTTGCACTGATGCATTTACACAGTGACTGGAGTTCTTGCTCCTGTTTGTGTTTATGCATCGATTTCCTCAATAATGTGGTTATTTACTTTAATAATCAAAAACAGAGTAGCTCTTAGTGCCTCTCGTGTCACACTAAGTGTCATGTGACAGTTTTTTACGTCTTATGTCGTAGATTTTCCAGCAGCATGAGCCAAACGTCCTACGCTTAAGTGAAATGTGACTTCCTCCAGGTCACAGACTTTTTCTTTCTGTGCTTTAAAACTGTCATAAAACTATAATCAGTTGAAGTAATGTTGGCTCAAACATGTGGGTCTCAAAGTTTTTAAGATTATTCAAACATGTTTGCATTAAGTTGATTTAGTTTGGGCACCAGAGCCGGGGACACAGGCTAAAGACAGTTATACTTTTCACTGCAATGACTCGAGCAGAACCATTTTTACATTTTTTTTTATTATAGGGGGAATGTTATATATGACACCATTTGGATTGATCTTTTATATTATATTATATATGTGTGTGTGTATATATATATATATATATATATATATATATATATATATATATATATATATATATATATATATATATATATATATATATATATATATATATATATATATATATTATATTTATATATTATAGTTTTATCCCTGCATGTTTTATTGTTTGTTTGCATTATTAAATTGGATTATTTATTTATTTTAAATATTAAAACTAGTAAATCTCTCAGTTCAGTCGAGTCAGTTGACAACGGGACAAAGTATCCACACATAGTAATAATGTGACTTAAGTACATTTATAAATATATAAACATAAACACATTATATTACTTTACAAAGTCAAGTGCTTTAGAAGAGTTTTTGCTGTAGTACATTTTTACATTTGCATAGTAAAATATAACTTCTACTTCTACTATCTCCCACAACCTCAAGAGAAGTGCTTCATTACAGACCTGAAAAAAAGATAAATAATAAAATAATAAAAAGATAAATAACTAAAAATATATTCTAAAAATGAACACTTCAAATATATACAACATAAATTCATAAATTTAATTAAATTTAAACTAAGCACAATGCGATGTAAAGTCATGTTGTTTAGTGACAAGACTGCGACTATATAAATTAACTGGAAAAAAAAAAAATTCTATTGACATTTTATTAGGAAAAAAAATAAAAATAAATAAGACATTGCTTATTCCAAAGGTCTTTAATTATTAGATTATTTTTTTTTAATTGATTATTTTTTTTTTATAAATTTTTTATACCTATTCCAGTAGTTTACATCTGAATAAAAAGCAGAGACCATGTGAAGAATTTGAACAGTATTGGAGTCAGGTTGCTTCAGTCACAGGACCAGGCCGGAGTCCAGCCGAACTCACAGCTGTGAACGTCTGGATTTATAACTCACTGGAAACAAGTCCAAACGTATGTGCTCGGATGCCCCACGGTTATATAGAGCCTCTAAATCAAACTAATAGAAGAATTCCCTATAAATTATTTGTCATCAAACATGCCTTGCTCATTATGCAGCAGCGGCGGGCCCATGCGGTGCAGACTCTCCTGGGCTGAACGAGTCAGCTCTGATTTATCTGCCTCCGCTGAGTTTGACTGTGTTGATTCCAGGTCAGTTGTTGGGCCGACTTCAGACCAGGTGACTTCAGACGGAGAGAACACGGCAAAACCTTCGGAGAGAGAGAAAGAAGGAGAGGAGGAGAGAGCAGACCTCTTATAATGACTTCCATACACAGCGACTGGAGACCAGGAGATGCAAATGGTATTAATATACACTCTGATACTGCCTGGAGATGTATTTGAGACATACTATATCATAATGGTGGTGGTAATATGTGTGTAATGAAAAGCAGAGCGCAGTAAACCTGAAGGAATCTCTGCCAACTGAAGACAACTGAGCTACGAGGAATTAAATAACACGTTTGTACTTTAATCAATTAGAAAAAAAATACCACACATCTATCTATATTTGTTTTTGACATATAGATTTTAGGAAAAAACTCAACCTGCAAAAAAATATGACCTCTGAAAATCCTGACTTATACAGTTTTGTTCTTATAAGGTCGGGTTTCGAGTATTTAACATTAAAGTGTCTCTTGGAAGCTGATAAAAATGTCTTTTGTTAATGTTTTGTCTGGACATGAGGAAGAATCTGCCTTGTCTGCTTATATTTTCAGACTTTTTTTCAGTCTTTTGCAGAGGTCCAAACTCTGAGGCAGTCACTGAAATCACCCCGTTTTATGCAAAAGAATATTAAACAAAAAGGATGTCTTTTATTATTATTTAAATGTAATTATTTAGTATCACTTTGAGATTTTTGAAAATCTATCGAGTGTAATTATATTTTAATAAAAACTCTCTAAATGATAGAAGAAAAGAGCAGAACTTCAGGTTAATCAAATATAATAAGTTTGATAAATGTGTATAAGTGTTGTATTGTTCTTTTGGGCATCGCGGTACATTTTGGTATTTTAATTTTCTTGCAGCTTTTTCATTTCGATGTATGAATTTAAAACGGGACAGAGTATTTTTATGAACATGACACAGTTGGACATGAGCACGATCGACAGTCCCAGAGGCAGTTTGAAAGAGACAAACATGTTATAACAGCTCAGGTTTGAATAGAGGTTAGTCAGAATCTACACAAAAGCACAGTGCAGAGGGTCTACTTTCACCAATAGCGCCCCCCAGAGCCTCACAGCTGTACATCCAGCACGCTCTTAAACTCATTAGCACAAATATTTCATTATTTACTAGAAAACTACGCCGGAAGGATAAGGCGGATTTAATTATGCATGATAATAAAATTCATTTTGAGTTGTTTTGAAAACTGAAATTTATAATTTAATTCTAAAGTTTAATTGAAATAAATGCTTCAGACACTATTAGTTTAGTGGATGTGATTTCCGAAACATTGTGAGCTAATAATTGTGTTTTCTTTTTGTTCGTAAATTTCACAGTGAGAATTAAATGATTTATATATTGAATATCTACAGTGGAAATGTTGCGGCTTCTTTCTAAAAGTTTGAGTGTGATCTCTGACCCTGTGGTGAGAAAATGCTGTGGATCTGTCCAATCTGCCGAGACGTTTAGCTCAGGATTAACCCGGAGCTGCTCGTATTTACCTCTGTGCAGATTAAAGGCTCTGTGTTAAACAAAGACACGTTTTACCACCACTATCTCTTCAAATTCATAATTATTCATATTTGGCTGGTAACTGGACAATTTTTACTAACATCAGCATCTGATTTAGTTTCCCCTTCATCCCGACAGTGAGGGATGTGCTATAATGTGTCACGGCTGAAGTCGTCACATAAACAGTCAATGAAAATGTGAAATAAATAGATTGATGGATATTTGATCTTATGACAGAAAATAACACCATTATATTGTTTGTAAAGCTTCTTTAAGTGTCCAAAAAATGCCATATAAGTCCGATGTATTATTTTTATTTTTATAATTATTATTAAAATGTCCCTTTCACTTTTAATTTACAATATTTACAGCTTTATTGTGGCAAAGGAGAGTTTCCGTTATTTACATTATACTGAAAGTTACATATTAAGTTCACATTTTTGATGTTGAGGAAAACGATGATGTCTTTTGAAACAAACTCGCTCATGTTTGACGTTATATAATTAGCCGTAGAACATGAGACACAAACCACCAATTGTTTTAGAAAATATATTCAGAGGCATCGATATGTGGTGCTTCTTTTACATGGGGCTCACTCCACCCGGACACCACCTTCGTCTTCCCAGCGTATTGGTTTACCGCTGCCAAAAATTTTATTCAATCCTGCTAAGTTGCTTTAGCTTTAATTAAAACGCCCAAAAGCCCTGGCAGGACTTAATTGACTTTCTTGTGATGTGAACTTTGCAGACACTGTAGTACTCACAGTATAGTGGACTTCTGGGACCTGAAAAGATCCTCGCTCCTCTCTCCTTTCACTACTTTTAAATCAAATCACTTAAGGCGTTTTGCTTTGACAAATGGGGTCAGAGTCAGTGTCTTCTCGTGGTTTATGGTGTCGCCGCCTTAAGAGAAATGTATGTAAAAAGAGAAGATTATAATGAACATAAGCAGTAAAACACAAAAAGCCTTCGAGATGACAGTCACGGCCAAATGAATGTCTGCGGAAAATGACACTCATCAATCATGCCTCGGTTCTGGACGCAGCATTATCTCGCAGCACTAATTGATCCGACCGTAAGACTGAGCATAAATCTGCACACGTGTGGAAGTCGCAGTCGCAGAACGATTTTCTGGGGTGTGATGAACAGCGCTGTGTGGCCTTATGTGTTGTAGAAAATAGCAAAATAATGAATACGTGGGTTTATGTATTTAGTTTAGTTTGGTTATTGTCTCTGTGAAGAAATTCTAAAATAAATAATTAAAAATAATACACAAACATGTCACACGGCCGTACAATATGTGCAGTAATGAAGTACAAAAGGGCCCAAAAGATAAATTAAACCTCCTGAACACTGCCATTTTTACACACCACAGTAATAAAAGCAAATGTTAAAATTATATATCAAATTATTACTTTTTTAAAAAGTAAATATTATTTTTTTATTTATTTAATTGATTTAAAATTTTATTAATTAATGTTAAATTTTACTGTTATAAATGAACAGCAAATTAAGTACCACAAATTATACAAATAAGTTCAAATAACTGCCTAAAGGATTTTCCCGTACAGTTTGAATTATTGCAATAATTTTTATTTTTATGCTGATAATACCTGTACTTTTTTGTAATTTTTCTTTCTTTTTTTGTCTCAGTGGGGTCCCTCCGGTGCCGTTGGAAGATTCTTGCGTCTCTTCCTGGGGCGGTTTTTGGATTCTTTCATGTGGCCCTTGGATCTTACAGCAGAGAGACTTGGACTGACTCCGGTTAAGCCTTTGGATAACCTCCCCGGACCACACTGACCTGCTTGGCACCACGGCGGGCTGTGCTCATCAGGAACAGTGTGGAACTGTGCGGGATTAGCCTGAGTTTGGGAGGCGCTGGAGGCTTTGACCTTTGAGAGCGACGAGGTGCAGCTCAGTGAGAGTCACCTGTTCTGATAATGCACTTACACAACAGAGGAGTTTTACGACAAACTGTGTCAAATACAAGGTTTGTACGGGTCAAACATACTATTTGAAAAGTAAATGAATGAAAGTTTTAATCTTCAATACTGATAAGAAAAAAAAATGTCAGAAAAACAGTAAAGCCACGGTTCCTGTTGTAGCTGCAGCATCATTTTGTTGAAGTGAAATTTCGCAGCATTCTGATATATTTTTCTTACACAAATTAACTATACATCAAATAATAGACTGAAAGATTCTGAAATAGCAGTTTTGGCTAATTCGAAAATGTAAAAAATGCACAAATGCTACAAAACTTTTTACAAAACCCAAAAATGTGTGCCTAAAAACAAAAAAAATACAAATTGTGATCTATTTAATTAATTATATGAATAGTAGGATATGTGAAGGATGATCCCGTGTGTAAATCAAGATAACTTTCCATCACATTCACATTTTTCGTCACAAATAAAAAATGAATGAGAACCAAAGTAACGCTTAAACTAAAACATGTCTACGAGCTTTTTGTGCTCCAGAAACAGCTTCTTTGTACAGCACCAACAACAGGGTCAGGTCAAGGCTAAACATGGTTAAAGCTCATTTCTGCAGTTTTACCTCAGGCCTCACAAAAAGCGTAAGACCAGTGACCCATGGCGGCTAAATTTAAGTCTTGGCTCCAGGGGGATGTGCGTCTCTTTAAACACACAGGTGAAAACACACAAAACTCTACTTTATGATTGTGGTTTAAATGTTGTAACTCTGAACCATGTAGTTGTACTTCCTCAACAAATAGTTTTAAACCTAAGCGTTGGTTTTCTATGTATATTTTAACAGCCAATCTCCATCAAAATGTTTAGTTTTTGGAGTCAAACCAGGTTACGATCAAGTTCAACGCATTTAACCATGAAAGGCGTCTGATTTTACAACGCCACGCTTAGTTTGTGCTACATTTACCTTAACCCTTGAAGTAGCTGAGGTGTTTAATTGCAGAATTTGTCGTCATGGTGGGGTTTTCAATGAGCTGCAGCCACACACTGTTAAATGTGCAATAAAACAGTGATGACACAGGATCGACATGGAGGCAATGTGAAAAAAACTCGAGGGAACATGAGATTTTAGCATTTTATCCTCTTATAATTTTAAGATTCCATCCCCCATTTTGTCAGAAGTGAGTTCATATATTCATGTTCCTGGGTGTTACATTGCCTAATTCATGACGTCCTACTCTCAGTCGCACCACCACCTTTAAAGGAGGACATTAAATATAAAGTTTACCAACCACATAAAGAGAATGTCCCCTATGTGCAGTTCTTTTTTAAAGCTCACATGAAAAACTGGTCAAACCAAACATGCTTCATCTATAGTAGCAACGATTTGAACTTTTCTTTAAGCGTCTTGAATCATTGGCCAAACTGACTGAAATAAAGAGGATCATGTAATAAGAGGAACGTGCAATATTTTGTGTGGTGCAATAATGGGATCTGTGCAATGAGTGCAGTGTGCAATCTTTATTCTGACCCTTTTTGAGCCCAGCCCCTGAGACACTGGATGGAAATGATCCTTTGGCTATAATAACTTTACTTTCATGTCTTAATCATGTCTGTTCATTAACACAGCACTGTCCCAGTCAAATAAATAAATACTGTACATTTGTATACAGATTTGGTGCATTTTGGGGATTTTCTGAGCAAATACAGATGCAATTTTGAAGATTCAAGTGTCATAATGTTCTATCCACCTAAACCAATCAGAACAGAAAGAATTAAAAAACCTTTGGAGCTTTGGTTTTCCCTCCTTGTTCTGTTCAGAAGATGCATGTTTTCATTCTTTTTTTCATTAATTTCAGTCCAAAATTCAGACATTTTTCTGTGTTGCATTTCGTGCAGGTGTAGTGCTGTTAGCTGTTAGCTGTTAGCTGTTAGCCGTTAGCTCGCTAACTACCTAAAAAAGACTTGTATTTCAAATCTAGCCAGTGCAGGAAAAAAAACAAAAATAAACAAATGAATATCAAATCATTTTTATTCATGATTGAATTGCAAAAGTTTATCTCTACAATTTTATTTGGATAATATTTGATACTTGTTCATCAGTTTATAGGTTATAGCCGAGCAGACGGCCCGGGACGGTTTTAAACCCTGTGCCCCTGTCCCAGCAGATTTATCCAAAACCTGTGATTTGTCCCAGTTTTATTCAAGAAATGTCCCAGGTGTCCTTATTTTTGACCAGTGTGATCCCCGCCAACGGTAAAGACGGGAACATATTTGTTTATCTAAAATACAGAAAGTCGAGCTTAAAAATGAACTTAAGGAAAACAAAAAAATGCACAGAGAGAGACTCTCGCATCATGACACAAAAAAGTTAAGAATGGACAATGTTCTACAGTCTTCTCACTTTTTTATTTTTACAATCACCACAACTCCAGTGTCTCATCAAACAGCCGATACTAATCTAAAAGTTTTTGTTTTTTTAGAGCTGGATGATAACAGTTGATCACATGAAAAACTGATTACGTGTCATTAAAAATATTTGCCTGTTTCTTATCCTGTTTTTATGATCATTTGCAGGAAATACTTAATCATTTGAAATGTGCAAGGTAAATATCATCAAAATGTTTGAGATTTACTTTTAAGTATGCAGAGTATTCTCTAAAAAAGCTGTTAGTTTAAAATAATTTGACCACCGGAATGTGAGTTTTATCTTCAAATGACCACGTCCCAGAACATCCACTTTCACAAATGTCACAAATTTAACTTTCTCAGTTTACTCCCCTGAGGGTGACCTTCACTCCCATGTATCAAATAAATATATCTCTTCTTTTATATCTGCTGTATGTGCCGTTAAAAATTTAAACTTAAGTATCTCAGAAGTGCCCTGGACGCAGACAGAACCTTCTAATTCTAAACGGGCGAGTTCCTTTGTATTTAACCTTAACCCCGGGAGAGAAACGAAGACTCTCCAGAGAGACATGCTTCTATTTTTATAGTTCACTGAAATATAACGACTTTGCAGCTGAGGAAACGATCTAGAGGCGATTAGACGTAGTAATATTTCGTTCATTTCCTTTATAAATCATCACATGCAGCGGTTTACACATCGATTTGACTCATATTTTGCACCAGATGCTGTTTCTGATTTTGGCTACATTAATGTGGAAGTGCCAGCTCTGACCTTTGACACTTATTTTGGCATAATGCAAACTGTTTTATGAGTGATCTTCATTATTATTTCATTAAAATGGAGGATGCCCTGCAGTTTTGAGGCGTCAGGTAAGGTATTATCAAATGTATGTACACAGAAATATGATGGTTGTGTGTTTCAGAAGCTGGATCGATGCAGTAGAAGAACAGTCCTCTATGTTACAACAGTATCTGACTCACATGAGCCGAGCCTGCAGGAGAATGTCATGAACTTTTAACAATAACTTTGCGATGCTGAGTGCTTGTGGCGACAGCTGGACCAGCACAGAGGCAATTAGATCGAATAATATTTCTTTAATTTCCTTTTGCAAATCATCACATGCAATGGTTTACAGATCAGTTTGGTTATTTTGCACCAGATGCCCTTTCTGCTTTACGCTACATCTTTGTGGAACTGTCAGCACTGACTTCGACACTGACTTCACATACTACAGTCTGTTATTATAAGAGAGATGTGGCTTCATCAGATTCTTACATGCAGCTTTTATCATGTCTTCTTAATGTACAAAATCAGTATCATTGTGTGTTTTAGAAGTTGGTTTATGCATTAGAAGAACAGTCCCTTATTTTACAACAGTATCTGACTCATATGAGCCGAGCCTGCAGTAGAATGTCATGAACTTTTAACGATAAGTTTGTGATGCTGAGTGCTTGTGGCTACAGTTGGACTAGCATAAATGTGTCCCTGTGCAGTGACCAAAAAGCTGCAAGACGCTCCACTGATAATGAACAGTGTTGTTTGGCCCAGGGCGCTGCTGCATTGACTCAAAATTTGGGGTTTCGTCCCCGAAATGGAATTCTAATAACAGAGACGTCCTGGAGGCACTAGACAGCACGAGGCTAAAAGGTTTATTCAACACGCACGATATTAAACACAGACCTGGACACTTCTCTTATTAGCAAAGGCTAGAACTACACTGAACTAACTCCAACTAACTCCTTCTGGTGTTACACACAGACTCAGCTCCAGTTCTAGAGTTTGTTACATTTTGGGGAAGTTCTGTTCACATTTTCTTCCTCTTGTGAGTCCTCGTTTAGAAATTCCGTAGCCAAAGTGCAGTGGTATTTTAGACCTTCCCGATCCACTCGTTCCTCCATGAACCGAAACTGCGTCGTTCCAAAAAGATCCTCGGCCTTTGCTCAGTCGCTTTTTCTTTTCAAACCATGAGGCAGGAATCAGCTCCAGACTCTGAAACTGTCTGTGGATTTGAAGAGTTTTACCAGAAATTTGAAAAAGTACATTTTAAATTAGTAGTATAAACTGTATAAACTGTATAAACCTGCACAGAAGGATTTTTATATTAGTCTGGACTGAACAGACTGAACTGGACATGGGACAGTTTTTTATTGTATTTAACTCTTATAGTTTATGACAAACTGTTAGTCGTATATTGTAACTGTTAAATGTGTTTTTAATGTGTGTCACCTGCGGATTGAAAGTAGTAGGAGCTAAATCTGGTACAAATCATCTTTTCTTTGTAAGATTCATGAATTTGTACATGGTCCCTGTCAAATAAAGAATAAAGAAAGAAAGAAAGACGTGGTTAGGAGCTGGTGATTCACAGAATACAAAATATTTTCATAGATGGCGTAAAAAGTTTGAGAACCACCACTTTAGTTCATGATGTGCATCCAAAAGAATCATAATCAAATCATTTAGTATTATATTTCCCATAAAAATACCAGTATGAATTCAGTAAAACCACTTGAGTTTGAGTGCAGATAAATGCCAGTGTCCATGCTGCTGTCGAGTCTGTAATGAAAGAAGAGAACTGGCAGCGCGTGGGGAAGTAGAGCAGAAGAAGCCCAGTCTGACACACACTGAAATCCCGAAGATGCGTGAGGGCAGCGGAGAGCACACGGGAGCATCCAGGGGTCGTTCCCATGGCAACCTCATCCGGCAGAGATCAGTGACCCTCCCGCCCTGCCGTACCCGCCCCATTGTAGATTGTAGGTCACATATGGCAGCAGAGATCCAATCAGGACTAATCTGGCTGAACTTGTAGGTCATATATAAATTCTACTGGAAAGCTGGTTTATCTCAGGGCTGCGTGCATCTTTATGATAATGGTCGACCTGACGAAGAGCAGATCAGCTGACCCAGTAAATGTTTGTGTCAACGAGACCCGGGACACGACGAGGGATCATCATCAACACTTCACAGGTCCATCACATAACACACCTCACACCAGCAGAGTCTGTACAGCCATTATATTGATTCTTTAGATTTCTGCTTTGTGGATGTTGCAGGTTGAAAAACAGAAAAACTCACGTGTAGAATATGATGTTTGGTGATGGCGGCGTTTTCATTTAAAACTGTAGCGGCCTCTCAAATCAATAACATCGTTTCAGTGCAATTGTGAAGATGATTTTTCCCACAAATATGAAGCTGTTTGGCAAATCTTTGAGATGAAATACAAAAACAGAATCTAAGTAAAGTAACCGTTTGTCTTCTTTTTCATTATTTGCAACTATACAAATCTATTACTTTGCATTGCTGACTCCTTCCAAGTTGTGTACATCCTAATTTATTATTGAGGTACATCAGTTTATCTTGCATTTAAAAATATACATATAAACTCTCTCTCTTTAGGACCGGTGCTGGTTTTATATACATATAAACTCTCTCTCTTTAGGACCTGTGCTGGTTTTGCACATCTTTGAGTTTCAGAGTCTTTTTTGAATGCCATATTGCACTTTGAGCTCGACCATTGTGCTTGGGCATGTTTCATTACTACATCCCTCGATGCCTCTGCTCTGAACTAACTGAACCTTAGACTCAGTAGGAAACACAGAAGGTTTGAATATTTTATACTTCACGACTTGAGTTTGTCAGGAGCGTGTTGGCGAGCCTCATGTGGTCGTCTATGTTCTAAGCGCTGACGGCAGTGCGGGGCTTTGTAAGGTTCACTAACCTGATAAATCCTATTTTGAGACAAGTCTAAATTCTTCCCTCTCAGTTATGCATTAATAAAACCATGTGTGTGCAACTTGTATTTGGGCTGAAGATGCTTTTACATTGTTCACATAAACCAAAAAAGTGATGAAGATGCTGCAACATCTGTATTTCGGCAGCTATATTTGACAGGACACTAGATTTAACATAAAACACAGAAATAAACGGAACAAATTCATTTAGAACAAGCTTATTATTATCGTTATAGATTATATCATTATATATTATTATTTACATTCTATAAATCACATAAGCACCACACAGTCAGTTTAAATGGAGAAGAATCACTTTTTAAATGGTCAAATACAAAATCTAATTGAACAAAAAAAAAAAGCACAATAAATGATGAATTAAAGCTGCAGGTGGAGATAAAGGCCTTCGTCCCGTTTCTGGCTTGGCCCTAATCATTTTTAAAACAACACATAAATTCACTGAGTGCCACACAATCAGCACAGCAAATAATTCATGAAGCAATCTTTTTTTAAAATAATGTGCCTGTACAAACAAACACATAAATATAGATGTGTGTGATATGTCAGGACTCGTGTATGTGTGACGTCTCTGAGGACTTGTGGGCAGGTCTTGGCTCCTGTGGTGGAGATTTCCTGAGTAAGCTGTTATAATCACGGGTGACTGGACTCTCACCTTTGGCTGAGATCTATGAGTGATTCTTCTGCGCTGAGCCGTGGGGAGCCACAGGGAGCCACAGGGAGCCACAGGGAGCCACAGGGAAACCATCTCAGGGTCAAGTACAGCCATCTTCACACTTACGCCTCACGGAGCACACTTAATACTTTCAGATAACACAACCTTTTATATCTAATCACACTTCATTCATGTATTTTATCTGACACTCCTGCATTGTTTTATTTCATTTTCATTAATATTCAGATTTGTTTTATATTTTTTAAGCTAATAATTTCCTTTCGTCTTTAAAATTCGTCAAATTAATTGCGCCTTTCTACAATAACTAAAACAACCTTTAACTGTGAAACTTGCCTTTACCAACATAATCCTGCTCATGCACAAGAAAATATATTATTATCATTTTATTTGACTTAATACAATTAACATGTTCACTTAATATAGTAACACTTTGCATAACATGTGCAGTTCATATTTATCTAGGTGTTTATATGTTTAGTTTGTTTTTTATTGATCACTTTTTTCTGCTTGTTCAAATATTATGGGAGAAAATATGAATAAATTGTTAAAATCACTAAAAATGTGTCTTGCCTTATATTTGTCTCATTAATAATACACTTTGGACAGATCTGTGTCTTACCTCCTAACCCTCCTCATTCCTCTTGTGCCGTAGCTGTTCTGTCCTAGTTTTTCATGCAGATCATGACGTTACATAAAACTGAGTCACACGGGCAAAGACGAGCTCTGTCTCTGACGCCCACCTCCGACTCACAACAGCCACAATCTCCGTTATTACACCCTCACATGTTACACTCAAACCACCAGCTCCGTCCTAAAAGTTTTCCCACTGAAGTTTTGCTGTTTGTGAGTCTCCTGCTCGATCTCCACCTGCTCTGTGCTCGACATGTGGGTAAAAAATGTAAAATAAGGTCAGCTGTCGTGTGTCAGGTCGGGAGATGTCAGCGCAGAACAAAACAGTCATGAATAATCACATCCTAAAAAACTCTCTGCTCTTACTTTGTGTGTGGCAACATCAGTCGTTTGTCTTAAAAAATATGTGTTTAAGCACGTGTACATTTTAATAATCATTTAAATATGTTAGATTATTCATTTGACTTCAAGAAATTTAATAAAAAATCTGACAAATTTAGTTTTTTTTTTGTTTTACTATGGATCATAAAGAATACACAGTCACATGTTGATATTTTAAAAGGTAAAACTCACTTTCGGTGTATTTTAAGTCTTTTATGTAATGCAGAAACCATTGCAGATATTTGTACTTAAATATTTTTTGTAGAAGTACTTGCTAATTTAAGTTAAACTAAAATAAATCTTCCTCAGATGTTCCAGTTTTTGTAAATGTTTAGCTGCGTTTTTCTAATGCAACACAGCACATTTATATTTGCAAAACTGAATTCAACTTTAAAATCCTCGTCATGTATTGTGTACGTGCAGTAAATTTGGGATCTCACACATTCCCTCAAGTCCAATTAAATATGTGATGTGATGTTTCCGTCAGAGCCGATAACTGCA
Organism: Periophthalmus modestus; assembly: GCA_019594935.1. NCBI lineage: Eukaryota > Metazoa > Chordata > Actinopteri > Gobiiformes > Gobiidae > Periophthalmus > Periophthalmus modestus. Next base: position 16,143,660 of record JAIEZT010000013.1, read on the forward strand.
GCCACAGGCCCCGTCACAACACGTCAGGCCGTCCCACCCTCCCACTCGTCCTCTGGCCTCGTGAACTCTGCAGCACGAGCTTTCAAATGTCTGCAAGTCTTTTCATTCAACGTCCCCACCCTTCCAAGTGCAGCCGCCGTGAAAATGCACCGTCTAAAGTAACTCCATTTTACTCAAGTACTTCATGTCATGGTTGAAACATTTGTGTTTAAATAGAATAATGGAGTAAATATTAATAGCTGCAGTTATTGCCAAACTGCACTGGGAGAAGTAATATGTTTTTGTTTTTTTTGATACTTTTATTGAACATACCTGTAGTTGATGAATTCTAAGGAACTGGCAGAACTACAGTCTACTTCCACACAAAATCATAGTCAAAGCTTTGATGTGGTAAAAAGGTGCAACAAAATAAGTGTGACGATAATACAAAATGAAATGTAATGGCCTGCTGCTGAATTAGAAAGTTGACCTTCCACAAAGAGGTGACAGCGTGCACTCCCAGAGGTTTTAGGGCTAAGTGGAGCTTTGAGAGCAAGAAGCCATGAGGCCCGGAGGCCAAGCAAATATTTCATGAGTAATTTAATATCTGGAACATGAGTGCACGCTGCACTCAGGATGCTGGCCCGGATATAGACAGCAATCTCTGAAAAGGAAAGGACCAAAGGCTGTCCCAGTCACTAGTTTGGTTCATGTTGTACAGCACGTTTTTTGTTTTTTTCTTTCTCTCCCTCGCTCAAATCATGCTTCAGGGCTACAGGACAAGAGCCCCAAGTCTGAGAGCACTCTGGCATGGCGAGGGCAAAGAGTCAGATGCACAAGTACGAGACAGGTGGGTGCACAGGATTAGGAGGGAGTGTCCTGCATTTTACAGCACTTTGCACTTACTAGGCAGCTGCTTAGGGCCCCAAAACCAGGGGGTGCCCAAGAATACCTCAAATGTGACTGCAGGTGAAAAATGTTTGATATTTATCCAACTAGATGATACTAAAATGAATCAGTAAATGTGAACACGTGCTACAATGCCTTTTATGACCTGTATGTTACTAAAATAAAAGATAAATACTATACTGTGCCATGTTGTAAGAAGAGAAACATCAAACTTAAGCCAGTGAAAAGGTAAGAGCCCCCCTAACTTGGGCCAGCACCGAGTGGACCCAAAAAACGATGTACTATTACTATCATCATACAGTTTCAAAGCTGATCTATGTACAAGTAGTTAGTTTGGTCAAATACTAACTTATGTTCCAGCTTTGCAAGATACTCATAAAATAGCGCACAACCTTGAGCATTTAAGTTTCCCTGATGAATTATAACCCACTGCATTGATGATCTAAAGAGTGTAAGAGAGTATTCCTCCACACGCTGCCTCACGCTGATGAACTCAACATGCATCACTACCTCATTTCATTTTATCGCAGTCGTTACAATCCCTGGTCAAACGCCTTGAAGCATGATCATTTCCACATATAATATTTTCCTCCTCTTGACGAGCGAGTTGATGCTGTTGATGCTAAATCAATGGCTGTCGACACATTTGGCAGCGAGTCCTGTGGGGGTGGAGGACACTGGGGGTGAGCGGAGGTGCAGTGACCAGCAGGTGTGAAGACGTGTGCAGGACAAACACAGAAGAGAGAGGAACAGCATGGATTTATCTGTCACTTTGGCCACACAGGATTCACAGAAGACTCCATGGACCATAACCTGTGGTACTTTAAGGAGTTATTAGAAAAGAACTTGTATTGTATCAGGAAAATGTACTGAAAATGTCTGGGGACACTTAATTACACACTTAAACACACTTGTTATACTGAATTACCTTAGGAAAAATATTATACAGCAGCTTTAGATCATATTTTTCAGTCGTCATTAGCTATTTGGAGTCGTATTTTGGTAAATTCTCTAAGTTTGTTTGAGAATTCTTTTGAGATCTTTCACCTGTCCTCGCCCACTCGTACTAAAAAAACAAAAAACAAAATCAGACTCACACATATATGGTTCAAAAATGCCACATATTCAACAATTAAAACAACTAAATACATGAAAATCAGCTGCTTGTTACAGTCAGTGCACTGGTTTCTATTTTAGATTTTATTTTTTAGATCAATATTGAAGTTTGCAATGAAAAAGTTAAATAATGATCTATGTGTTACAGTTAAATATTAAATAACTCCAAAAGCACAACATGTTTTCTTTACACATTCACATTATGGTTAGTTCGTACATTTAGGAGGAATCTTGTGTATAATGTCACTGCACGCTCTGATCATTTCTCTACTAAAATTGTATTATACTTTCTGTATTCTTGATGATAATTAGCTTTTCAATATGCTTCAGTACAAACTATTGCCAGTAGGGGGCAACACTTACTCCAGCATTTACAGTTTGCCATGCACAAAAATACTATAAAATGAGAAAATGTGAGTTATTATCACAGATACTTCCTAAAAACATGAAAGGAGGGGATGAGAACATAAGTCTGGATGTGACCTATTATAACCAGATCAGTTCAAGCTGCATAATCCTCCGCCGCCCGGACGAGGAGTGTTACAGAGGCCACACAGGGGTCACGATGAAGTGTTGTATTTACCCTGGAGAAGAGCAGAAAGGGCAGGTGGATAGAGGCTGCTCTGATCTCCGTCAGATAAGCTCTGCCAAACGAACACGGAGCAGGACTGTTCTTATGAAGCTGGGTAACTGGAAATCAATGGTTATCGAATGACCTCTATTCTCAGCAGTGTGACCTAAAAGAGGTTTGTACACGAGCAGCAGCAACAGTTAATGCTGATTTAATTCAACATTTCAGACCATTGCTGCTTTTTACTGATCGCTGAGACTTAAATATATTTCCATCTGTGCAGTAACAGCTTCAATAACAAAGTCTGAGATCACAAAAGAGGCTAAAGTGTAAAGTAAAACCACTAAATAAAAACTTAAAGAAATCATTATCTATGCTCACAATGCAAATTATAAAACTGTTTTTAAGCAGATTCATAAATGCATAAACATTACAGTTTAAATATAAAGTATTTAAAATATAGTTTGAGCCAAATTTGTGGCCCCAGATTAACCTTGTATTTTGTCAAAAAATAAAATAAAATACACAAATTAGAAATTCAGTTTGTGGATCTAAGAATCTGCCCTTCTCCTTGAGCTGAAGTTCAAACACAGCTCTTTTAATAAGTAACAATCTTGAAACACATATGTTTTATTAGCATGAACATCGTGTAACGCACGTCCACAACAAGTCATAACTCCAACCATATGAGCAGCTAAAGGAGCATGAAGCATGACTAGTATTGGCAACAGATGGAACGTTCCCTCGAGTGCAGCGACATCCTGTGAAATGCACATCAACTCTGCAATTAGTTTGTTGTATTCAATGCTACAATTACACACGAGTACACATAAGTACAAGTACAAATACTACACATGCACATTCTTGATCTGTGTTTTTCAGGAGCCATGTGCTGACCTACATAGAGTGTGCACTGTTTGACTCGCCCTTCTAATGTCGCAGATGCCCTCAAGTCTGCGGGTCTGAAAAGAGGTCAGGGGTCACGGGAGGACTAGTGAAAAAAGGAGGGCTTTGACACAATCCGCCGCTGCCTGTGAGCAGCAGAACAAAGAGCCAGGGGCCTGCGTGTTTACAGCGTGTTTGGGGTGAGCGGAGAGAGATGCCGGATGCGGTGCTGGAGGTCCCCGAGTGTGTGGTGAAGTGGGTGGTCACAGCTATTGCTTTAAATTCATTCAAATGTGTTGCTTTTTCCTCTGCTTTGCCAAAACACTAGTAAATATTAAAGTCTGGTTGCAATTAAGACATAATATATTTTAACACTTTTTTTAATACCATAAAAAACAACAAAGTATTCTTGTATTTACTAGTTTTACTCCACAGATGATGGTCTGTTGTTCTCGTCTTAAGCCTTAACCCTTTATACACTCAAATGCAATTCTCAAAAAACACACAAGTGTCTTTTAACCAGAATACTTCACATGAAAAATGTCATAAAAAACTTTGGCATCTGAAAATATTGGTGCTTTTTACACTGTTACCATGGCATCACCCACATAAATGTTTCAATCTCACATGTTTTTTGCTCTTTAAAAACATAAAATGTGCATCTCATCTTCGTTTAATTTGATGGGTCCAAAAATCTTTGCAGGGAAACGTCCAAACACGTCCTAATTATGAATATTTCTTCCTGCTCTAAAACAATATGAGTGTCAGAAATGTTTTGTTGAAGATTCCTGAATGTCGCTTTTTAAAAATCTTTGACTCTAACTTGGATTAAATGCTCTGGAAACTGGCACTGGTTAATTTTCCACTTTTGCCTCTACAAACCCACTGGCCTGATGTGCTGGCACACACCACAGCCCTGAATATTACAAAATGGGGATGTGCTTTGTGCCGGGCCCCGGGGACGCCACTTGATTACAATTTTGTATCAGCCAATGGAAAGTCTTGTGGGTTTTGTGTTGGGGGCCGTCACTGGCAGGAAAACAGAGAAGCACATGAATATCCAATATAAAAACAAGCCTGAGTCCAAGATGCAACACAGGCCACCAGCACAATTTATGCAAACACAGAGCAGTCCACGGGCAACAGTAACAAAAGGAGTTTATTAGAGCTGCTGCTTAAAGTGCTGCAGAAATGAATCATGAGCTGATGTCATGTTTTATTTGTAATCCTTTGGTCTGTTTTCAAACTACACAAGTCAGATCATACATGTCTTTCTTATCATTCTAATCACTGGCTGTTTTTTCACTAGTTTTAGCAGAGAAACAAGTGAAATGTGAGAAACTACTGCCATCTGGTGGTAGGAATATAGCAACACAAGTTCAACACCAAGTTTTAAAATTATTGGTAAAAATAACTTTGCTTAATCTTTTCTGTTTGGTTAATTTCTTATTATCATCAGGTCAGAGCTAAATCTAACCCCCCTCTGTACTTTATGTACCCACTATCCTCTGCCTCCTGGTGGTAAAAGTACTCAATTTAAAGGATATAGGGGCAAAAAATTACCCAAGTAAAAGTAACACATGAAAAAATCAACTTAAGTAAAATGATTAAAGTTACAATTTAAATTTTGAGTAAAAAGTAAAAGCATTTCACGCACATTTTAGGTCTTAAAAACTTCAAATGTAGTGGTTTTGATCAAGACTTGTGCTGAATGAAGTCATTTTTCTGTAGCTGTTTTTATGTGTATATTTTTGTTTTCTCAGATTATGAACATATTAAAAATAAACTCCTCAGCTTTTTCAGCAGGTTACAAACAATAAGAAAAATACTTCAGCCCAGTAAAAAAATATTCACTTTAGAATGTACTTAAGTAAAGTACAGATAGCTAAAATACAAACTTAAATACAGTACTTTTACTTCGTTACATTCCAGCACTGCCCCCCTTTAGATATTAATAAATTATATTTCTTAAATTCATCTAAACTGTTGAACTTCCTACTCCAAAAGTACATAAAAGTTTTTGACAATCATTTGGCTGCTCTCTACCTCTATCTTTTTGACTACAGGACAAAATTCAGCTAATTCATCTCAAATTTATCCTAGCCAACAAAACCCATCAGAGAGCAGAAGAATTTAAACTTTATTGTACAGAGACAGGCTCTTTCACAAAGCTCTTTATGCCAGGGCATTTAACAGGTTACTTGCACGCTGTCTGCCCTCAAATACTCTCTTTAACATTTTGACCTAACCATAATTTTATTGTAATGCACCAGTCAGTGTCAATCCTCTGCAGACATGGTCATCTGTAATCCTCAAACACCCTTAGGATTAGTTTGTGCAGTGTTTGGTCCTGGCCAGCAGAGGGAGCCAACGCGTGTTTAAACATTATGTCCAGAGGAAGGCCAAAGTAACCAAAATACTCAAGTAAAAGTACCATTATCTCTCAATAGTATTACTCAAGAAGTGCAAAGTAGTTGTCCTAGAAATTAGCATATTTGGGAAAACTAAATAAGGTAGAAATAGTTCAAAAAGTCAGGTCTACTCAAGTTAAAGTGAGAAAATTTAAGTGAGTACTACCCACTTCTGCTTAAGTCTCCTTTTGCTATTGACTCAAATGAGGGAATCAAAGAGTCTAAAGTAAATTAAGGAGATTTTTGCTGAATATTGTTCCATGCATTTCTGTCCTAATGGCCTATAACAATAAACTGTAAGTGGGATAAACTCAGTGGCTGGGCAAGACTATGACTGTAGAGTTAAACAGCTACAAACAGACAACCATTTATCCTCATAGTCGTCCAGTTTCCAGTTTCCAGCACAGAGCATGCCTCCTTCCTACAGTCTTGTATAAGGGAAGAATCAGAAGGCCGTCCACGTGCATTTAAGTTCTGACTGAGTTGGCAACACAGCAAAGAGAGACGTTACTTCAAAACAAGGCGCCATCCGAGGGCAACTTCAGCTTCAGTGCAGTGTGTGTTTTGATCTATGGGGAAAAAAACTTCATGTTCATAGATTCCAGAGTCTTTGAGAGAATACTGATGTGCCTGGACTATAAACTGTGGTGTTGAAATGTTAATTAGACAAATGGAGAGGGGCATGAGGTGCAAAATGAGGCTATTGTAATTAATGCCGTTCGTTTGATAGTGGGTAGATTTTAAAGGTCTGTCATCTGTGCCGGTGCAAACAGCATAAGCTCCAAATTTGATAAAACGAATGACTGAATAAGAGCAGGTGAATCACTCACTCCTCTCCTTTGATCAGAGCTTTTACACTGCCGTCAGCTAAGACTGTTTTCAGAGACAGTGTCAGTTAGAACCTTAAAAATGGTTATTATATGTGACCCATGTGGGAAAATATTGCTTTGGTATTTATCACAAGCTTTTATCTGCACAGCTAAGTTACATTTACACTATGAGTTTCAAAACAAATCTTGATTATCTGGATTATCTTCAGAAATATACTGTGAGGTAAATAAGTCTTTGAACACTGTGATTCTGAAGTTCTCCCACTTAGAAATCATGGAGGGTCTGAAATGTTCATCTTAGGTGCATGTTCACTGAGAGAAACATAATCTAAAAAAAATCTGGAAATCAGATTGTATGATTTTTTAAATAATTCTTTGTATGTTACTGCTGCAAATAAGTCTTTTTAGATTATGTCTCTCACAGTGGACATGCACCCAACATGAAAATTGCAGGTCCCTCCATGATTTCTAAAGGGAGAACTTCAGAATCACAGTGTTCAAAGACTTTTTTGTCTCACTGTATAAAGTAAATCAGAATTCACATAAATTCCTGTCAGTGACTCAACTGAAGACCCACCTCAGCACATCACTGCCTCTAATTAACACTTTTTTGGGAGAAGCCAACTTCTTTATTTTAAAAAATATACTTAGGTCACTCTCATATTTGGTGTAAACTGATCAGTGTGATTAACATAATTACCGTATTTTCCGGACTATAAGTCACACTGTTTTCATAGTTTGGTGACGTATATGTGAAATTATTCAAATATATAATTTCACATCTTTGTTATTGCCAGACTGACACCGTGAGGCGCTCTGGGCTTGTACCAGTAACATTTCAACAATTAAGTGATTTAAACATTTACAGTGAATTAAAAGACAGAAGAGCTTCATCTGCCTCTGGAGATGTTCTGAAGTGACACCGAGGATGAAGAATTCAATGGATTTAGTGATTTTAAGTGAGGTGGAGAGTAAACTTGTTGCTAGTTTTTTAAGCTTTAGTTATGTGATTAAGTGTTGATGTAGCTGAATAAATATAAAAATGTTACATTAGCGTGTTGTACTGCTATTCAGTCTGTTGTTCTCTATTTTATTCTTATTATTATAACTGGGCTTTAAAGATAAATGTCTGTTCTTGGTCTCAGATTATGTAACATCCTCCAGTTGGTCAGGTCCAGGTTCAGCCACAGTCTGAGCTCTGAGGTCTGCTGACTCCTGAATATACTGAAGGACCAGGTTATTCCATCAGAGGGTTTTTTCTTCCCTGATGCTCGGGCATATTCCACGATGACAATGCAGGATTCATGAGGCTCAAATAGTGACAGAGTCCAGACCTTAACCCCAGGGAGAGTCTTTGGGATGAGCTGGAGAAGCTTTGTGCAGCGTCAGACTCGACCATCATCAGTGTGACATCTGCAAGAAAAATGAAACAACACTGGATGGAAATAAATCTGTGACGCTGCAGTGAATCGAAACAGTGAATGTGGGATATAATTAAAGCTAAAGGTCGTCCAAATATTAGAGTGCGCGACCTTGTTTTTTGGTGGTGACTTTTTTTTTGTCAGATAGTGTATCTTTTTCTCCGGAGCGACGTGTTGTCCGGAAAATACAGTAAGCACAAGTCAAATTATTGAACTGCAGCTAAATGTGTCATCGAAAGTCTGAATATTCTGTTCCTTACGTTAATTTTGTATGTATTGCACTGAGGAGACTCCACTGCAGGCTGGAGGAGAGACGATGGTTTGATTATGCACTGAACAGACACATGTTCATGATAAATGTGAAGCTCTGCAGAGGGTTGGAGAGGTGGCATGATTTATCTGTCAGAACACATTCATAATCCATAAAAAATGTGTTATATTCTACTGGTAACTTTAGTGACGCTGTGGAAAGTGTTTTTTATACTTACTCACAGTTTGGACTCTGAATCAGCACAAGAAAAGTCGTCCATAAAACTCCTTCTTCTTTCGGCGAGTAGTTACTGAACATATTGTCTCCAGTGCACATTTCTACATTTCTCTTCTATAAAATCATTTATTGCAACTAATCCATCTTTTGATTTTAAACATGAGAATGAATTGTTCATTGAAATGTGCAGATTAGTTATGTCAGTCATTGTATTAACAAAATGGATGGATTATTGTATGTTTTAACCATATAGGATTGTGAATGTGATTACACAGAGCATGTGCATTAACCGTCTTATAAAGTGAATTGTCAGTTTTTACACAGCCATTATAGAAATTGTGCTCTACTTCATCAAGGGTTTTTCAAGGATTACACAAATTAAAATTATTTAAAAATCCTCTGCTGTTATCTCAGTGTCAACCTCTTACAAATTCCAAACTGTTACGCTAATTTTCCTTTTCTATTGGTGTTTTTATGTCTGAGAAAAGACACACAGTACATATTTAAAGGCCTCTGTGAAAAGGTTGTTTCGTCCTTTTATGACCTGATCAAACTTAACAGCAGCTCAAGTGTTTGCCAATAACTAAACCCAAGCAAGTGATTCTAGTCATGCTCAGTGAAAGAGGCACGATATGTCGCCCAGGACAACGGCCCCGGCGGCTCCTTCTGTCCCTGGGTTTACATTAAAATGCATCAAACACAAAAGGACATGTTGCCATGTTCCTATTCAACACTGAGAACATTGTGGATAATTGGGTCATATGGTCTGTGAAATCAAATGGAGTCAAGGGCCTTTCAGACTCAGGGGCCCAACAAAAGAAGAAACAAATTACTAAGGTAAATAATACTACACAATGAGGAGTTACTACTGTTCATTTAAATGGACCATAATCGGCCTACTTCACACGAGAATGTGCACTGAATGAGCACATATGACAACGAGCAACTAATGAATCTAAAATAATGTTTCCAGTTTAAATCATGCATCTGTGAAATGTTCTATGGCCCTGTTGACCCATAACCTCAGCACTTGTCAGGGTTTAATCTTTTGTACCTACACACACAATTAGGCAAATGCAAAAAGCCAAATGCCTGAACACACACGCTTTTATCCACAGTGAAACGGCACCATTTTGGTGGCATGGCAGCTGTGGCCATTGGCTGCATGTTTAATCCACAGCAGTGAGTGGGAACGAGCCGGATTTAGTCCTCTACAACCATGCTACCAACATCTGTCCGTCTGCAGCCACGAGACCGGCATTCACACAGCAAACGGAATCAATAAAATCCAAAAACACTAAAAGGTAAGTGATTCAACGACTATTTGGATATTTCAGTCAATTCTTCAGGACAGGACGTTACAGTTGAGTGTTTTTGCTGCTTAAATGTTCAGCTGCTCTGGACGTTTTATCCAAATGCCACATCCCCAGATTTATGACGCAAAACTGAGTAAAACAAATGATTCTCACGGGGAAAATGGAAGCAAATAGGATCTAGATTGTATTAAAATTAAGAACCAGAGCACATTTAGTAAATATATGCAAACAGTGGCATTCTAATTAGTATTTCTCAGAGAAATTGATTCAAACATCAGTGTGTGTTATTATGTCTTTATAAGATCATTTGGGGTGAAGGACTAATTAGCAGAAAAGCGAAGAACTGAATGTATAATTAGCAGAGTTAGCAGGGTTATTTGAGCTCATCCTATGCTGTCTACCATTTAATCATAATCACTTTAAATGTACACATTTGCTTTTCTTATTACATGTTTAACATTCTTAGAAACATGTTTAAATAGTGATGTATGCACAAGGCATTTTGTGAGCATTTTGTATCCAGTCTCTGCCATATTTGTGTCAATGAAGTTTCAAGGAAGATTTAGAGTCCAATTACCGCTGGTCTTCAACAAGCTCCTATCTCTGTTTATTTTCAGTTCAAGCTAAAGGCTAAGGCCAAACTGATAGAGCAGCTCAGCTCTTCAAAGCTGTCGTGTTAGCAACCTTCAAAATGCCATGTCAGGGTGGGGTGAGCTCAGAGTTCTAAGAGATCTGATGAAATATAGGGCACAGTCTTTATGCACTAATGACCTGCCATAAATATTGAAATAAGAAAACTGAAACCAGCCCAACCACAACAGCATCATGCATTAAGGTAAAACAGATGACGCAGCAACTATCTGCTATTTCACAAACTACCAAACTGTAGAAGGGTGTGTGTAATGTCACATATCCATCAGAAAAAACAGACACAGACACTGACTCTGACACTGACTCTGACTCTGACTCTGACTCTGACTCTGACACTGACTCTGACACAGACTCTGACTCTGACACAGACTCTGACTCTGACACTGACTGACACTGACTCTGACTCTGACACTGACACAGACTCTGACACAGACTCTGACTCTGACACTGACTCTGACTCTGACACTGACTCTGACTCTGACACTGACTCTGACTCTGACACTGACACTGACACTGACTCTCTGACACTGACACTCTGACTCTGACTCTGACTCTGACACTGACTCTGACTCTGACTCTGACACTGACTCTGACACTGACTCTGACTCTGACACTGACTCTGACTCTGACACTGACTCTGACACTGACTCTGACTCTGACTCTGACTCTGACTCTGACTCTGACTGACACTGACTCTGACTCTGACTCTGACTCTGACTCTGACACTGACTGACTCTGACACTGACTCTGACTCTGACTGACTCTGACTCTGACTCTGACACTGACTCTGACACTGACTGACTCTGACTCTGACTCTGACTCTGACTCTGACTCTGACTCTGACTCTGACTCTGACTCTGACTCTCTGACTCTGACTCTGACTCTGACTCTGACTCTGACTCTGACTCTGACTCTGACTCTGACTGACTGACTCTCTGACTCTGACTCTGACTCTGACAAACCTCCACTGAACTTCAGAAGTCAAGACTCGTCTGGAGAAAAGTCTGGGCTGAATGTCGCCCTTGTGTCTCGTTTTGCCTTAATATGAACAGAGCGAATCAAACCTGTCACAATCCCTCATGATGTAATCCCTCATTCGTCCAGCAGGGGCGTCTTATCATTTATTATTATTATTTTTTAAGACATGTGAGCTGCCATCTGGATGCTTTATCAATCAGCCAATAATGAAGCATCTGGATAAAATCTAGGTCAATATCAAATTACTGTAACTTTTGTAGCATTAAAATAGGGGCCAAGCCAAGTTACAGGTCAGCTCTGTGGAGAGGCGACGTATGAATGTTTTTAAAGGCATTTTTGAGCAAAGAATGTCTGTAATTGAATAGATGTAAAATGGATATGATTAATACTGTGGCATATTCCGGACACTCCACGGTTCTGGGACAAAGTTTCCCATTTATTTTTCTCATAGAATTTTGGGGAAAAATAATATTAAAACTTTCAAAACTTGCTCAGGGATTATCAGGTGCACATTTATGACTGCACTACACCTATCATTTTATTTAAAATCTGTTTCTGAAATATTATAAACTGCCAAGTTATTAAAGCCTTTTGCAGAATCTTGCATTTAAAAGGCCTTTTTGGACTTAAAACAGCCGTGTTGTGGATATAAGTTCGTAGCATGTAGCTGCTGTGATGCCTTTGAACTCTTAATATTTGAATTTTCCTAGTCTATGTCTATGGCAAAAATGAATGAAAATTGACTTTCAGAACCTCAGCAGACTGTGGTGATCCACCCACAGGAAAATTACACACAGCACCTTTAAAAAAAACAAGAAAAGTATATTTAACATACTGCACAAAATGACAGGAACAGAGTTGTACCTTATTTTATGTAAAAATGAAGAAGCCTGTAGACAGCAGGTTCCTCCAGCGTGTGACTTTAGTTTGTGGCTGTCTGCTGCTCACAATTATCCCCTCTACACGCTGAAACTGGCAGAAATATCAACAAAACAAATATAATTGTTTTCAAAATACTAACTGCTCCTTCAGCGGTGATGATGATTGTACTTCAGTCTACTTCTTGATTCTGAGGGGGGATTATGAGTCAGATTACCCTTCTCAGGAGACAGCGCTCGGCCCAGGCTTTTCTGTAATTGAAATGGTGCATTTAGAGCGCGCTGATATAAAAGTGATCCATTAATCCAGGCCTGATACAGAGGGTTGTGTGTGTTGTGTGTGTTTTCTCCATTTTCAGAGGGACAGAGTGAATACGTCATTGTAATACATCTGATAATTGTTAGTTGTTGATTAGAGCATGAGTAAGTGTCAATAGACAAGTTCATAAATTTATAATAGCTTGACATTTATTGTTCAATATCACTGTTTATTGTCTTTTCTTCAGAACTACATCATACTTCACATTATTTATTGCTGCAGGCCTCGATAACTAAAGCCACCCGCTTCTTCTGAGAGTCACACTTGACTGTCATTGGTTTAATCGACCTGTCACTCACTCAGAGCACGACTGAGGCTGACCAGTAGGAGAGGAGCGTCTGTGTTTGAGCTAAAACCTGAACTAAACAGAAAACCACAGCAGTACAATATGACCATTTCAACAAAATAGCAGATCTTTTTTTTTTCTTTTTTATAATAGGTTTGTATTTTCCTTTAACCCTTTCATTCATAGTGGTCACTACAGTGGACAGCTATTCGATTGTTGTTTTCTCCTATATAAGTGAGTCTGAATATCACAGTTGCACATCAGTCACTACAGTGGACGCGTATGTGTCACACAATACACTGCCACCCACTGGTGAACCTTTGCAAGAGTAAAAAAAAAATCTCTAAAACAAGATGGCCGACAGAAGAGCACATGTGCCTTGCAGGGGGGGAATTTCTGTGAAATCCTTGTATTCTAGGAGACCTTCGCAGGTAAAAAAAAAAAAATGAGGACATCAAGCAACAACTAAGGAACAATATAATTGTTAAAATATCCAAGTTTTGATTTTGTGATTTGACTAAATTGTGATTAATCATGTGTCCACTCAATTGGAGCATCATGCATCGCCAGCTATTTTTAGACTACAATTCATAGTATTGCTGTGATTGTTTTTTTTCTTTTTCTTTTTTTAAATTCACCACTTGCAGTCATGTTTTGGCTGAAAAACAATTTAATTTATATTATAGCAATATTTTGTGGATATTAGGTCTATCATGAGAGTAATTATCTTTGTCCTTGTGTTTTTGTAGAGGTCAGGTACAGATCATGCTCACAACCCCTACAGGATAGTCCAGCAAATGCCATCAGACTCAAGTGAAGATGATGTTAGTGGCGGTGATGATGAAGGGCTCCCAGAGAAAAGAGAATTGGAAATTGGCAGCAGTAGTGAGAGTGAAGTTGAGGATGTGGAAGGAGCAGAGGATGCTGAGGAAGTTCAGACTGAAGAAGCTGAGGGTGCTCAGGATGTCCTACATGACAGAGCTCAAGAACACAAAAGAGCAGATATGTCAGTTTGTAGGGATCAGTTTGGTCATGTTTTTGCACAGTCCGTCCCTGTTTCATATCTGGAAAAAAATGTAAGTTAATGTATATGGACATTAGCAATGAGCCAAAGGGTTTGTCAGAATTACAGATTTAAATACCTCCTGACAAACTTTGCTGTAGATATAATATTAACTATTGCACATATGCATCTACCTGACCTGTCACTGACGATAAAATACTACATAACCAGGACACCACAGGCTGCACATACAGGACTGAGGCTGGTTGAGTAATTATGAGAACATAAACATGGATATAGACGTCCCACTGTCCTACTTGAACCTGCTCTGTGCCTACACCACAACACAAGCTTCAACCTCAACATTTCAGAGTCTCATCCACAGAAATAACCTGTTTATGTGCAGCTGCTGCAGGAGAGCATGGGAAAGACTGACAGCAAAGTCCTGCTCGGGGTTTCTCTGGATGGAGTTCAAGCGCAGGTCAGTGATCGGGCTGTCAAAAATCATACCCACATACTAATCAGTACTAAAACTACTAACTGATATTCATTTGCATAAATACTGAAAAAAAAAAAAAAAAAAAAAAAAAATATATAAAAAAAAATATATATATATATATATATATATATATATATATATATATATATATATATATATATATATATATATATATATATATATATATATATATATGTGTATATATATATATATATGTATGTATATATATATATATACACATCACCCACAAATGACCTACATGCACCTTTATGTATCATATATTCTGCATGTGTTTTCATCTATGCCATACGCCCGAACCAGCCCTCTGGGTTAGAGTCTCAGGTTACGCAACCAGGATGATCTGGAGCCAGCTTTCACACATATCTGATCACACATCACATCATATCTGTAATCATCCAGATGCATCACCGCACTTTAAATGTCACACGATTAAGCTGAACATTAATATCCCGTCCTAATCACTACATACACCAAACCAGGGACTCACATCGATTTAGCATCAAATAATATATGTTTGTGTGTTTGTGTGTGTTGATGTATGTCATACAAAATATTTAATAAAATATGTTTCATATTCCAGTACTGGCAGTATTGTAGTTACATGTTTTCCCCACAGTTCTCACTGTGGCAGATTAATAAAACTACGATGATATTACATCATATCAGTGAACTCTTGTTGACATAAGCAGATGAGCTCAAGAAGGCTTAGCAGACCGAGACACCACCGTCCCTGAACCCAACACTCACTGGCAAATGGGAAACAACTTCGAGGAATAGTCTCAATCTCAACAAACAAGGGGTTTATGATGAGATGTATAACTATATCTATATATGTATATATGTGTGTATATTAGAGTCTATTTTTAGTTTATTTTTAAGTCCATTTCTTAAATTATTTCAAGCTATTTATCTTTTATCTTGTTTTTTTGCATGTACAATTTTCCTTCTGTTGTTTAACTGTGCGGTGCAATATTGGAATTTCCCCACTGTGGGACTAATAAAGGCATATCTTATCTTATATTATTTTAGAACACGGCCTTTTACTGTGATGGATGTTTGCTTATACAATAAAATCTGTGCTATGGATTTTACTCTTTGAAATGATTCATCTAAACGCACTTATGACGGTGGCTGAGCAGGGACAAATGATCCTTGTTGATTGTGCCTGCATGTTTATATTGAGGTGAGGTATGTGCCTTCCCTGCTTTTTAAAAACGCTTTGGAGATGCTTAAGTCACAATGACAAACTTGAGTTTACCCTAAATCATCACAGCACGTCGTCTTTTCCTGGGCCAGATGTTTTACACAGTGGGGTGTGTTACAGCAGAGTGTGTGTCCTGATCCACTGACACAGCCGACACACAGATGCCTTGGCACAAAGGCGACTCGGCCCTTCCTGTGGCTCCATCTCTGCATGTTGGGTGCCATCTTTGTCAGATTGTGAGACTTAGCCATGGCTCTAAACAGGGCCGTGCTGGACTGAAGCAAATTCATTCACAGGGATTAGGATTTAAGAGTTCCCTAGCTGCTTTGGTGGAGTAAATCTGGGGATTATGATGTCACCAGCCTGTCGCTGCAGAAGAGGAAATTGAATTGTGGGTAGTGAGCGCTAACGGCTCGGGATTACAGCATAGTCAGGAATCAGAGATGGAAGTCTATGCAGACGAGTGTCTCTGGAAAATCTTCATTGGACGCAGGGGACCTTTTGGGAATGGGATCTACGAGCACAGAAGAGCTACAGTGGTGTAAATATTGACAGACTGGCTGGTAATCCCATTTGTGGTGCATCGGGGGGTGAGTGCGTTACATACGACACATTGTGTACTTTAGTTCATGTGAAATAAGGGATTTTAAATATGTATACTTTCTGTATATGCATGAAGTTGACCTTTGACCTGTCCCTGTGGGTCACCTTGTTTGTCTGTGTCTCAGCCTCCTCCTGCTGCGGCTGCACCTGCTGCTGCCGTCAAGTTTGAAGGACTCAGTGAGAAAAAGAAGATGAAGGTGAAATGGAGTCAAGTGCTTTTGGTCTTCTTCCTGGTGGTGTCTGTGGTCATGACAGGCTGCTTCTTTTGGCAATACCAACTGCCCAAACTGCTGCCAGGTAAACACGACCAGAAAACTTTGCCACAGCTGACCAGAGTTTAAAGACTAATCTCAGACAGTGATTGTTCTACAGTATGAATCCACTGGTCTCAGCACTGGTCTGTGGATGTTTACTTTATGATACTGGCTCATATCTAAACGTCTTATCTGTTAAAACAGTCTGCAAACGTCCCTGATAATCAATAGATAACATTTTCTCATTGTCTTGTGTGATTACGATAATGACATTGGAATGGTGCCTGTTCTCAGATAGAAATCTCTTAATTACAAGATAAACTATCTCCTATTGAGCACGGGATATCTGTTAATGTGATCAACACTATTCTAACAGCAGTTCAAATAAAAACAGGTGGTAAGGTAAGAAATCACAATAATCTATGTAGTGTGCAGTCGAACAATGGGGGTGTTTCAGTAACGTTAGAGAATTTAGGATTTTATATATTGGATTATTCTACCTGATCAGTCTCTCCTCTGTGTTTCTCCTGCTCTGTAAAAACATGCAGCCTCAGAAGTGTGAGTCTGAAATGTCCATGTAAAAAAAAAAACAAAACATGAATTGCATTGTCTGTCCTGTCAGTCCAAACTTCATTTCAGGTTTCTCTTAAGCCGTATGTTTTATAAGTTGTGATTTTTTTCTTCTATCTTGATTTCTCAGCCTCACTATTTCGATGATCAGCAAAGCAACTCAAAACCTGCCGTCTCAGTTATGTTCTATTGCACAATGTGATTCTTCCTGTGAAAAGCAAAGTCAGGTCAAGCCATTATAAACCCCTATTATATCTCAGACACCTCATTTCCCATGCGTGCATATTCCCCACAATGACTCAGTATTGAAATATCCCTGCTCTATTGAGGATCTCAGTGGGCTCACGTCACCACTGTTTCAATCTATGGCTTTCACATGATCCACGTTATAAAATGGCGGTGTATTCATCATGAAGGTGAATGGAACAATAGCACACCCACCGCAGCACACTTCCGACTGTAGCATTTTGGTGAATCCGCCATGATGCATAAGATGTTTAGAGATTAAATCAGTTTTCATTGTTTCTTTTTTTTATATCAGATGAGAGCCTGGGTCGCAATACTAAAGCAGAAATGATCTGTCCACGTTTCCCCGAGCCTGTGGCGCTGGAGCACCCTATTCCCAGTCTGAAGGATGCTCTTGAGAAGGTGAGGACAATGACAAGAATACTAGAGAAAGACTTCAAGTATTCTTTTTGTGGTATGGCAAAGTTACAGAAGGCAGAAGAGCAGGAGATGTAAAGAATTGTATATGTGCCTATATTAAATGAACTGGATGGTGGCTTATAAGTTCAGAAATGTAAAAGTGCACTATGTAACTTTCCTGGTGCGGGTCTGTGTATGTTTTTGCTTATTCAGGTTGAGAAAATGCTTACTGTGAGGGAAATTTCCTTTTTTGGAGAAATGCACTTGACAAAGGAAGCTCTCTGACCTGAACACAGATTGACGGCCTTCAAAATAAAATGTCATAAAATAGTTGTCTGCCATAAACAAAGATTCACTGCCTTCAAAATAATAGCCAATAATACAAATAATTTAAATGTGCACTTTGTTACTTTCCTGGGGTCTGACACCTACTTGATGGCTTGAAATTATTATTGGTTCCACAACATGGCATTAAACGTATCTGTCTTGCGTTCAATTACAAGTATGTTTATTTCTCAAGAATAGATGTCTGTGTAATCCCTCAGTTGTGCAGCTATGACCTGTAACAAAAGAAAAATTAAATTCTGTCTGTCTGGTCAGATTGCTGCTGGTCACTGCCTTATATCTGTCTGAATGGAGGAGCTAACCACACTGACACTAACACACCTGTTTGTTAACATTTTCTGTTTGTTAGCTAGGTCTATTGAACGGGTGCTCTCGGGCTAATAGGTGTGAGAGTTTCAGTGTCGTTAGCTCCTCCCTTCAGATAAATATAAGGCAGTGTCTACAACACACATGTACTGTGTGGGGAAGCTGGCCCGATGTGGTCAAAATAAGAGGCAGACTCAGAAAAGTCCCATTTAACGCAATTTATTCAAGGCACCGTGGTAAAACGTGAAAATTATACATATTTACAAAAAAAAAAAAATGTGCTCAACGTAAGGAAAAGCAACAGAAATGAACAAACTGAGGAGAAACCCACATGTCCCTCACTACACTGATGTCTCTCTGAATGTGTAATTGGTGCTGCTTAAATCCCCCCTGCATAAAGAAGCACCTCCCCAACATACACCACCTTTTCCTCAGGTGCTGTGGCACAACTTTAGCTTCATCTCGAACTATTTCTCTGGTCCCATGACTAAATACTGCTACAAACAAACTATAAACACTTAAAAGATTGAAACAAAAAACATAAGACCTCGAAACAAAAAGAACTCAAGAAAACCAGTTCTTCCTCCACATGGTCCAGCCCACGGCCACAGCCAAGGCTTTAAACATGGCCAACACAGGCAACGCCCCTCTGTGTCTGGACCATGTGGAGCTTTAGGCCACGCCCCCTCTGTGTCTGGACCATGTGGAGATTCAGGCCACGCCCCCTCTGTGTGGAGATTCAGGTGAATAAACTGCAGATTGCTAAATTTAACCAAATCAAATATCTTTAAAGTAACAAATGTGATGATTAAACTGACCCGGGATAGTTCTGTTCAGTTTTATATGGAAAATTATTGAAAATGAACAAACATGTGAACAAACAAAATGATGGAAGATTAAAAGGGACAAAGGCTCCACTTTGTCACATTTTATTTATTTTTTTTACTGTGAACGGGGGCGCCACTCCTCAGATCTGACCTGTAACTTTGCCTGTGTAGTGTAACCTGCTGGTTTCCATGGTGATAGATATGTTAAATACCATACATACAGCACTAACATTTCCATACAAGCAACCAGGGGAAGGTCCTCCACCAGAAAAGTTACACAGTGCACCTTTAAGCCATCAGGAATGTTTGTGATACTGGTAAAAGGTGAGAGCTGGAAGTGAGACTTTTGAGATTAAACTTGTGTTATTTATCCTTCATGCCTAAACAAGTGTGGGTAAAAGTACTATCCAGGCGTGTAATCCTTCACACCAAAAGCTGCTCCACTGGACAGAAGGAGATTAAAGTTATGGAGGATGAAAAACTGTTAGAAGGAAAGGTTCGTGAACTCTATACTGAACTTTCCTGAGAATTCCTTTGGCAAATAGACTTCCTGTTGGATTTCTTTTGTAATCTGTGCATTCATGACATAGTTTTGAAAACATCTGGAGGAGGCAGCTGTCTCCTCTTCATTTAAAAACGCTCAGAAATGAACAGAACTGGTTGAGGATTCTTATTATTGGGATCAAGATGTGAAAGCAGATGTTGTTTGTCACATAATACAATTTTAAATGCTCTGTCTGTAGTTTAAGAGTCTTTTAGGAGAAGACCTTTATACTACGAGAACATGCTGACAATGAGGCCATAATCACGTGGAGGTGAAGTAAAGAAAAGAGAAATGAATCACTAGAGAGAGGATGAGAGGCTCTTTTAGGGAGTTTGATTGACTGGCGGCCATTGTTTTTCTCAGCTGTGATTTTGAAACAACAGCTGCGGTCTTTCAATGCCCAGAAGACACTATGAAGCAGGTGTTAGTCAAATGTAGTCACACAAACCGATATATATGACTAGATTGGAAAAAAGGATTTCAAAGTGCAGGGTCAAACTAAAACAGCTGTGTGGTGTCTGCATTCTGAAGTCTTTGGATCATTCACAAACCAGGACGTAATGGTGCGGTATTAGCATGTTTTTCACATTTTTAAGTGAAAAATAAGCTACGGTGTCTTTCATTCAATCGGAGAAGGATGTCCAAATCTTCTTTTTAAAGTTAAAATTGTGTTTTTGTTGCCGTAAGGTGGACGTGATGCTGCGGCAGAGCACGAACCCGGTCAGCCTGCCCTCACTGTCGGCCATCGTGGTTCTGAACGACACTGTGCTGTGGACCGGCAACTTTGGGAAGAAGAACATCAGTGACCCTCTGGCTGGCCCTCCAAATGAGTACACCGTCTACAGGTAACTGGATAAATGGATGGGATCCGGCATAGCAAATTATCAGTTGACAGTCATGATTTTTCCAGTTAATTGTTGCAGCCCTATTGCTCCTCTTGTCTGGAGTGGGGCTGTGTCAGAAACTGAGACACAGAGCTCACTTTACGCTCAAGGGAAGAGACTTTCTCATTTATCCGTAATGTAAATTTGATCCATTTTAATTTGCACCTTCCTCGTGTTGCTCCTGGGTGCGTTGTGTTATACGAGAGAGTACACTAAGTTTAAACCAGTGCACAGTGTAACTCATCTGGGGACCTGACTGTCAGTGCATGTTGAAAATATATTATTATATGAATATGAGGCCAGAGAGATCATTTAAGGGCTATATTTACAGATATACAACAAAATGGCAAAGGTTGCTAAATAATAGGGTATGTCATTATTTAATCAAGCTTTCCAATCACTAAGGCCAAGACTTTTATTGTACTAGGCATTGAAGTAAGCACCATATTTCACATTTTCTTAACTTTAAACACGTAACTGCAATCATGAAAAGGACATTTTAAAATGCTCTATGTAGCCTATAATGTCCTCTTAACCACATAGTGCTTCAGAATAAAGCTCCTATAGGGCTGTTATTAAGGGGCAGAACACCGTGAGTCCATTCGTTACATAGCAGTTAGAGGGCTGAGAATATTAAGTCTACTGTACTGTTTCTTTGAACATGTCAAATTACACCTTCTGGTACTCTGTGGCCTGTCTAAGGTACGTTTTAAAAAGGCTCTAGCCACAGTCTGATGGAGAGAACAAAGGTTTTGTCTTCATTACATCATTGGGTGGGTTATATTAACTTATGAACATGAAACTACTCTGATAACTGCTTTATCTTTAATATTTAGAGGTTCACTATAGCTTTGTTTCCATATAGGCCTGTTGGATGGGTCTGAGGCGGACCTTTGGGGGTAGTACTCCTCAAAACGGTCTGGCTCACTTTAGCTAAGGAGAGGCTACACAGCACTACACGAGAGAAGGCAGATTCAGGCAGAAACGAGGTCTTGTAATAAACCCTTTCTATTTACAGTGATGGTAACTTATGTGTTGAGCTACATACGAGCAAAACAAAGCTAGTGTTTGTTTGAATCAGCTGTTTCCTGTTTTTTATGCACATGAGTCACATAAACATCAGAAATATTATACTACCAGTACAAATGCATCTAACATTAGTCGAACCCAGTGCATTATATGATGAGATGCTGAAATGCAGCAGGAATTTGTCAGGTTTTATCCACAGGGCTCCACACATGTCTCTCTGCATCAATAAGGTAAAGTTACATATCAGATCTGTGCAGACTGAGCAAGGCTATGCACCACAAGGACGATTTCAATGTGGTTTCATGAATAAAAACAATAAAATGCATGATAAACCATGTTTAATTTCAGGGAAAAAAACCCAAAACAAAACTCTTTTCTGCACACCCAGACTGCAAACGTTCCACACATTACACAGCTCTGTATGAACCTTAACTTTGACTATTATATGAAAAGAATGGAAGGGTGTGGGGAAATGTGTAAAATGTATATTGGTTTTCATCATATTAAACCTCTTTAAGAATAAAAGGAAACTGATGCAGCGCTTCGATTGTCTGGAGATAAATGACTTTAGATGGTTTTAGATTGTTTGGTTTGTTGAGATTACCCTCAGGCTTTTGATGCAAAGCAATTTGTCTGTGCAAATAAAATATCTCTTATCCTATTACATCAGGCAGATGCATGCAAAGTCTATAAATCCATTCAAAAAGAACATGTTTGCATATATATATATATATGTAGGTGTATCCAATCAAACAAATATTTTTTCACAGTCACTTTCATTCACATCTTCTGTATAAACAAATACATAAATTATGAATTCTAACAATCCTAATATATATATCATTACTATAATGTAGGTGTATCCAATCAAACTTTTTTTCACATTCACATCTTCTGTTGAAACAAACAAACAAACATGAATTCTAACAATCCTAACTCCTCATTACTTAAAAGTTACACTTCTTTTCCTTTGTCTGTCATTTCTTTTACTCTCTTGACTGTATCTGCTGAGCCATAATGACCTGCACTGTTACAAATGTCTGGCATCTCTCCTGCGGGTGTAAGAGAGAAGTGTGAGTGTCCAAGTAATGGGCCATGATGTGATTTAAACTTATAAATCTAAAATATCATTACATTTTGCAGTTGACAGTTAAGTGACACATATATATATATGTACATTTTGGTGGATGGTACACCACCTTCTTTTCTGTGCAGATGTTTTATTTCATTAAATATGTTTTTTTTGCTCAACTAGACCTTAAAAACATGCATTCTTACAGGTTTACTCTCCACAGATCAGCTGCTTGTTTCCATGGACATAGATAACTTTGGATCAGTGTAATAAAACTTTCATGGAGACAAGAAGGTGACAGTGACAAACCCTCCACCAGAAAGTACATCTAAAAAAAGACATTTCCCCCTCAAAATCCCACATTAACCACTTAAAACCACAGTTTGAAATATTTCAATTCAATTCATCTTTATTTCGGACTCGTGGTCCATTTTTAAAAACAGACCAGAACAGTAACAATACAAACAATAAACATCTATGTTTTAAAAAGAGCCACCAGTGTCTCCACATTCTGGACTGAAGGAAACTGCACTGCGTCTTATACTAGTGAGTGACTGTATAATTTCGTTTTCTGACTTATTCAGTCTGCAAATAAACCTGTGCATTAACGTTCTTAGTACAGGTTGCGGCGTATTCACTCGTGCAGTGACAAACATTTCAGTCGCACTCGTCCATCATGGCCTCCTCAGTCGCACCGTAAAGCGTCATTATAATCCACCTGCAGCCTCTGTACACGGGTCCAGAGGTGGGCAGTGTACAGTGGTGTGTAATATGATTTAAATAACATCAGCTTCACATCATCAGAGCATGAACCAAACTTGAACAGAAGACTGTTAAACTCAAACTTGTGCTCTTTTTCAGAATTGCCAGCCTGTCAAAAATCTTCCCCACTCTGATGTTGTACAAACTGTGGGAAGACGGGAAAATTGCTTCCTTAGATGACCCTCTGGAGAAGTACGTGGATAACTTCACCATTAAGAACCCTTTGGGGAGGTCCCGGGACTCTGAGCTCAAGCACGTCACAGACGGACTCATATTTTTGGACAGTGGAGAGGTGCAGATCCGCTCCACGTCAGTCACTCTGAGGAGGATGGCGAGTCAACTCTCAGGTAAAAAGATTCAAGCTTTATCAGCATCACAAAAAGATTACAGTGTCTTCATAATACTTATCTTGAGTTTTTGGTTTGACCAAGTTCAAAACTAAACAAAAACTAAAATTCAAATATATTTCAGACTTCAGGGTATTTTAAACTCATCTACCCTTGCAGCGTAGTTGTAGAAAAAAGAAAAAAAACATACAAAGACATTTATCAAAGTTATTTATTACTGGTTCCAGGTGCATTGTTTAACTTTTCCAGTAGAGGGTCTCCATGAAGATGTTGCTTTGCCTGGAATGTTCCACAGTTTTGCATTAAACATATTTCCATGGAAACAAAAGTGTAACACCAACAGGCCAAGCTGCAAATCTGATCATGAGCAAAGAAGCAAGTTTTTAATGTATCTTTATGTACAAATACCTGTCATTTGTCAAATGCAAAATATGTTTAACACCATACTGTGGAACATTACTTTTACTATAAACTGTGTGAGCTTCTTCTGTCTGTGTGTCCTGTGTTTTTTATTTCTGCACTTGTTTTGTTTCATAATGTATATAATGTTCTTATTGCTCTATAGGGACGACAGATGAAAAATATGAAAACATGATGAAAAAATCAGGCTAATTCTGGTGCTTTTACAGAAATGTTAATTAATGTACATTGTCCCTGTCAAATAAAATAAGATAAAATAAAATAAGATAAGTTAAGATAAAATAACATTAAAATAAATTAATAGGACAAAAGATAAAATAAAATAAATTACAGACAAAGCAAGGCAACCATGAAGGACTTCAGTTTCCTTCATTTTCCAATCTTGATTTGGATAAGCTGATCCTAAAACGAAAATGTGTCCACAGTTTTGAACTCATTAGTGATGCTGTAACTATTTCTGTAAAAATACTACAATTAGCTTAATAAAGTTTGATATAAATAGAACTGGAAAATGTGATACAGTTTGATCATTTTGCAGAAGGGGATAGATTTTCTCTTTTTTTTTTTTTTTTTATCAGATACGTTTTAAGTAGACAGTTCACTGCTACAGGCGATGCTGGAAGAGGAGTTTCTTGATAATGTGTTTTTAAATCCAGTGATTTCTGTTCTAATCCAGGTTTGCCCAGAAGACTCCGAGCCACCAGTTTGCTTTGGAAAGGCAGAACACAAACTGCGATCAACCTGCTACAAGACGATGTTCTTGTGGCCGACCCAGGCACCAAGTAAGATGCTGATTTTTCTAGTTTGTGTAAATACTCTAGATTCATCTTTATTGCTTGCTCATATTTACTGTGACATACAGAGAGAGTTCATGAGTATTTAGACAGAGACGTGCATGACAAAATAATAAAGATGAACATCTCTCACATCTCAGTGAGAGATGTGCAGCTGTGAAGTGTTTCTCAGTTTGCTGTGAACTACTACTACTACTAAAAAAACAAAATAAAAGTGTTATTTTAGAAGCAAACATGGAAAATATCAGCATGAAAGATCATTGCATTCTGTTGCTTACGATATAAATAAAATTGTCAGTAAAGTATAACTGAGTATTAAGATATTCTGCTTTTTTTTTTATTTCAAGCGTAATCCTAAAAAGCTCTTTGCTCTTTTTTCAGATGCCATTACAGTAACTTGGCCTTTTCACTACTCGCTCACATCATGGCAGAAAGAATAGTTGGCGTGGAATATCAGCGCTGGGTCCTTGACAACATCCTAGACCGTTTGGGGATGGAGGACACTGGCTTTGACGTCTCTCCTGGGGTCTACAGTCAAATGGCAGTTGGGGTTTATGCCAACGGCAAACCGGCGCCCCTCTATGACCTTGGTTGGTATCGCCCTTCTGGTCAAATGTACTCAACAGCGGCAGACCTAGCCAAACTTGCCATGATGCTTTTGGGAGCTTACCATCGTAAACTACTTGAGCCGGATTCCTTGAAGATCATGCTAACTCCACTCTACAGGTGTGAGAAGGATTACTTCGCCAACCGCACTGGAACGCCATGGGAGGTCAATGAGCTTATGGGGTATGAGGTTTTACGCAAAGATGGTGATTTGGATGGCTATTCCGCAACCTTTTCATTAGTACCAAGACTAAAGCTAGGACTTATAGTATTAATGGCGGGAAGTCGACCACAAAAACAGGATATAGTCGTCAAAGCGTACAACCAAATCATTCCCGCCATAGAAAAAGCTTTCAGGGAAGCCACAAAAGTACTCAATGCACCACCAAAAGCTGATCCATATGTCGGCTTCTTTACTTACAGCAACATCACATTTTATGAAATAAGAGCTGGCTCTGATGGAGTTTTGATCATGCAACAATTTGGGCCACAGATCGAAGAGCTAATACCAGAAAAATACAGGACAATAAAACTGAACTATTTAGTCGATCGTGTCTTTAGAGTTGTTTTTGAGACAGAATATCCCTGTGTTCTCCGAGTCGGCACTGCCTCTGTGTCTCTGGAGGCACAGGACGGACAGTTATTTAACTTCTACAACTTCAACAAAAGAGGAGTGTCACCTGGATTTGATGCACCAGGACTTAACACGTACAATGTGGTGAGAATAGCCCGGAGACCCTCTTTTTCAAGCTGAAGTATAGCTTTGCAAAAGAGTAAGACTAATGGTATGCAATTGGTGTCAACCTCCAAAAGGTGGAGAATACTAAAAGTCTACACTGTGAGGGATGTTTTGTCCCAAATAAATGGACAAGAACGCTGAGAACCTTGGGTCCGGCCGCTGGATGATATATGTGACAAACCTCTTTCTACTGATCCAAGACTCCACATGTGCTTACTCTGTGAACACTTTTTTACTTCTTCAAAAGTTCCTTCAAGTTCTCCTTGAGATTTTGTGTGGATAAAGTTGAGATGACGTCATGGTGAAGTCATTATTGAGTCTGCAGCCCCCACACTCTGTTTGTAAATGCATGACTTCAGCTGCACTGTCACTTTGCAGTGGACTTGATGGACTGTTGATATTCTTTGAGTGTTGTACTGTGATTTCAGCAACATTTGTACATATTTTTTTATTTGTGTTTTGAATGACAACAAGAACCATGACGTGTGTATTTGTGTATGTCGTGATGTGGGTGTGAGGGACTCGGGGGAAGTTTAAGGATGTTTATTGACAGAACAAGACACGTGACGGGAGAACATACGAGGAGCTGGGTGCAGGGGTGCAGGTCAGGGTCCACAGGTACAGGGAACACAGGCGGGAACACGAGCAGGAACCACGAGCGGGGACATGAACAGGACGAAGACACACAGGTAGCACCACGGTGAGACAAACTGACGATCTGGCCCAAAGTGCTGGGTCCTGGCTCCTCTTATTCCGTTCAGGTGCTGTTGATTGCACTGATAGTGTACAGGTGCGCGTGTAGGAGGAGCCAGGACTCCTCCCAGCTCCAGGCTCAGACAGGTGAGGGAGGGGCAGGGCACACACAGGAGGCAGGGACAGAACAGGGCTCATGACGGTACCCCCCCTCCCCCTAAGGGATGATTCCCAGACGTCCCAAGGACCTAGACCAAATCAGGAGGGTGGAAGGGCCTGGAGGAGGGACAAAAAAATGTCCTGAGGTCCACTCACGGCGAGGTCCAGGGCAAGGAGCAGGACAAGGAGCAGGACAAGGAGCAAGAAGGCACAATGAGGTCCCTGGGCGGAGTACGGTGTCCAGCGGAGCTACATCGGCCCGGATAAAAACAAAGGACATGTGGAGGTCCCTGGACGGAAGATGATGTCCAGCAGCGCTACAACAGTCCGGAGCCGGAGCGGACAGGTCGGGACAGGACAAGATGGGACCAGGTGGGGAGCAAAAAACAGGCAGGTAAGCAGGGTAGGTAGGCCGGAATTGGAATTTCCCCACTGTGGGACTAATAAAGGCATATCTTATCTTATCTTAAATATAGTCCATGTTCTGCTTGGTCCATGGATGGCCAGATCGTTCTGTCGTGATGTGGGTGTGAGACGGACCAAAAGATGCGGGACTCGGGGAACAGAACAGGGATCGTGACAGTACATGGTCATAGTCACTGTACTAACAAAACAACACGGCAGCAAATTCACACTGTGACCTCTCAATAGATATATTATTGGTGATATATTGATCATGTTTAGACGTGAGATGATTTGATCCAAGCATCATACTGAATGTCTTAAAACAGTGAGAATAAGCGCAGGGTGATTGAACAGTACAAACCCAGTGTCTCCAGATAACATACTGAACTCAAGCCTTGTTATACTTCAGATTAAACTTAAAAAACAAGCGCAAACAAAGGAAAAGAGAACAATAGAGCTAGCCAGGTATGAAAATAGGTATGAAAACATCCATTAAGAGTTGAATGAATATCCTAAGTATGACTCAGGCCGACTCAGAACTGACTCATCATGGATCAGACCTGGACGACTCAGGGACACAAACATTATTATCATCAACATTATTCATGATTACTGACAATCCACTGTCTAATAGATCCCCATTTCTCTAGAAACCAGAACCAATTTAAGCATATTCATGGTGTGAAGTAAAAATATCCTTACCATATGTCTGTAAATGCAGAGACGTGACATGAACGTGTGTGAAGGCCCCTCCCCATCCTCCAGGAAAGAGTCTGATGTCTTATCTGTTCTCTAATGTAAAAGCTCATTATCTCATGGGTGTGAAACAAAAGTCACTGCTTTGAAATGTATGTAGCTTTGTCATTCTGGTATAAATACTTGGTGCTCAGATGCTCAGGGGGAGTAAGAACCTGGGGGAGAGCGGTTCTAGGAGAGAGACTCAGACTCGGGACGACTCACGGCTCCAGCCTGTGTCCAGGTCTGGGCCTGTAACAAAGAATAAACCTTTTTTGTATTTCAAAACTCACTGGGCTTCACAAATGGATTTCTTTTCATTTCGAATTGTAATTTTTTTCCACAACAGTGAAGTAAACAGAGAAATAAAAATCTATTTAAATGTGGGCTTACTGTTTGGTGCACTGACAGGGCTTTGATCAGGCTTATTTTTGCTTTTAAAATTGTTACTATTACTATTGTTCTAATCATAGTGACCTGAATAATCCCAATTTTCTCTAATCATAATTTAAGGAGCAAGTTTATTCTTATTATTATTATTATTATTATTATTATGCTCAAATAATAATTCAGTCATTCCAGACTCGGTGGTGGTACGATACAATTGTAGTCACAGCTCACAGACACTTTAAATACAATCTTAGCAACTCTGAGATTCAACCTCCATCCAAAGTCAGACTCCATCAAAATCCAAGTGGTGCTTAAACTTTAATCATTTACACATTTATTCTATTACATAAACGATCATCTAATTTCAACACACTTTGATAGTCCTTGACTGGAGTGAACATAAATATTCATGTGAGCTAAAATCCCACCAGTTTGTCATTTGTGAGAAATAATTTATCTCAAAGGACCGACAGAAATAGCATATTGAAATCGCTGGTTTGCTCTGAAGTCAAGGTGCACCGAGTGAGATTGAAGGGTCTGAGTTGCAATGTGATTTGAAATAAATGGCCTTTCTCTTCACTTGATGAAATATTAAAGCCTGGCTTCAATAGTGTCATTCAGTCTCGTACCTGCACATTAAAATGCAATGACAATACATCCCCATTTACATGTAACAATCCCGCAAATTATAGACCCAGTCACTGTTCTACCTGCCATTTGTGGAGAAGTCACACAAAACCTTTTCAATCACAAGCTCCAATTACACAGCAATTACAGGATCACACTTGGACACCTCTCTCCATTTAAAAACAAAATAATTTGTAAAACAGCAGTCAAAAAAACACCGCTTTTACATTTATTACATAATCAGTCCCCCACAATCACAAATAGCACCAGCTAAGAATTAAATAATGTGTACAGAAAGCCACATGTGCAGTTTATACACAAAACACAATAAAAGTACATGGGCAAAGCTTTTTCCTGCTTCAACAAAGCGACATCGATAAAGCACAAAAAATCATGTGAGATCCCATCATAACAGCAGAGACATTCTGGGAAAAGAGGCACACATAGTATTCCAAATATATACAAAATACTCTCCAGTGCCCCTCATTCAAAATGCAGATTAAGGCTATTTAAATCCATGTGTCTAGATCTGTCAGGCTGCCACTTATGCCCCTTTAGAAAATACGAGCATCCCCTTTTAGATCATTTTTGCATGTTCGATTTTTTTCTAACTTTTTGACATTCTCTTTGACAACTTACTAAAACTGCCTATATTGTAAAAAAGCTTAAAAATACATGTTAATCCTTGCTCTGAGCTGAAACAAAGACACAATGCTGCTGTCGGTGGCTGCACATGTTGCCCATCAGAAAAAGAGTTTATTTGAAGGCCACACTGTGCTGTTTGTGTAGCGCTGAAGTATATTATCGCCAGTAAACATAATCAAAGTCTCTGAATTAGACTCTGACTGTTTTCATCACCTGTAAGTGTTTGATAAACCTTTTTACCGGCCTATTTAAAGTCACAGAAAATATAAAAGCAAACGACTGAAACACTGACATTCCATTCACCACAAACGACAAGATACTTTTTATCAAATTTAGCTATTGCAACTTTTAAATGTTCTACAAAATTAACAAAATATAAAAATATTTGAATGACATGTCTCACATTTCTTGAGATGGATAAGTGATGAAAACAGGACAAACTTTGGCACTGCGTCGTCTTTATGAAAACAGCAGGATTGTGTCGTATTTGTGATGTAGCCTGGCCATTTTTTCTAAACCTAATGCTCCTCCCCTCTGACGTATAAAAGCATAATTTATAACTCGTAGAACATGAATAAAATGCCAGTCTAAACTCTGAAGACTTATCTTAAGTCAGTGACAGCTGCCTCTCGACGACGCTGTGCTGTATTTCACTGGCAGGTCTGTGACTGAGCCGTTTACACTACACATCTGTTAAAAATGCATTTTCTCTACAAAGATTTATAGTCATAGTTTAATATTTTCTTGTCATTTTTATTCTCTGAAACTTGAAGCAGCCTGTGCATGATTAATGGGTGAGTACATGAGCTTTTTTGTGACCAAACTGTCTATACGGGAAAAGTAGGTGAATGTTTAACTTCTGATCTAAAACAGAAAACACTTCTGCTCTGATTAGTTTTAAATCAGACACAAACCTGCAGGTGTCTTTCTTCTGCTCATTTGAACTGTGATCACAGGTAGAGTTTAGGTTTTCAGTCCCACTTTAAGTTCCCTTTTCTACATTGGAATTGTAATGAAAATTTTATTTTACAAACAGAACTGTTTGTAACTCATCCCCTCTAAATCTAACCTTTATTACACTGCTGCTACATAGCAACTGGTTCAGTAAAAAAAAATATATTTCAATCCCAATAAGTTTGTATATTAGACACTTTTAATACCACGTCAACCACTTTAATCTTCTTCAATTTAGCAGCAAATTAATAGATATAGAGCATTTTATATAATACCTGTCAGTGATCATAATGTTATGGCTCATTATTAGTATTCAACTGTAAATAGGTCATCAACCAGCCGATATATCAGTTTCCCTCTGCTCAGGAATTTCCAACTATGAATATGATTCATAATTTGATTTCTGGTCACAATTTTGATCATGATCCAGATGCAAGACTTAATAATTGTTCATCTTACAAACAGTTTCATTAAAATCCCGAGGTCATCGGAGCCGAGTCTTTACATGTGCAGGTCAGAATGGTGGACTCCATGGTTAGCGACAGGTTATGGGACAGAAGGGGGCATGCGTTACAGTCCTGGGCCCTCTCCTCCCTGGAAACAGACAGAGTGGGATGGAGGATGATTTGAGGAAAGGGCGGGGAGCCTCTGATCGAGCTGCTATCATCGACATGCGAACAGACGAGCTCTCGGAAACACTCCCTGAAGCGTGTGGACAACAGGCTGTAGATGATGGGGTTGACCGCAGAGCTGAGGTAGAAGAGGACCCCCGACAGAATGTGCACGTACTGGTAAATGTTATGCATGAGGTCGGTCCAGTGGCTGATAGAACTCCACAAGAGACGCTCGAAGTGGAAGGGAGCCCAGCAGACCCCAAATACTGCCACCACAATCGCTGGGGACAAGAACAAACACAAAAGTGCTGTCATGTAGTTTGTAAAAAGGAGGTTTGATTATAAAAGGTCACCACACACAATAACTGCACACATTTGTTTTGAATTTTTTAAATGAATATGATGGAAACAAAGAGTTTATTTATAAAGCCTGAGGTGGATTGTGTTTATCAAGGGATTAAACCCTTTTCTAATGAAAACTGAAAAGTCTTGTTTGGTGATTATCATTCTGCTTTTCTACGGAGTAAAGTGAGTATTCCATCTGGATATTCAACTCTAAAACAATGTGGTTTTCCAGTGTTTGGTCGTGTACAAGCTGTCCGAGGAGAATTCAATCAACAAAAGCAGTATAAAAAAACATTTTTTTTTTTTTTTTTTAGATATATGAAAGTTCTCTGTGGGAGACTGAGTGGTAGTTGAGTGCAGGTCTCCCTTGTACCTGCACACATCGACTTACTGCCTACTGTCAGACTAAAAGCACTTAGAGTATCAGAAAAGTCACTATATAGAGACTGAATGTCAAAAACTTTGTTACTGTCCAGAGTGCCTCACCTCTATAGAGATAC
The DNA here is from genome assembly GCA_019594935.1 of Periophthalmus modestus. Taxonomy (NCBI): domain Eukaryota; kingdom Metazoa; phylum Chordata; class Actinopteri; order Gobiiformes; family Gobiidae; genus Periophthalmus; species Periophthalmus modestus. The sequence continues at coordinate 16,176,238 of JAIEZT010000013.1, forward strand.
ATACAGGTGCTAGTTAATGTTAGAAACAAAAGAGTCGTGCAACAGCCAAATAAATGTATTTACCATCGGTTTATCACACTATAGAGTCAGATATAAATGGAAAGTTTAGTTATGTAGCAGCTTAAAATTGAAATTGCAGTGCACCATTAGGCAAAAGAAAAATGATGTGATCTCGATCTCTATAAATCCTAAATGTCCAACAGAGACTCTAAGACTCCATGTTTTTAGTGGTAAGTTCACAGAGGAAGACTTAAAACATGTGCATACGATCCCTCCTTCTGAGAGTCTTAATCCCAGTGACACTATCCCAGCTACATAAAAAAGTCACTGGAGCCAAACAGCGAAATGTCACACATCATCCTAGAGGCATGATATGATGTGCCACCATGAATAATCCATATAAACTATCAAAAAATGCTTGTTTAAACATGTCTCACCAGAATCAAAAGGAATATGTGCTCAAATGTCAGTGTTACAAGACAAATGGACACTTACAGAGCATTTTGATGACCTGCCTCCTGCGTCCACTCTCCGCACTTATTTTGATGCGAGTGTGGCTGCTGTAGTTGCTCTCGAGTACTCCTCTGCAGTTGCGTCGGTCTCTGCCCAAATGCAGACCCATGACCAGGTAGAGAATGCTGATCACAATCATCGGTATAAAATAGAAGCAAATAGTTGTGATTTGCATGACAAGGTTATAAATCCACAACGGTTTGAGCACAGTGCATATTGCTGACTCCTCCTTTTGCTCCGGCAGGTAGAAGATGCCATGTAGTGAGGTATTGGGTATTGCACAGATCATCGATACGACCCACACAACCGAAATCACCCTTTTGGCGTGCTGGTTTGTGGACAGGTAGCGTGTCTTAAGGGGGTGCACTACAGCGATGTACCTCTCCACGCTCAACGCAGTTACATTGAGAATGGAAGCGAAGCAAACTGTCTCGAAAAGAAACGTCTTAAAGTAGCATCCCCCCTCGCCGAACGGGAATGGGTAGTTTTGCCAGAGATCGAAAAGCTCCAAAGGCATCCCGAACATTAGCACAAGCAAGTCAGAAACTGCGAGGCTAAGGAGGTATAAGTTAGTGGGGTTACGCATCTTTTTGTGCTTGGCAATGACAGCACATGTGAGTAGATTTCCAGAGAGGCCAGTTAAGAAGATAAATAGGTAGATGCTGGTGACTTGGAGGAAAAATGGCGACCGTTTTGGCCCCAGGATGTCATAAAGGTTCATTTCCACAAATTGCTCAGTTGAATTTCTTCCAGTGTTGTTCATGGGCAGAGAAGAATTCAGAAACATTCTGGACAAGTTGGAGGAGGATGAAATCAGAGAGTGCTCCATGTCTGCGAGGACGTCCAACGAACTGATGAGAGACGCCATCACGACCTGCCTTGGATTTTGGAGTAATTTGGCTCAACAATGAGAGTTTGCTGCAAAAGGGAAGAAAAAAACTTGAACTGATCTATTCAATTGATTCACATCAGTACCTACTTGGCAAGGATGATACATTTACTTTGCTCATTTGTAAGACGGAAACTCACTGGGTCATGGACAAAGTCAGGGTTTGAGTAAATTAACAAGACTGGGTTAAAATAACCAAAATTTGGTGGAAATAACAGGAAATTAAAATACAAAACCAAGTAAATAGTTGTGCTTTGTCATAATCTAATAACAATAATGCAACACAATGCACAATGCAACTACACATGGATTATAGAGAGATTGAGATAAAAGCAGAGAAAGAAAATCAGTTTAGTGGCACATTAATATAAACCCTCCACTTAAAAGATCTTGTTTTTTATGTTCACAACAACCTACGTATTAGGTGGATTTATGTTTCTCATTTAAAACATGGTAAGTGCCGATGTTTCTGGTTCATTTTAGCCTCTTGGGGTAAGTGTTATTGATCTGAACCCTCATACAATCGCCTCTTATTTATTAAACCATTTAGGCACTCGAGTACAGGAAGTATTTCAATGTATATTTGCCAGAAAAATAAGAGCTTATTAATAAAAACAGTTTCAACCTGTTTTTTGAAAATCTTCACGTGACTCGTGCAGGAGCCATAATGCTCTGCCACATGAATAGAGGCAAATTTGAAGGTTTCTGGCAGTAAGAGCATCTTTGTGTAGAACCAATTTAATAGTATAGTCCAGAGACCACCTGCTGGAATAAACATTTTGTTCTATTTGAGGAAGTTGGCAAAAAATAAAACAAAATAACTCAAGGTTACGTTTAAGAAAAAAATAGCTCATTGAAGAAAAACATTTTTAGTATACAATATATTCCACAGATGACATATCTTTTTCTGAAATTGTGCCTATTCCCTTGGGTCATCATGTGTTTTTCTGAGCCACAACAATAAAGATCAAATTGCTCCTATAAGCTGGTAATTGCTGGGGTGATTGACTCTAGATAGGCTCCAATGAAAGATGCAAATGCCATCTCCTAATGGGATGGTTATGGTGCAGATGTGATGCATTTCAAGTAAGAATCTGTTTCAAAGATATTGCTTCGATATTGCCATTTGAAGCAATACATAGATTTTCAATAAGTTATTTGGCATGACACATTTTGCTGCATGAAGGTCTAGAAGTTAAGAACAAGTAGAATTATACAACTAAAAATAACTTACCTTTATGTTGTGAGTCTTTGCAGCAAACGCAAGCCCGATGTCGGCTCATTTTAACAGAACATATTTGTTGAAATCTAACTGTTGCTCGAGAAGACGTGCGACTGGGGGAACAGAACGAGCAGAGGACAATGAAAACGCCACCGCATCACGTCAGACTCGGATGAAACAGGAGGAGAGAGAAGAGGAGGAGGGGGGCAGAGCGAGCACCGCTTTGCATTAATGGAAGAGAGCGGTGGACGATCGGAGAGGAGAATGGGGCTGAGTGCTAATATTCATGGGTAATATTGCAGATATAACATTAAAATACTGTTTTGAAATGCACATGAATTATTGCCATTATGAGGATGTTGATTTTGGGCATTTTTGAGATTTTATATTAGCTACTGTCATGTAAAAAAAAGTCTCCTGGGTGATTAAATTCAACAATCAAAATGTTCAACACATCCGGAATAACTTAAACATGAGCACTGCTAAAACCCACTTCATCTCCCACGTACACTATTGTTTAACTACTGCCCCACAACACTTAAAACCATTGAAACCCTCCATAAAAGACGCCTAAAAATACTTGATAAAAAACCCATTTCCCACCATCACTGTCACGTTCTGAAAAAGCATCGACTATTAGCCTTTAACAACATGATCAACCTTAAAAGAGCTTGTCTAATTTGTAAAGTCCTACGCTCCCTCGCACCACCACCTTTACAAGAATACATTAAATATAATAATAATAATCAATATCCCCCACAGATGGAGCACCTTTGGTCAGAATGTTTTATCTGTCCAAAGGGGGAACCTGTGGAATATTCTCCGGGTCGTCCTGAGAGAATGTCCCAGGTGCAGTTCTTTTAAAGCACCAATGAAAAACTGGTTATGGTCAAACTAAACATGAACTCATCTATAGTGGCAATGTGAGTTTAACTGTTCCATAGAGACATTTTTGCATGTGTGGGGGAAATATGAAGGGGGTGGGTGTAGAATGTAGCTGTCTTGAATGTGCAACCACGGGAACTGTGCAGTGAAATGTAATGTGCAATTTTAATTTGACCCTTTTGTGACTCCAGCCCCTCGGACGACAGACGGAAATGATTGTCCCAGTCAATAAGTAAATAAAAAAAATAAAAATAAATACTGTATGCAAACATAACACGCAAAGCAAGCTGTTTATTATATACTATTTTATATATTATTTTATTGATGTGTTATCTCGTTATATTTATAGATTTTTGATCATTTATCACCTTTGTTAATTGGGTGTCAGAGGAGTCATTAGATCTATTATTACACTTGCGTTTGAGTAGGATTTATGAAAACAAACTAAATATTTGATAATGCCCTAAGACTTTTGCTCTCTACAAAGCTGCGTGTTCTTCAGAGGACGCACCTTAAGGTTACATTAAAGTTTAACCTGGACACAGGAGGTGCTATAATATTGATCAGATTGTTGTCTAGATGATTTTTTTGTCTTGAAATTTCCTTGGTAATAAAATCCTCCTGACTCAGCTCAAGACGCTGTGGCTGCAATTCAAAAGTAAAGAATCAGTTTCCCTTTGTTACAGTGAAAAAGACACTGGTACTGGAAAAAGGCAGTGTTTTTGTATGTAGGAAAGTAAGTATGTAAGTGTATCTTAAATTTAAGATTAACCTTAATTATTTAACCACAGCACACAATCTTTTTCATGTCATTATTTTTAGCGCTGACCTTGAGAATAAATACTAGGAAAAGAATCAATAAATGCATGTACTTTATCAATTTTGAAAGAATCAGATATTAGCAGCAGGCCGTACAAATATGAACGCTTTATTATATCACAAACTGTAAATGAACGAGAGGTGCTCTAAAATACGAGCACTAAACCAAGTCGAGACTGAATGCCAGGGCTTGTGAATCAGAAGATGATCTATATTGTTGTGACACACATTGTGGCAAACAGTGAGTCATGCACTTTATTCATGCCTTTGTTTTGAGTAGAAATGATTACTGTACAATTATACAGTTTACGTTTAGCCCGGATATTATTTTCTGTCTCCTTGTGTTATAGCTTACACAACATACGCATATGTTCATGCATTATACATGTAACTCAGCTGTTATATGTAAAAATCTAATGCAGTCGTGGTGATCAACAAGCCACAGTCAAATATGTCGAGTGGAAAACCAAAGACATTTAATAAATATAGTGCACTGTGATTCTGAAGGAAAGTTGATCCATTCACATATCAGGTGTGTAATTTCATAGAATCAAGTCAAGGACAGGCCAAATACTGCATAGAACTGTCGAGCGCAGAAGTAGTTTTCTGTTTACTCACAGCTACATACTTAGAATTACTGAACCTCTTGAGATTTCCAGATATCAACTTTAAGTGTGGGACCAGTTGAAATGTGCATATCGTGGCCTGTACGAGGACACAGGACTAGGACAGACAGGATGTGACTGTTGAGCAGCCTGTTAAGAGTTTGTTTCCTTATATAGAATTGTGTACAATATTATTTTTTACATAATAATTTTAAACATAATAATTTGTTAAAATATATAACTTACTTACCGTATGTGGGGAAAAAAAACAATTTTGGGTGCACCATAGGAGAAATAATATTCTAAAACTGATGTTGCTAAGATTATTCATGACTGTTCAGGATTTGGTCCATAAGAACCAGACACTGGTGGTGGACAAACAGTCGAGGAACGCTAAGGCCAAGTGTCGGCAGCATCAGGAAAAAAGGAACGTTCCAAGGTCCCAGAGCAGAGCTGGAGAAGGCCCGAGGAGGCATCAGTTGTGCCCATGGTCCCAAAATGGAGGAGTGTCTTCTGCAGATCCTGGGCCGTTAAGGCAGTGCATAGTCTCCAGAGAATAAAGAAATTAGCTCTTAAATGTTTGTACATCTTTTAGGCAGGATGTCAAGAAAAAACATGACTCTGTGTTGAGTTAAGGGCCCTAAATGCCAAATATGACCCGATATGGTTGATATCCAGCTGCCTCTCCATGCAGGATGTACATCTCACAAATCACCTTTCCCGTTCCTCTTTATCAAAGTGACACACTTGGTCTTTTCGCTGTGAAGGTCCTTCCCTATAATAGATTTGCAACAACCTTGAAATAAAACCCCACACTTTATTTATCCTTTATATTTATCGTGACAGCTCTGCATCAAACCTCAGAGTGGTTGTGTGAGTCTGTTTTGCACAGGATGTAGTCTGTTTAGAGTAGTTTTCATAAAAGAACAAAACCATGTGTCAAAAGGTCATGCAGGTAAAAAAGGTCACTGGACTTATTATTGGCTGACCTACGATGCGGGAACTAAATCTGACATTTAATTCTGAGCAGATGTAATAAATGCATTATCTGAGGAGGTGCAGGTTAAAGACATTTGGCCCTTTGTAACTCGTGTCATTCATATTGAGGAAAGTAATGTCACGAGGTTGAAATACAATAAAACTTTTGTATTTCGATGCATTTAGGATCATTGCTGATATCGGAGGTACATAAGGCACTAGGATTGGCAAAGATGGTAAGGTGTCGTGCTCAAGGACACAACTCAAACACTTACCACAACCTAGATTTATTACAAATCTACATGGCAGAGTAAACAGTTTCTTTTTTATGTGTTATTTACATTTTAAGCTCAGATGCTGCACACTTTTCAGGTATCAGAGCTAATCACAACTGTTACCTGGTTTTACCTCGTACCTGGGGACACATCTGTCACGTTCATGAAATATAAACTACAAATTCTACAGACCGTCTCTTTAAATATGAATTTGTTTATACATTTCAAAGGACGTGAAGGTCAGCAGAGAGAACACAGCGCCCCTTGCTGTTTGATTAGGATAAAAGCAAACTCGGCACGTACATCTCAGCACATTTATATAAGATAAACAAGCACCGGCCCATGTGCTTCCCCACGTCCTAATCCCCACAGTTGCATCATAAGTCACTAAATGCATCAAGATAGTGTCAGATATTGCCAGTGCAATAAATTGTGACTATGCCACTGTGTAGTTGAGTTTATGACTTTGCCTGCAGTAAAACATGGATGTGTCAGCTTGAATAGTAGTAATTAAAGCACATGTTTGTGAGCCCATTGAGATTTTATGTTGGTGCTGAGATATGCGATGTGTGTACACCAGTGTCTGAGTACTCTGGTGTGTGGATGTGTGTGTGGATGGGTGACTGGTTCCTTGTTGTAAAGCGCTTTGAGTGACTTGAAGGTGGAAAAGTGCTATATAAAGATGCGACCATTTTACCATTTACATTACACTACAGTACACTACAGCACACTACAGTACAATACAGTACACTACATTACACTACATTACACTACAGCACACTACATTACACTACAGTACACTACAGTACACTACATTACACTACAGTACACTACAGTACACTACAGTACACTACAGCACACTACAGTACACTACAGTACACTACAGCACACTACATTACAATAAAGTACACTACATTACACTACAGCACACTACAGTACACTACAGTACACTACAGCACACTACACTACATTACAAAAGAGTACACTACAGTACACTACAGTACACTACATTACACTACAGCACACTACAGTACAATAAAGTACACTACAGTACAATACAGTACACTACAGTACAATACAGTACACTACATTACACTACAGTACACTAGTGTACTGTAGTGTCTTACCACAACTATGCAGATGACACTCAGATCTATGTCACACTGGCAGCAGGTGAATATGGACCAGTGGATTCACTCTGCCACTGCATCCAACAGATCAGTGAGTGGATGCAAAACAACTTTCTTCAGCTAAACTCAGACAAGACTGAAGTCATAGTCTTCGGCCCACAGAAACATAGAGAAAGTGTCAGCAGTCACCTCCAGTCTCTTTCTCTAAAACCTTCAAATCGGGCTAGAAATTTAGGGGTAATAATGGATTCAGACTTGAACTTTAACAGCCACATCAAATCAATAACATCTGCAGCTTTTTACCATCTAAAAAACATTGCAAAAATCAAAGGTATACTGTCAAAACCAGACTTAGAGAGACTTATCCATGCATTTGTCTCCAGTAGGCTTGACTACTGTAACGGCCTGCTCACTGGCCTCTCCAAACGGGCCTTAAAACAGCTGCAGTACATCCAGAACGCTGCTGCTCGGGTCCTGACCAGAACCAGGAAGTACGAGCACATAAGTCCTGTGCTCAGGTCTCTGCACTGGCTTCCTGTAGCTCAAAGAATAGACTTTAAAGCAGCTCTGCTTGTGTACAAGTCTATTCATGGCTTAGGTCCAAAGTACATCTCTGACATGTTAGTGCCATATGAACCATCTCGCACTCTGAGGACTTCAGGGACCGGCCTCCTGCTGGTGCCCAGAGTCAGGACTAAACATGGGGAATCAGCGTTTCAGTTTTATGCAGCTAAAACCTGGAACAGTCTTCCTGAAGATGTGAGACAGGCCTCTACTTTGACAATGTTTAAATCCAGGCTCAAAACGGTTCTGTTTATCTGTGCATATGACTGAGAGGGTCTTATTTATTTTTTATTCTGCACTCTTTGTTTTAATGTTTTAATGTCAATTTTTATGATGATTATTTGTGATTATTCATGTTTGATTTGTGTGATTTTTTAATGTTTTTTCTTATTTCTGTAAAGCACTTTGAATTACCTTGTGTACGAATTGTGCTATACAAATAAACTTGCCTTGCCTTGCCTTGCCTACATTACAATAGAGTACACTACAGTACACTACAGTACACTACAGCACACTACAGTACAATAAAGTACACTACAGTACAATACAGTACAATAAAGTACACTACAGTACAATACAGTACACTACAGTACACTACAGTACAATACAGTACACTACAGTACAATACAGTACACTACAGTACACTACAGTACACTACAGTACAATAAAGTACACTACAGTACACTACAGTACAATACAGCACACTACAGTATAATACAGTACAATACAGTACACTACAGTACACTACAGTACAATACAGTACACTACATTACTCTACAGTACACTACAGTACACTACATTACACTACATTACACTACATTATATTACACATTGTACTTTTAACTTAAAAATATGTATTTTATTGTACATTTGTACATGGTAAAGTTATTTTGTGTATATATTTGTACAGGACGACAGATGGAAACTATGAGCTATAATCTGGTACAAACATGTCTGCCACTGTGATTAATGCAATTAAACAACGTCCTTTTAAACTAATAAATGAAAAGAAATCCATCTTAAATCAAAACTAGTACATGTAGTTCAAAAGCCACATGCAAAGTAGTTGTATTAGTGAACTTTAAAACTATGACTCACTATTACATTAGTTTGTGATTCTACTGAGAACAGACTGTCTTTTTAACAGTTCGATTATTGCGGATGGAAACTGTAAAGACAGAAGTAAGTAGAGCAGTGGGAATATGAAAACGAGGTCGATTGATAATATGTATCTTGAAATGAAGTATTAAAGATTCCTCAAGCATGCACAAAATACTCCAAATACAACTTCAAGAGAGTAAATGTTGAGGGGAAGCGACTACAACATGGTTAAAGCTCTGAAAAGTTGTATTACATAATAGATCTGATTTAACTAAGAGTGCACAGAAGAGTGAACTCAAAAGTATTACGTGCCACAGTAGCACTTTATGCTTACTGATTAATTTGTTTTTTTTTCATTTTATAAGCATGTGTGGCAGCGTATGTGTAGAGCATCAGCCCCTGTACCAGGAGATTTCCGGTTCAGTACACTGCTTTCTCATTGCAAGGCAGTAAGAAGCATAAGAGAAGTTTGTAAAATCTTAAGCAATGTTTTTATGTTTAGTTTTTTTTTTTTTTTTTTTGTTTTGCCACATCTGTTATCTTATACGCCATAAATACCCTGATATCATACTACTTATTTACAGGAAGATAACATAATGGAAAAAGCAGACATACTGTGTGCGAAGTCTGATTTTGAATTATTTGACATTTAAATGCTCAGTAGATACAGTTTTTTGAGTGTTTTGACATTTCAATGAGTGGCATGATTTACAGGTTTACAGCTGCTGACACGACTGTGAAAGAGCTCACTGTCCAAGCCCCGAACCGACGATAGAAACAGGAAACGCAAAGATTAATTATGACATGTGTGCTCATATACTTCACTTTAATGCTTCTGACATTTACCTTCTGCAGAACGTCATGGGACAGTGATCTGCACAAGCACCAGGTGGCATTTCGTACATGGAGTCACGATAACGCAACCTGCTCAACACTTGATGGGAAAAAATAGTCTGGCAATATTCTAAGTGATATGTAGTTGATCATATTTTATGTTTTCCAAAAAAGGTTGTAAATGACATCAATAAAACAGCCAAATATTGATATAAAGTGCACTGTGTAATGTTTCTGGTCGTGATTGTGAATCCTCCACCAGAAACGTTCCATAGGACCTTTAAATTGAATGAAATATTGCCTTTCTCTGTAATTTCCTTTTATTTTCAGGTTGTGTTTCACCTATTATATGACATGTAAACCATTAAATCTGAGGTGAGTTTACAGACGGACCATGATCAGGGAAAAAATAATGGATTTTGTGGATTAAGTGTCATTTTAATTGTCTTATAACTCAAAAAAAACCTGATAATATTCTGATTTAGAGTTCACATGTAACCACAGCAGCTGATTATAATCTTATAAATTGGTGAAAAATGTAATCGCTCTTCTGGGATTGATTTATCTTGGGAGATAAAACTGTGAATTTCCCAATACTTGAAGGCACACCCTTTTGTTGGGAAAGACACAGAATAAATTCACTACTCCACCTTAGGTTCAGGTAACTAACATCTGTCATGGATCTGTGACAAATGATAAGAAAACCTAACAGAAGAAAGGATTTATTAATAATCATAGCGTCGAGTATTCACTGATCTTACTCTAGAACTTTAATTTAAAGTAGAGCTGTAAGATTAACCGCAAATATATGAAAATCACTATGGTTGAAATGAACAAATTAGGAAGGATGTCCTGAAAACTACTGAATATCCATGACTATTATGTATAAAACAAACCTGTCCTTCTCGTTTATATTTCAGTCTCGTCTCAAAAGCGAAATCCTGATATTAAAAGTTAAATCGCAAATCTAATCGCTATCTCATTATTATTTTCCAAAATTGTGCAGCCCTAATTTCTGTAAAGCCTCCATAAAGGTTCATAGGTGTAATATCCCAAAGCCCAACTGGAAAAGCACACAGACTGTTCTGCTCTCAGGCTTATGATTTACTCCCTATAGCTTAATGTGTGGTCATTAGTCACAGATGTCAGAGCGCCCTTTCTCATGACTTAGACACTATTTATAACCTTTGATTACAAACGTACATAAACCTGACTGAAAATCAATACTTTTCTTGTATAAACTTTATGGTGTGAGGTTAGTGAGGGCGAAGTGGTTATCTTCTCAGTTAACAATAATAAGACTTCTGTGAGCTAAAAGAAATCTTGTTAAATGTTCTGGTCACGTCATGTTGCACACTCACTTTGCCAGAGTTGCTGGTCTTGCAGCTTTTGACCTACTTTCAAAACGTCACATTAAGTAAATCTATACAGATGATGCAGCGGTTATTGCTTAACAAAGTGATTTATCTTGTTTTATGGTGCTCCCACCTGTCTGCCCAGACCCTATGAGGCATACAGGACGGTTATGACTACCACAAACTCTGAATGATAACACTGCTCCCTGTATAATACATTTATCTATAAGTAATTATCATCTAGAGGCTGCTTCAGCTGTAAAGAATCCACCTACTTAGTGTAAGATTCTTGGTGGGACAAAGGAGCAGTTTTTGAGGCAGGAGTGGGATTCAAAGTTCTCTGGAGGAGGAGGTGTGGAGTACTCAAATCTGCCTGATCCTAGTATCATTTTATTGGGCAGTAGGTCGATTATATTAGCTAAGGCACATCTATTATGAGAAGCTAATGCCGGCCTGTCATCCCTGTAATTATTATTCAAGTATTATATCAGTATTATAAGTATCCATGTTGGTTTTAGCATGAGTCTAATTTAAAGTCGACTACAACAGTCCATGCCAGGTGCAGACAGAGTCCATCCTCCAACCGTGTGACGCAGCGAGACACCAGATAATGAAACTCGTCATCTTTGTTACACGACTATGACTATTCTAAAAGATGCGCTTAATAAAATCACTGACATTGCTGCAAATGGCTTTTCACTTTGAACTTCCATGCAATTTTCTCTCTGTAAAAAATTGTATCTAATGAGCTTATTAGGAAACTCGTTAGGCAAATTTGGGACATGATTGCAGAAGTCATATGCTCGATGTCACTCATGAGGGAAATGAATTGATTTGCTTTGGCTGACCATCCGCTTCTAGACAGTAGGGTCATTGGGAAAAGGTCACACGTCTCATTCCCGCTGCCCCTGCTGTGTCTAGGATTGACAGAGGTTTTTTTTTAATCATTTTTCTTCCATCATAATGAATCCTTTAACATGTCTGACCTATGGGTTCAGGCAGGATGTGGGTTTGCATAATAGACATCAAACACAATGGGTCTGTCAGACAAACGCTGGTGTCTGTTCAGTGTGTGACAAAGTCTGTGTCGATGAGCATGACTAATCTGAAGTTTGTACAGTGGCCTCCTGCAGTTTATAAAGTGTCTCTAAAGCTCATTTGTTCAACTTGCCTTCTGAGTAATAGCAAGGTTGAATCGATATCAAATGAAAGTACTGAAAATAAAGGCGTGTTTTTTTTCCTTTTTGTCATGTAGTCTCACGAGGTCCGGAGCTGACCATCTCTGGTTGAACCTCTTATATGATTCTTTTCATTTTCTATATTCCTCTCCCTCCGCACGTTTGGCTTTAGTTGACACAAACCTACACATTTAACCTGGTGTTAGACTGGAGCAAAACTGACTTGTGACAACCTGTGTCTGAATTACTAGCTGAATTACTTTACTAGTAAAATCTCAGCGTTTGACCATTCCTGTATAGTTTTATATAATATCTGTACCACTGACACTTTATAAGCCATATTTGCACTGTTGTTGTATATATTTTCTACTTTTTAAGCATATCTTTTTAAACTTTGTGCATGCCCTTATTTGTACTTATTCAGTGTTTTTATGTTGCACTTTATCACTGAAGTAAGTTCCTAGTTTGTGAGCTGTGTCCACTGACAATAAAAAAGTCTTCTGATTTTAGAAAATCTTGACCAATATCAAAACTTGTCGGCGGTTTCTTAATATATTGCCATGTGGTCTTATAAATTTTGTGTTGAAAAGTGCATCCCATAAATTTTGATTGATTTCAAATTGAAATCGAGCATCAAGCCTTTTTCTTAGTGTTGAAATCAAGCTTGAATTTACTATTGTGATAAGACTCATACTCTACTACACATCACCACAGCAGACAGATAAACGAGACCTGAACCGTCCCACATTTCTCCATCACGGTAACTCTTTAACTTGTGTCTGACGTCGTGGTGAGATTAATATACAGACAGGTGGGCCCTGCCATAAAACACACAAGGGAGATTTGGCTAAAGAAGGATTTATGAATATCTTAACTCCTCTGTAAATAATCATAGCGTAATCATTAACCCATGAGAAAAACTTTGCTCTTGTGTGAATCGCGCCTGCCGGTAGACGCTTATAAGAAGAGGGAGAGCAGACGCTTGGATCAGAAGCTGCACAGATCTGCCCATTACAAGAAAGAAATACTACGAGAAAGAAATACTACAAACACCATGAAGACTACTCTGGTCGCTGTTGCTTTCCTCGTGCTGGCTCTGGGCTGGACCTCTGAAGCTGTGGAAGTGGAGGTAAATTCACATTAATAATTGAGCTTACTTAAGAATAATTAGGTTGTTAAATCAAGACGGTCAGTGCTTGGAGAAAGTGGTTTGGATTTTTTAGTGGACTGATCATTATTATTATTATTATCTCCTCTACGTGTCACTGTGGCAACACTGACTTTTAAATAAAGCAAGTAATTAGCACGCAACAAACATGGGCTGGTGAATAGAATGAATTTAGTCCAAAAAATGCATTTATGCTAAATGTTCTGTTTGGTAGATTATGCAAATCGTTGACTAAACCAATTAAGACACTGTAGACTAACAGAAAAACTTCCAGCTTAACTTTCAACAAGCATTTATTTAGATATTTATTTCTTTATTTATTTGTGGATTTAGAAACTAAAAAAGGATGTGAAAGGCAGAGCTGAAACAAAACTGAAATAGAAATTTGCAAAGAATTGTCACGTATTCACCAACAAGTGTCAAATTCCTTTACAACTGTTCGCACTTTAGTTTTTTTGTACTTTTTATTAAACCTGAGCGTGCATTTGTGCAGGAGGGTGGCCTGGCCTTCTCCCTGGAGGCTGTGAGGCGACTGCAGGAGCTGACAGACAACAACATGCTGGCCGCTAAGCAGAACCCGCGGCTCAGGACCAGCACCGTGTCCCTGTGTGCGGACCCCATGCTGCCCCAGGAGCTGCTGCCCCTGTGCAGACAGAGGGGGGCGTCTGCGTCACTGGCCCGACTGGGTAAGACCAGTGGAGAAGTGCAGAGTGTCAGTGTGTTAGGAGGAAAGTAGTAGTGAAGTGAATGTTAAACGACAAACTATTACTATGTAGAGCCGTGATAAGTTATGTAATAGAAGTGGTGGGGTAGAGGAAGTGGTTATATGAGTTGAACTAAAACATTTTATAGTAGATTTAATTTTATTTATAGTATAAACAGACTTAATAAGTATAGTGACATAGTGAGGAACTATAAAAACAGTTGATACAGTAATAGATATAATACTAGAAATAGTAGAGGTAATGGTAAAATAAAAATTGTAAAAGTAATAATAATAATAGTTCATTCATTATTTTTTTATGTTGCGCCATACCACACCATTTTGCTCAGTGATAATACAAATTACTCTGATTCTCTGATTCTGACTAATAGTAAAAGTAATAGTATCTTTGTCTCTAACGGTTGTACTTCTCTCTCTTCTAGCGATGGTCCCCTTGGATGTGTGTGAGATCTGTGCTTTCGCTGCCTGCACCGGCTGTTAAAATAATAAACAGAAGAAGCCAACATATTTTCAAATTCTTTCTATTGATCTTATATTATTAGCACAAAAATCCCATTGCAAAATTGCATTGTTATAGTGTTATGTATTTATTAACCAAAGATAAAGGACGTTCCAGTTAATTCAAATACAATAATTTGGCATGTCTTGCACTGTTACTTTTTCGACATTTATGTACTGTATAGAAAATACCACTATTTGTTACATTTCTTTGTTGCCCAATTCTTCAGACATTATTTAAGTCTTTATATGTTATCTTCTTTTGTATCTTGACATCATTGTTTAAATAAAAAGCCTCTTTTCAACACGGTTTTATTCTTTGACCCTCTTGAAGTGAACACAGCACACGTGAGCCTGTTGTTGTCGACACACATTATTGGACACGTAATAAGCCGAGTGATAAGTTGTGGATGCTGTGTATCTATAAATAGATCAAGATGCTGGAGCTAATGGCCATTTATCATTGTGCAACTATGTACCACCAGATATTATCAATCATTGAACAGAAAGAACGATAAGGGACAGAAAGCAACAGGAAACGTGTCAATCTGAAGTTTAACACAGAGACACAAGAACAACAGCAAGGAACACAGGAACACACAGAAGTACAAGTACACAGTACAAGTACAAGTACAAGTACAAGTACCAGTACACAGAAGCAGTAAGTAGCAGAAGCGGTTCTAATAGTAGTTGTAGAAATTTTTTTTTTTCTTTTATTCTCCACGTTCAGTCTAACATGTTATAAAACCAAAGGGATGTGCTGATCCTGATGTCTGACATGTGACCTGTTGTTTTGGCCGATAACAGATATTTGCAGGTACCAGTGAGGTGCAGTCAGGGGAGGTCACAGAGAAAAAAAAAATGAAATGGTTATATTTATCCAAAAGGTTTCTACTATAAAGTTATTTTCTTTTTTTTTTAAATTCAAAATAGCTGAATTTTTACATTTACCGGTGAAATACTGAGACGTGTGGAGAGGCACAGGCCGTTTGTGCCTCACATGTTCTGACTGTGCTGTAGCTCAGCAGTGACGCTGCTGCTTTAAGGCTGTTTGAGGCACGTAGTTACCTGGCCTCATGGTAGGGGGCGCTCGTGAGCCCAGGGATTCTCCCGCAGAATAGTGACAGCAAACTACAATTTAGAGTTAGCAAGTCAAGTTTATCAATGCGTTCACCTTTTTCTTCTTGTCTGTTCCACTTTTTAAATGGAGGAAGATACATATTAAAGCTCAGTTTTCTAAACTGGACTTTGGGTCGAAGCAGGAGGTTAGAATTAAAGGACCAACGCTAAAGGAGCTAAAGGGTTTGCTCCAGACGACGAGACAAAGACTCGCTCTTTTCAAACAGAGTGGGACGAAATGGTAAGAAATGTAATTACTTCAATCCACTGAAAATTGGGGAAACAGAATAAGGATAAAAAACAATACAAAACCAGCTTTTTATTTCATACTATTAGAGCTATTCCATACAGATTTCGGGACTTTTATTTTGAAATTCTTTTTTATTCTGGCCCCAAGTCACTGGGAGAGAAACTGACCCGGGGCCAAATGTTCTGACACCTGTTTATATGTTTGTGACTCTGTGACACATCAGAGCCTCATGAACCTCACACACGACACTGGCAGATACTGACATTTAACTTAAAATCCATAGCAACATCAGCAAATTTATCTTAAGTGTGCAAATCGATACCAACTAATCTGTATCGATATTAGCCAGCGCAGAAACCAATATATCACCCGTCCCTGCGAGCAACGTATTAATAACACTTGACAAAATCCACCCTGTGTCTGCATCTAATGACAGAATAAAACACCTGTGAACAGAGGCAGGAGTCTGACATCTCTGCTGCATTTTGGGAGAAGAGAGGATTGGGTGAATCTCCTGTGATGTTTGTTTTGGTCTTACATCCTTTATTGACAGACACTGGGGAGACTGACAAGAAATTACCAACAGAGAAACAGCAGAAAGTAAAAGTCAATGACCCTGAGCCAACAGGAGCAGGTGGAAGATAAATCAACAGCATTTTGGAGCATGTCTCGGTTACATGAAGAACTCAGATATCTGCTCGAAGAATGTCTTGGACTGATGGGAACTCATTATTCATCTACGCTTGCATTTCTATCTGCTTTGGGACGCCCATAGCTGTAGCATCAGGGGCGGCCGTGGCATATTTAACAGTGCAAGGTAGAGTGAAGTATGTCTTGACATCTAAAAGTCAAATGTGATCATATGGTACCACTGCAATACTTTTATTTTATCTGGAAAAATCTAATTAACAGTGACAATAGTCTATTCAAAAGGGTCACATGCAAGAGCTCAAGGTACATATGTTCATTTGGACTTCCTGAGGACTTTTGCCCATTAAAATATTATTACAAAATGTTATTATAGAATGTTGTTTTAAACTGTTAACCACTGTGGGAACGGTTCATATTTTTCATTATTCTGAAACCAATGAAGAGCTTTTGGCTGCTGGTAGTTACAGCTCAATGAGGGAGGAGTGAGAACGACTTTTTTTGTTTGAATGTGAGATGAATTTATTGTGTTTTCTTAAATCAAACTCTTGAAATTGAGTACAATTCTGAAACAACACTGCAATTTGGTGATTAGTATAAGCATTCTGTCAATTATCTTACATAAATACAGCAAATAGTATCTAACAAGACATGTTCTGGTCACGATGAGTTCAGTTCTGACAGTAGTTCTGGTTCTGGCTCGTACATTGCGTGTTCCTGAAATAATGCCTTGATTAATATGACGGGGCCCCACTGGAGGAGCTGGAGGACGTGTCTGGGGTGAGGGAAGTCTGGGAGCTCCTGCTTAGACTGCTGCCCCCGCGACCCGACCCCGGATAAGTGGAAGAAAATGGATGGATGGATTAATATGAAGCAAATTGGATTTTGTCTTTTGAAATGCTCAGACAGGTGCTCTGAGCTCCTGAATAAGAGATGAGCCACACTGAAGCTTGAATAATACCAATTAAGCACATCAGTGATCACACTATTCTAACTTTTTAAGAAATGAAACTGTTGTTCTTTAGATTTATGGTCCACTGGACAAACTGTGTGAAAGTGCATAATTCTACTTGACACAATTATTACTACAGAATGAATCTAAATATTATCAGCTTTTCTCAGCTCCATAATTGACAATATTACTGAGAACAAACCTGGCAGGCCAAAACCTGAATTATATTGATTCACTGTTCAGTCTGAAATTCTACCGTAAGATGGAGTAATCAGAATATTGAATAGGTAATGTGTGCGTTGAAAGTTGATTATCTGGACTGTATCCCTCAGTCGTCAAAGGCTCATTAGCTGCAGCTACAGTAGCTCAGCTGAGTGTTTTTCCACTGATCCAAAGCTCGACATAAAAAGATCGTTGGTAGCATGGTCAGATCCAGCTCCCACAGATGAATACTGCCATTGTGTCCTTAGGCAACACACTTAACCCCCTTGCCCCCAGTGTCTGTGTGTGAACAGGTTCCTCGATGTAAAGTGCCTTAAAGGTAAAAAACGCACTATATAAAAATGTGACCATTAGTACCAGCCCTATGGTGAGTGAGGTGAGCACAGCTGGACAAAAAGTATCTGTTTCCTCTTTGATTTGCTCTAAGGGACTTTAGCAAAAGACAAAGTTAAAATCTGTCAACTGGACAAATCGTCAGAACTGAAGAAGCGGCTTGGATGAGCAGCGAAACGTCCAGTGACAGATTTTAACTTCGTCTTCTGCTCTGGATCAGACCTGGACGACTGAGGGTTCACACAGATATCTGAGGGACTTTGTTTCTTGGAAAGATCTGAACTAGCGCCACTTGAATGTAAATTTTAAAAGCTTGACTTGTGTATTCTAGACGGTGACCTTGTGGGGTCAAAGGTCAGATTGTGTATTTGAATTTATTCATGGAAAGGGGGACTAAGTGTATGCTAATGTCCTAACGTCACTGACTACGCTCTACACGGCAAATGTTTGCAAAGAGATTTACCTTTTTACATGTATGGTGCGTAGCATGGGATTATGTATCACTGATCTGTGACATTTTAAAGTGTGAGGGCAAATAGCCAAAGTTGCTATTGCGTCCAAAACTCAACATAGTACATCACAGCTGTTTAAACAAATGACTCACAATCCACTGCTCCACATGTATGAACTCTTCTTTATCTGTATTCCATGACACTCAGCTATGGGAGAGAGGTCTGACTGTAATTTATGAAGGACACTGAGGCACTGTGTGAGTTACTCAAAAACCCTATTGTCAATAGTGAGGTATAGTGATGACTGTGAAACTAAATACTAGGTTGTAAACTACAAAATCAAGACCCATAGTTATTAAGTTTTAGCTTATCTTTCCACGTCATCATATCTGCCACTCATCCATAAGTCACTGTCAAGCCTGTCCCAGGACCTATAAAGGGGCCATGCAGCAAAGTAGAGACACAGACAAACCCTGAAGCTACATAAGAAAGAACTTCAACTCAAATGAACAAGTTAAAATGAAACTCTTTCTCTTTGTTTTGGGACTATGCCTCTGCAGCTGCACCTTTGGAGTGTATGTACAGGTAAGAATTGCTTTTTTTTTAATACTTTCTGTTGCTTTGTTGAGAAGATACTATAGGGTAAATTGATTTTCCTGGAACTGCTTGAATAATTTATGAATTTTGATACTGTCTGTTTGTGTTTACACTCTGACGGCATAGACACGATGTTCATATCCAGCACCAAGTAATATCAATTTGTTTTGCTGAGCAGCCAGCAGCACACAGGTTATTAAGCACATTGCATGCACTATGATTGAAACCACGTGAGAAGCGATTTAGTTTTGAAATATAGGGTGAAATGGACTAAAAAAGCAAGACTAAACTTAAACGATGTCAGAAGCACCGTTTGAAAACCACTGTTCTAAACACATTTAAGGCACTTAATCTGACAGTGATACTTGCAGGTAGGAGGCAGAAGTTTCCCACTGGAGGCGGTGAAGGCTCTGAAGGGGCTGATGGCCATGGACGATTTTGAGGTCAACCCACATGTCGCAGAAACCAGCGCTGTATCGGTGTGCAAGCACCCTCTCCTGCCGCAGGTTTTCAAGCCAGTTTGCCAAGAGAGGGGAGCGGTCACGACGCTTTCTAGACTAGGTAAGAAACATATAACATGCATGAGGAGTGGGGTGTTATGGCAAAAAAAAGTCTTCATTTTCTGGAAGCCATAATTTCAATGATTGATGTAAACTTGGTATCTATATGTTTCCTTGAAGAAGAGGTAACGAACTGCTTCTTTTGACAGTTCACACCGCAAAAAATCCACTTGAGGCTGACCAATAGTGATCGTGGATGGAAAAAAATGTCTTTGTTTGAGAACAGAGGTGTATTTTAGAGAAAATCTGTGAATCAACATTTCAATTTTATCAGAAAAGTATATTTTATCCTCATACTGCCCAGGCATAAATTACAAAGTCTATATAAGAACATTGCAGAGACACCAAACCATTTGATGACATACTTATTTAACATATAAATTGAAAGCTTCCTCTTTTCTCTAAATAGACTTGGACTAACGCATGATTCATGAATATTGTACACGTGGTGTGATAAAGAGGATAGTATAAGACAGGATAAGGATTAACTCTTCAAAACATCTTGACATCTGGGAGAAGAACATTGCAGTATATTTTTAGACCAAGTTAATCCAAGGTTTCAGGGCTGCAGATCTATATTGTCTAATTGGTAGCAGCAGCAACAAAGATCAGTTGTAAAAATGTGTTTACATCACTAGAAAAAGTACATAAATAAATACATTTTACAATTAGCATACTAAGTTCAAATGTCTACTAGTACTGATGTGCAATTAGTCCACAGTAGGCTATATGCTATTAGGTCTCACATTTTATAACTTATTTAAACTCAGCTACAAATGCTGCACCCTAATGTGCCCTAAAATGATAAGACCAATAAACATTAAACATATGCAATCCTCAAGGACCTTTACACTCTTTAGAAGCAACAGGCTGCACCCATCTATGTTGATATATGACCACAGCGTCTATGTTAACAGCAGTGTTTTCTTTCATTTCTCAGTCATGCTTATCTCACCTGTGGATCCCTGTGAGATCTGTGCCAACCCCGCCTGCTTCGGCTGCCTCCTCTGATGCACAGAACATCATCCCAAAAGCACTGCTCCTGTGCACAAACACCCACAGTGCACTGATGGAGTAATCACCAGGCAGCACAGAACAATCAACTATCAAGGCTGCTGATTGTAGGCCCACAGCAGTCCCTCCATTCTTCTGGAGTGTGCACTGTCAAAAACGCTGTTACTATTGTTCTGCTTTTGATACTAACAGTAATTTATTATGTTTTGATAATAAAGATGAATGCATTAAAATGAGCCTAATTACTTTGTGTCTAAACTTAAACCAAACCAAAAATGCATAAGTCAATGGAGCAACTGGTTACACAGGAATGAATGAATTTACCAAAAGAGTCTTGTAAAAGGAGGGAAAAGAAAAAGGACAGAGTAAACAGACCTGTCCTCGTGGGTCTCAGGCAGCGGAGAGTTTCAGTAAGTTTGTTCAGATGGGGACATCTGCTGGCAGTAGTATTTATTAAACACTAGTAAATAAATGGGATAGCTATCCCAACCTTTATTTTTGTTTTGTTCGAGTCGGGCTACATTTTTAAAACGAGCGGAGCCACTAGAAACAGAACAATGTAATCTGGAAGCGGGGTGAGATAACAGCTTTTTAACTTCACAACTTAACCTAACGTCACATTTCTAACACAGTATATGCTCACAAGTCCCACAGAACCCCTCAGTGTATCATAATTCCGAACGTGCATCTCCATGAGGCTCGTTGGTCTAGGGGTATGATTCTCGCTTAGGGTGCGAGAGGTCCCGGGTTCAAATCCCGGACGAGCCCATATTTTTCTTCTTATCTTTTCTAAGTCGCGTAACCATGAACTACTGTAGAACTCTCAAATGTCGCCAAAGTATTGGATATATCCAGTAGGAACTACAAACGTATCCTCTGGACATGTTTTTTTGTTGTCTTTTTACTTCACTCCACTAGAGGGAGCTGTCCACCAAACATTTCTCTGACCGAGCAGCTATAGGGATGTGCTGCTGCAGGACTATGTCATGTTCATACATGCATAGGCTACAATGTTTAGGTTATAGGCCGAGTTATGTTATGTATCTAGCAGCACTGCACATGTTTGAAGCATGTGAGCCCCGGTGAACCCCATTTATCACAGTGCACAGTACAGGCGGCTCCAGATAGGCAGCATTGTTCACTGGCATGTCTGCCCTCAGTGTGGGGTACGGGCAGTACAGTGTGACCTGCTCTTTTTTTATTGCTTAGTTAAATGTATTCCTATCACATACAAAAGCAACTCCTTTCAGTAAAGATCTGGGCTACTGCCCACACATTGCAAATAGTCTATAGTTTGTGATGGTGTTTCCTTCTACTGTATTGGCTTCAGAGCTTGACTGTTTCCAGAATATACAGAGCAGATTGTTGACCATGTTATTATTTTGCTTTTTGTAACTAATAAACTACTTCCTGTGATACAGTTTTACAGTATTGTCTACTGTTTTTTTCTCTTGGCAAAACTGGATTATCCTTTGATTGCTGAATACCAGGCACTTGGGGCTGGTTGATGCCCCCCCCCCCCCCCCCCCAAAAAAAAGGACTAGATTTATTTTTTTATAGTAGAAAGGTTAAAATAAATTTTCATGTTTTCTATCTCAAGGCCGGTTTCCAAAGCCATGTTTTTGTTGCAACAGATTGAAAACCACAGAGGATCTCAAACTCAAACCAGCACTCTGGGCTGGCAGGGCTGTGCTGGGAAGTTACTATTATACACTATATATATACACATGTACAGTCCTGGCCGGGCGACAGTGCTTTGTCTGTTCTTGAGGGGTAAAATGGTTGCAGAATCAAAGATTGTTTTACCCTAAACCTTCTGAGTATGCATGGAAGGAATTCCACCAGTTATACAGTTTTATAGTTTAACCACTAAAGGTCACATTACTTATTTGTTTAGAGGAGACCTTTTGTCCAATACTCAGGAGCAGGGAACTCAACTGAGATTACAGTACATAAAAAAGTGCATATCAGGATGTGTGTCACTGGAAACTCACAAAAGGATCTGGGCAGCGGGATCCTCAGTAACAACACACTACATCAATGTTGTGTAAAATCAGCGTGAAGCCTTTGTTTTTGCTATTGCTGGGCTTCAGATGACGACCCATCACTCTGCCTGAAATATGAACAATGAAGATGGAAGGAGGATGGTGAAATTAATTATTTGCAACATTCTCTGATAAGATCAGGTCGGGAAGTTGAATGAATTTGATCTGACAAATGACTAACCAGCGTCTTTGTTTATTTTAGTTACGTCAGCTTGACCTGAAGGTGGCATTTTTAAACCCAAAAATTAATGAACTCATTTACTCCACAATTCCAGACAGATCATCATTTGGGGAAACTGGGGTTTACCAATCCACAAGCATTGTTTTTACAGTGGCATGAAGTCGTAGTACCTAGACAAACTCGAACAGGGAAGTATCTTGGTGATATAGAATTTTCTGTAGTTGACTGGTTCATTTTACCCACTATTAACCACAGGAGTTTGTTTGAGGATGAGATAATCCCCATAGTCTCTCATTAGTGCGCATGAAAGACCTCTCTGTTTCAGCAGAATTTCAAGCACCTATTCATATGCTACCATCCAGAATGAGTAAATAGGCAAGCGTCCATCTACTTACAGACTGTCTTTTAATTGTCATGTACTGAGGCGAAGTTCATTAACAGGGGCATTGTTCACTGTGCCAGCCTGAGGACATAGAGATTTGGGTTCACCATTCAGGTTAATTGTAGATTTAGTGTATTTGGCAAGAGGTGCATTCTCGTCATTATTATAGGAGAATAGTGCAGCTTTTGGGAATGCTGCCAACTCCCTCCGTATCCTGCACCACTGAAATAAATCACAAAACCGGTGATCCGGCGTTTGAGGTGAACTATTACTCAAGAGGGAGATTGAGAGGTTGATGGGGGGCCGGGTGAGTGGTTTTTCCGACCTTGATGGTAGACGATTGGAACTTGTAAATGTTTTTGTTGTTGTTTTTTGGTTTGTTTAGTGCTTCATAAATAATTGATTAGCATTTTATTTTTTACGACAGTTACTGACTAATTATTGCTTAACTGCCACAGGTTATTTCTAATTGATCAATTAGTCAAACTTTATTTGTATAGCTCTTTACAACAGCAACGACTGAACCAAAGTGATTTCAAGTGACAACAAATGCAACATAAGCCTTAAAAGTCTCATATTACTCATATTAGTTGAGTTTTGGTTCGTTCGCACATGTTTAATGCACATTTAGGCTTCTCTCAAACAGAAAATGTCATGTAGTAATACAGGAAGTGCTCCACTGTGTTTTTAAACATCACTAGAATCATTTCACCCCTGAAATTGACACTTATCTCTACTGAACAAAATGAAAAAGAGCTGTTAACTTGAAAACTACCACTGCATGACATCACAAGGTGGAACAGAACATTTTGAGCTTTGGAGATCTAGACAGCCTGATAATCACGGATTACTCGAACATCTGTGAATGAAACAAAACATTACTCTGGGGTTGTTTTTGAGGAGATAACATAATTCTAACAAAGCTTAAAACTAAAATATAAGGTCTAAGTAGGACACATTTATTGATCGATCTTTAAAAATACAACTATACCACCAGGGAGAACTGCAGCACCGTTTGAGAGCCACAGCTTTAAAGCAAAACTCTCTGTATTATC
The DNA here is from genome assembly GCA_019594935.1 of Periophthalmus modestus. NCBI lineage: Eukaryota > Metazoa > Chordata > Actinopteri > Gobiiformes > Gobiidae > Periophthalmus > Periophthalmus modestus. The sequence continues at coordinate 16,200,786 of JAIEZT010000013.1, forward strand.
CTACGGACGAGGAAATAATAAAGGATTGGTTCCAGCAGTCGGGCCAAGGGTCAAATGTCATTCCACCTACACCGGATAACTCCTCTAAGCCTGAACCTTTGCTACATCTGTTCAATTGTAATTTAGGTTTGTACTAGCTGCACGAGTCTATACAACATCTGTGAGTCATATCTAACAACAGTCACTTTCGTCTGCTGCCTCTGCCCTGCTTACTAACCTCGTGCAATATATGCTGGAGACTCTTTACAAGTTCCCTTCTACTGTCTGTGTTAATCAATTGCCCTGAACAGTTTTCAACTTTGATTTCTCATTAAAGGTTCTCCCAGCGTCCTTTTCACCCACAGGGTTTTTAAGTTACAGCGTGGCCGTGTTTTGTATGCAGTGGTGCGTGCTGGTCAATAGTCGGTGGGGGATGTGAGAGTGGGCTTTAAAGCAGAGGGCAGAGGGGGTGTGTGGGAGCTATGAGACTACAAAAGACTTTGCTTTCATTTTAAAGCTCTCCACTCTGCACTACCTCAAGGTAAAGAGCATTTGCAGCTATACAAGGGCTGTTAAGATTAAGACAAGTTTACTGGAGAAAGACACACAAAAATACCAGAAAATCTTTCTTGAGGTGCAGATGGACAAGCAAATACACTAAACATTCAAAACAGGTAATGAGGTTGAAATCTAATCTATTAAAATTGATAACCTAGCTTGCCATGCTCGACACTTTTCAGGTGGTGAGGCATGAAGTGAAACCATATCCTGCCATGCAATGTTTGGTTAGATGCAGAACAGTGTGCACTCAGCATGTGAAGTGTATATTGTGCACATATTTTTGCTCATATATTGCCATGCATATGTGAACAGAAATATGTACAATATACACTTCTGTGTGTAGCATGTAAAGGCTGTGTAGATGTGTGTAGATGGCTGTGTATGTGTGTGTGTGTGTGTGTGTGTGTGTATGTGTGTGTGTGTGTGTGCCCTACAAACCCTGACCATTGTGAAAAACAAAATTTAATTGATGTTTTGAAGTTGCATGGCCTGTTAGGACCAGTATGTACACATCACGTTGCTATACAACCTTCAGTTTTTTCCAGATTTTCCAAAAACGTATACAAGTTTTGCAATTTTGAATTAACTTCACATGAAACCGTATATTTTTAAATCAGCTATATGAAATGCAAAAACATTGCATTATTGAAATGAACAAAATACCTAAGTACAATATGAAATATGAAAATGATTTATAAATCAAAGAACAAGTACAAACATTTGAACTGCAAACTGAGCTCCCCCAACTGGAAGCCTCGTCAACAACAGAAAAGGAAAACCAAATGTACGTTTTTGGAGTAAACTGTAATTACGGTATGGTTTGTGACATCACTTATTGCAAGACTCATTTTTATGGTTCGGTTCACAGGCGTCTGCAAAGTACATTTACCAAACAGCCAAAACAAATTGACTGCGTTTGTTTAGCCAATAGCAAATCAATGAGCTGTTGCAAATGGAGGCACAGATTGGCCCAAATGCAAACTGTGCCAAAACATTTAAAACCACAGATCCTAGACAGGACAGAAGATGCATCCTTCTTTTCAATATTTATGAAAAATCAAACTTTTGTTCAGACCTGGACACTGGCATAAATTGAAATGTTCTTTTTTTATGCTTTGGAGGACTGTGACAGCGAGATAAGAGCAGGAAGCAGGAACAATTCAAAATGGTTTCCTTATCAATGACTTCCAATTGGAAAGTTCGTTTGGCAGACACTCGGGGACAAGAGGAAACCTACTAAATAAATATTTTCTTTAAGGTCATTTCATCAGTTTTATTTACGTAACAGTCCAATGAATCCGTTTTTTTTTTGCTTCTTTAAGCACTCTGTGGACCAGCTGAAACTTTTGGATTCAGATCATTTCCTTTGTGCTTTTTCTCAGGAAAAGGTGGAAGGGGGGCCACATAGGCTTTTGATTAACTGTTTAACTTGTGAGCAAGCTCGCAACAGTTTGTGTTTATGAGTGAACCACATGGCTGGAGTAAGGTTCAGGAGGACTGAGACCATAATGACTAACATAACTTCAAAGTGCAGTGAATCAAGGACACAGACGAAAACAGGATATACACCGCAAAGGCCACCCTGTGCTGTGTTTTTACATGTTTTAGAGGTTGAATTGGTGGAGGGACTGGCCAAAATGTGTAAAAAAAAGTCTGTGCATTTTTTTAAGTTGAGGTTTAAGCATAAGACAAATGTGAAAAAACTATACATTTACCAACATAAGGGCAGAAATATCTGTTTGTGCCCTTGTTTATACCTTAATTTTGCATATTTTTAAAACAACTTTCAAAATACTATCGACATTTGATAATCTGGACACCTCTGTCAGTGCATGTGTACAGGACAAAACCGAACCACAGGGAACTACAAAGAAAAATGTATAGTTTTGTTTATTTGTCTCACTGTATCTGATGTGATTTCTAATTTAATAAACTGAATTTTTTAACGGCCTGCACAAAAAAATGTGCCTGGCCAGTCAAGATGCTTTTCCTAAACTATACATGTGTAGTTTGGCTGCAGTCTTAACATCTGCAGCTTCAGATGGACGTGACAAATACACGAGCCAATCAGAAACATGTGCGCCATTTGTATCAAAACAAACTGAAGCTCAAACATTAATCTGAGGTGAGAGAAGTTTGAGTTGGCTCTAATTTATAGAAGACCAATGCGCCCACAAGATTCCTTACTGAAATATATTAACCTGACTGTACAAGAGTTTGGCCCCACCAGGAGCACCGGGAGTTTTCCTGGTGGCCTGAGGTACTTTTTGGACCGGTCACTGTGCACAACCCCATGCACATCCTTTATTTGACTTTCAAAGCTCTGCTCTGATGTCTCTGAGTTCACTCGAGTCAGCCCGGAGCCCGGCCGACAGGGTGAGGCCGCAGGACCCCAGCCCCTGTCCCAGCAGCGGTGTGCAAAGTAGCTAAAGCAAATCAAGACATTTTGTGAACACGATTAATGTTTTCAGGCCGATAAATACATTCTACACTTCAATCAATTGAAACGTGGCAGTTTATATTTTACACTGACAGACCATATATTTATATTGTTCTAGTTATTTTTACGTCACTGGTAAAAAGGCACAATCAGAGCGTTTGCCACAGACGTGCAACATATTCCTTATGTGACTTCTGCAAACGAACAAAAGATTTTATCTTTAAAAGTCACATAAAAGAAGTATGGCAATGTAAAACTGCCATTCTGTACTTAAATTAAATTACATGACAGTTTCACAAAATGATATGATAGTTTCATGTTAAAACGTGATACAAAATGTATATTAAAATTATGTGATATGTAAAACGAGGAATTATAGCAACAATGGAGAATCTATCCACTTTGGCTCATAGTACTACAGTAGTAGTTGCAGTATACAAGAAACTTGTAGTTGTACTGAAATGACCGTGTCAGTGCTTCCTGTGGTCCTCCACATCCAAGTCTGTGGCTGAATGAACTCAACTCAGAGCTATGGGAGGTAACTTAAGTCGCCCTCTTTACACAGATTGAGGTACGTGTCCACAGTCTCCTGCTGGTCACACAACAAGCAGGTCTGTCACTGACCAAAGCCTTCACCTTCAGTAAATAAATCATACGTTTAATAGCACCGACTTAAGCAGCCTCTGTATCATTCTGATCAAGCATCTGTCTGATGCTCTTCTGCTGTCTTTGTCACAGAATAATTTATCCCCCGTGTGTTAATGTGCCGAGTGGCAGTGGCAGGATGAGCGCCCTGAGCACCGGTACTGTGCAGAGGCAAAGCTGCAAACAGGTGAAGGGCTCTGGGCGTGAGGCTGTGGACGAGCTGTTTGTGGGTTAGGTGATAATCTGGACACCTCTATCAAGTGCATGTCTACAGGAAAACACCGACCCACGAGGAGCTAGAAAGACTTATACTTTTGTATATATACTTTTGTTTATTTGTCTCTTCTGAGATCGAGTAGTCAGAGACAAAAAAAAATCACAGCCCGAGCCTGCTAGACAGAACGCTGCGCTCAGAGCGCCATCTCTTTGGTTCAGCGGGGCTGGGGATTGCCCTCATCAGCTACTCACTCACTGCAGAGAGTGGGGGTTATTTTCCTCTTGGATGTCTCATTATGGAGACACCAATGATAAGCCTCATGTCACCGTTGGTGATGCGGCCTTGTCATTTACACACGAGCAGTAGTCCTACTCCTACAGGCAATACTACTACTATTACTACTACGACTGCCACAGGTGGGAAAAGTCATGCCAGCATCATTAGCATAGCCCAGTGGTGCCCAAACTCTTTTCACACAGGGGCATATCTTAAAAAATATTGGAGACGGAGGGCCACAGAGCAGTGGTCAGTACAGTAGATTATTCAGATGGTGCATTTAACATAGTTTTGACTTCATACTAATGTAATGTTATTTAGGTTATACTGGTAGAATTACTTAAATTTGCAGTAAAATGTACTGATTATGATCAATTGGGCCAGTTCAACTGAAGGTCTGAGGGCCACATTTGACCCCTGGGCCATAGTTTGGACACCCCTGGCCCATCTCTCGCCATAGAAATGTGCAGATAGATCCTCCATTGCTGCCGTACTTCCTCGTTCTACATATCACTATCGCTGTTTCATGATCATTTCTTATCACAAATTTTCATGATAATCTTGTATCATGTTTTAACACGGAACTATCACTAATTTGGTGATATTATCATGTAATTTTGTTAAAACGTGATACTACTCATTTTTTTTTAAGTACAGAATGGCAGTCCTACACTGCCGTAAAGATGTGTTCAGACGTCCTGACACGAGTGTGTGATGCTCATGGTGTTTAAGGGCCTAAGTGTGTGTTGAGTGTGAGTGTGTGTTGAGCGTGAGTGTGTGTTGAGCGTGAGTGTGTGTTGAGCGTGAGTGTGTTGAGCATGAGTGTGTGTTAAGTGTGTGTTGAGTGTGTGTTAAGTGTGTGTTAAGTGTGTGTGAGTGTGTGTTGAGCGTGAGTGTGTGTTAAGTGTGTGTTGAGTGTGAGTGTGTGTTGAGTGTGAGTGTGTTAAGTGTGTGTGTTGAGTGTGAGTGTGTGATGAGTATGTCGAGTGTGTCAGTTGAGTGTGAGTGTGTGTTAAGTGTGTGTTAAGTTTGTGTGAGTGTGTTAAGTGTGTGTTGAGTGCGAGTGTGTGTTGCGTGTGTCAGTTGAGTGTGAGTGTGTGTTAAGTGTGTGTTGAGTGAGTGTGTGTTGAGTGTGTCAGTTGAGTGTGTGTTGAGTGTGTGTTGACAAAGGAAGTATCCAGTACTCCAGTACCACAAGAAAGGTACTATGTTTACAGAAAATGTACAATGTAGAAAATGTTACAGAACCAAAAACTGGTTCTGTAAGGACTTAAACCAAATTTCTTCTGTAAGGACTTAAACCAAATTTCTTCTGTAAGGACTTAAACCAAATTTCTTCTGTAAGGACTTAAACCAAATTTCTTCTGTAAGGACTTAAACCAAATTTCTACACTGTCCCTACAAGCTCATAAATGGATGTATCATTAGCTGTTCACAGAGAGGTAAAATACATCACTAATAGAGGCTTGCACTAAAAAGAAGTTTTACAAGACCTTTTATTAACTTGAAAAGCCAGTAACAGGTGAGCGAAGCACCTGGTTCTGGTGAAGACATCTTAAAATAAGCATGTGTCACATTCTTGGACATGGACAATCCTACAGTGTGTTTGATGTCTCCACGTCACTGTACTGCTCCTGCGTTTTCCAGAGTCTCCTGCCTCACTTTGCAACTCTCAGGCTACTTGAATTATTTCTACAACAACTTGGTGTAGCAACATCTATTTAGAAGTAATATTGTTGCAGAAGTGTTTTTGTAGTGTTTCTTTTTTACTGTGGTAATTTGGATGTGAATACTGAATACCTATCTGGTACAGATTTGGAGTGGGCTGCTTCTTTCACCCCTGGAGTCTACTCACCCAGAGCAGGGTCTGTGCTTTGAAAAGGAGAGAATTAGCATTAGCTCCAGTGCTCCTTTTCTTCAGCGGCCCAGTAGCTGTCAGCCTGGCCTGCTTTCTCAGTTTGATCTGTCTGAATCCCTCAATCCCAGCACACGTTTTTTCAAATATTAACTTTTTCACTCCATGCCCCAATCACATCGCAGATTAAATCTGGGTGACACTATCAGATTGAGTGACTGATATAAAATGTTGTCACTCAAAGTACAAGTGGACAAATGAAGCATGGCAGACCGAGTGACTGTGAGCAGAAAAGTTGAGATGAAGATTGCTCACTGAAATGATAAGGCATGTCAGTCTTGTCAGAGGTTTTGGTGCCACTATCAGGGCTTTGGGGGGCATTCGAGAGACATATCCACCATTCTTCAACCTGAGAGACTGATAATTAAACCCATGTTTCAGTTGGTTTCATAGTTTGAGGATCTCCCAGGATCTGCAAACTATTCTCTGAGTTTTATTAGTTACATAATTTTGGAGTTCTTCTTCTTTACCCACATGTCAGTGTCATGTAATGTAACAGTGCCTTGTTGCCTGTCACAATATATAAATATCACAATACATGATAATACTGCATTACACAATAACTCAAAAGCAGAGAAAATCCCCATTAAATGTTTCTATTGATGTACAATATGCTGCAACAGACGACACACATGAAACACTTGAGTAGTCAGTATCTATAATGAGTCCTAAAAGTCACTTATTGAGCTAGCTTTCTGCAGAAATCTTTATAACGTATAGATACTAGCTTGAATTATGGAAAAAAAAAAAAATCAATTTCTGCAATTTTGGCTCTGAAAAAGTGTGATTTTATTTGCATACTTCCCACATATAACACGATAGGCCTACTTGCTGATTGAACTGATATGCCTCTAGTATTTATTGTGCATGCCCCCTGGACCCTTGATAACTAATGTTTTGGGGCATATCCAGAAAAATAAGTGCTTGGGGGAAGGGTCGTCCATCACTATACCACTGTAAAAGTTGTAGAAATTTGATGACTTAAAACTTAAAGCAGTGTGGTGCAATTTATTCCAAAGCTAGTCAGTTTTATCTGTGGTCAACCTTTAACTCGCTCTCAGACAATATCTCGTATAAAAATCTATAGCCGTGCCTTAGTACCGATCTGCCATAAACATGTCCAAGAAGATGGGCTAGAGATGGATGACACTTCTGTCCAGAAACTGCTGTTGTAATCCTATGCTTCTCATATTGAATGACTGAAAAAGTGTGAAATCTATTACAATAATTGCCATCTACAGAATGGGTAATCTGTGTTTTATAATGTACCTACAGATAGACTGTTGTAATAGTCACAAATACAGATTGAAGACATAGAAAATGAGTGTTATTACTGTCATTTGCCCCGTCATTCAGGGCTAACAGTGTGAGCTCACGGACAGGAGACATGACTTACCTGAGATGACCGTCTGGAGAGGCCACCATGGGCGTTTCAATACACCACTTTCAGCTTCAGTATGAATGATGACAGAAAGAGCAGCTGTAGTTCCTCTTTATAAAAGCCTCCCCTGTCTTGGCAAATGGAAAAAGATTATGCCACACGATAATTTTGTAAGATATCAAACAGGGCCATTACGCTGTTTCATCACATTTTCATCATAAAGAGAGAAGTGAGGAATTTAATTTGTGTGGAAATGGTGCAAGTTATGAATCATGCACACTGCCAAAATGCATGTTGGCTGATTATAGTTGATAACCATCACTATCTATCTCAAGTGCAAAATGAAATAAAAAAAGAATACACGGTTATCACGTTTGCATTGAGAAACCAGACTGCCCAGAGGCTCCTGGTGGATCTGTTGATTACAATAGTTTGAAGACTTTTCATCATGGTGCTTTATAGAACTCCCAGTACCAGTTTTCATGGTTCATCCAACATGAATCCTCCCTTGTTTTTGCAGGAACTGCTTGATGCCAAGGAATGGATGGCTTTCATCTGTTCACATTCCAGAAGCTTTCAAACAAAGCATGGAATCACACCATGGACAACTGCGTTCAAGATGTGAATGAAGACTGAATGTTAGTAAATATTCACCACAGCTGCAAAGGACATTTCTGCTGCTCCCTCTTTGTATGGAACAAAAACCTGTAGCACAGTACGTTTATGTGGACAGTAAAGATCATTTGATTTGTTAGATTTTGAATTAAAAAAACAACAACAACATATTTGACAGTTTTAAACGTTGGATTTTTTAACTGAAACGTGCAGTATTCTGAAATCTCTGTAAACATGTTGCAATGTGGTTTTCTCAGTTAAAGAAACGTAACTTTTTCAATATTGAGAGCATAGCCTTGAGATTATCTCAAGGCCCCCAAATATGATACATCAGGGATATCCAGCCGAGGAATATAGGATATTCTTGATGGAACGCAGGGCCGGCCCTAGCCTTTGGGGGCCCTAAGCAAAACTGTCCCCTGGGGGCCCTCTCCACTCCAGTGCCACCTCTTCATAATTGACAACATTAAAACATCATCACAACCAGTTTTTAAAAGACTGAAAATTCTGGAGGCTCAAGCCACAAGTTTAACAGTATAAAAACATGTGAGGAAGGGGGGTCTGCCAGAGTTTTTTTTTTTTTTATTCTGGTACATTTTAATGTGTTCCAGTGACTAAAGTGGGCTTACATTTGTCATAAAGTGCAGTATTGGATAGAGTAGCCAACAAAGGGTACAACTAACTTCAAAATCATATCACTCAAGAAGTACAAAGTAGTGGTCCAGGTTAAGAGTTGCATAAGAGAAACGGCCTGAACATAAGGTCAGATTTATAATCATCAGATTTATAATAATCAGATTTATAATCATCAGATTTATATCATCAGATTTATATCATCAGATCATTTGGAAGGACTGAACATTAAATAAGAGGATTTTAGGATCACATAATTTTTATGTTTGTTGTCAGGCTTTGGATGGGAGATTTCACCTAAATGCACATATTAATGAGTAGGATGCACAGATACCGATACCAGTATCGGGTGCTGTACTCGTACTTGTACCCGATACCACTGTATCTGTGCTGCTGTTTGAGGCTCACAGCTTGCCTCTCCACAGATCATCTCTCACAGAGCAGACCTCTGGAGATAAAGCTGCACATTCACTGTTCTGCACATTAAGCTGTGATCATATGTGACTTTCACATGAAATATACAAATATTTATGAGTCTAAAGGTGTTTATAGTTCACAGAGGAAACTAGTGCAGTGCTTGTGTTTAGATTAGTAGCATGCTAACGTTGCTATTAGTAGCATGCTAACGTTGCTAAGTGGGCTGGCGGTTATTTGCTTGTGCTGCGATGTAACTATTGTGACAATTATAATGGACAAACACCTTCAGACTGAACAGAGCGAGTTCAGAGCTTTAAAAGACGAACAGCAGGAACATATGTGTGAAAAGTGGCGCTGGTAAAAGTAACACAACTGTCGCGTTAGCAGTTAGCTCGTTAGCAGTTAGCGCGTTAGCAGTTAGCTCGTTAGCGCGTTAGCAGTTAGCGCGTTAGCAGTTAGCCCGTTAGCGCATTAGCAGTTAGCGCGTTAGCAGTTAGCCCGTTAGCAGTTAGCTCGGAGGAGCGCAGGTAAAGCCAGGTGCTTTAAACCAGAATGAAGTACTCGTTTTTACAGTGGTATCGGTTCATCCCTGTATGAGGATTCACATTCAGGAGTCGTTCACAGGTCGTTCTTTCGTTCAGCAGATGTAACAGAAGTTTGTGTCATAATCAACTTTGTTAATGTGACACAGGAGCAGAGACACTTTAACCTTTAACCTTTAACCTCACTCACATCATCTGAGGTTTAGAGACAGAAGCATCAGACACAACCAAAAACAGACAGAGTAATAAACGGACTCACCTGTGTCCTCTGTCCCTCTGAGGTGTGTCCCGTCTGTCCTCTGTCCCTCTGAGGTGTGTCCTGTCTGTTTTCTGTTCCTCTGAGGTGTGTCCCGTCTGTCCTCTGTCCCTCTGAGGTATGTCCTCTGTCCCTCTGAGGTGTGTCCCGTCTGTCCTCTGTCCCTCTGAGGTGTGTCCCGTCTGTCCTGTTCCTCTGTCCCTCCCGTCTGTCCTGTGTCCTGAGGTATGTCCTGTTCCTCTGAGTCCCTCCTCTGAGGTGTGTCCTGTCTGTTTTCTGTTCCTCTGAGATGTGTCCTGTCTGTTTTCTGTTCCTCTGAGGTGTGTCCCGTCTGTCATTTAGTTCAAATGTCCCTCTGCTGCCTCAGTCTCCCAGAATGCACCTGGAGGGAGGGGTCCTTCACACAGGTGTAAACACGGAGCTGTCCACATCACTGCCTGATTAGAAAATAAAGGTAGGAAGTACTGGAAATAAAACAGATCTAGTCGTGTAAGAAGGATATTGAGACTAGTATAAACACCCGGGCGCCGTTTAGAAAAAAAAAAGTTTCAATCATTATTTTCAATATACATGTATGGGCTCTTGGGGGCCCTCAGGTGACCTCGGGGCCCTAAGCAGCTCTCATGGAAGCCCTGATGGAAGGCATAGGTCCCACTGAGCTATTGACAGTAAGTTTGTAAAACACAAAGGTCTGGTATATAATAAATTGCAACCTTTCACTGATGCTGACCTTGATGAAGCCCTATCACAAATATAGAAAATAGAAAATAGAATTTTTCTGCCTTCAGCTAAAACTGTATTTTCATTGCCTCACAAGCCAGTCCCTTCTACATCCTGTTCGAATCCAGAAAGATCTGGAATGGGACCATAAAGCGTGAAAAAAAAAAAAAAAAAAAAATCACATTAACTAATTTGAATCTACTCTCGAAAAGTCTCATAAAATTCAGAACAAAATATATAACTTCATTTTTCCTGATATTAATAATTGTTTCAGTTGTTTTAGTCTCTGTGTCGTTATTTTTTCCTTTTTTTTTTACGTTGTTTTGTTTTGACCTGAATGGACAGTGCGTCTTTCTTCTGGTTATGACATAGACACTTTTACACTATTTATTCTTCAACACAAATACAACAGTCATTTGTCCATTTGTGTGTCCATTTAATATCAACAATTCCACAGGTTTTTGGACAGTGACAGAACAAAAATATTTGACAGTGACATAATTTAGACTCATTTTTTAACAAGTTCTGTCTGACTTTTGTGGACACTGTGCCACAATGTGTATGGCTAAAATTGTATGTCTTACCGTAACATTTATTTGCATTTAGTTTAAAAAAAAAGTTCATGATGATATTGTTCCTTTTTTTTTTAGATCAAATGAGGTAGATTCTGTTAACAAAACAATCAAATCTGGTGCCAACATTATATCTTCATTATAATCCAAAAAAGTAATGAATAGACAGAAAATTTTGTACTTCTATATATGTTACATTTGCATTGTTGCCTTCAAAGTGCAGTAACTACAATAGACAGCACATAATCTGTGTAACAAATGAAACAACATGAACATGATTTTAAAAAGTATGCCTTGTTAAATGTGGGATTTAAAATAACTTTTACGAACGAGGGTCAGCAAATCAGCCGAGTAATTGTGAGCACGGATACGACACTGGCGAAGGTGGAGTGCAAATGTCCGGCTCCGTTTTCCTTCAGACAGTGTTCCCTGTTTTGGCCGATGCACGCGGCGTACGCCATGACATGAGGAATGTAGTTCTGCTCATGGACTCCGTGGAGCAGATGAGCCAGAGGACCTTTAGCGAACACTGCTACATCCTCCCCTCCGTGGGTCTCCATACTCAAAGGGACCGCTGCCTGAGCCTGGTAGTTATTGTCCTCTAAAAGGCAGAAATAAAAAAAACAACCCGTAAGACATTTAGAGATAGTAGTTAACAATTACTGAAAGCATATGTTTTGTAATCATTTCGGGAAAGTGACAAAGAAGTTATGTTTTATTGTTGCAGGCTGGTCATTTACAAAGGGATTATGTGTCTGCTCCCTCCAGATGTATATTCAACATAAAACAGATGGACTTTATGTTCTGCCATCACAAAACTGCTTCTTTCTGTCCCAAGTGTCACACAGAGACGGGTAAAGTGGCATTTCAATATTCTGCGCCTTCAACATGGAATCATTTTCAACATCAGTTTATTTTTAAGTCTATTTTTTTATTATTTAAGCTATTTATGTACCATTTTCCTTCTGTTCTTTAACTGATAGATAGATAGATAGATAAGAACTTTATTAATCTCCAAGGGAGAAATTCAGGTGTCCGGCAGCAAACACACACTTGCACAAACACACTGTCATGATCCCTGCCTGCTCCTGCCTCCTGTGTCTGCTCTGCCCCTCCCTCACCTGACTCCAGAGCTGGGTGGAGCCCTGGCTCCTCCCACACACACCTGCAGCCCATCAGGGCAATTAATGCAGGTGGTTAAAAGGAGCCAGGACCCAGCTCTCAATATTCTGCTGATCTCACATGGCTGTTCACATCAACATTGACCTCGTGTCTCTGCTGTGCTTCCTGCCTTTGTTTAATTATTTAAGTCTTTATGTACCATGTGTTTCCCGTCTCGTGTTTACCCTGCACCTCTGATACCCTGACCTGCAGAGCATAGATAGTATGTTCTCCCGTCACCTGTGTTGTCTTGTTCTGTAAATAAGGTGGGAGAAACCCTTAAACTTGCCCCGAGTCCCGGTGTCCGGTCCGCAAACACACCACTCACAACACACACACAATAATAGTACAGTAAAAAACAGTAGAAACAATAAAAAAAAAAAATATTTTAAAATATTAAAATATCAAAATATTACTATAAATAGTGTAAAGTGCTCAGTTACAGTTCATATCAGGCGGATCTGTTAAACAGCCTGAGAGCTGAAGGGACAAACGACCTCTTGAAGCGCTCTGTCCTGCAGCGCAGTGAGAGGAACCTGTCAGTCCGTGTGCTTCTCTGTGACACATCGTGTCATGTGAGGGATGCCTGGGATTGTCCATGATGCCCTGCATTAAAGTCCTCATCCTCTTTTCAAGCACAGTTCCCGACAGAGTCCACCCCCCTCCCGATCACAGATGCACACTTCTTTATCAGTTTGTCCAACCGATTACAATCCCTCGTGGTCATACTGCCCCAACAGACGACACCAAAGAAAACTGCACTTGCCACAACAGACTGATAAAAAAGGAAACAACATGTCGGCAAACACATCAAAGGACCTGAGCTTTCTTAGGAAAAACAGCCTAGTCTGTCCTTTCCTATACAGAGCCCGAGCTGCTCTGACCAGTCCAGATTGTGGTCAAGGTGCACACCCAAATACTTATAGGTGTCAACCACCTCGATCCTTTCTCCATCAATGATCACTGGTTGGTGGGCGGGATTCCTACCAAAGTCAATGATCATCTCCTTGGTCTTTAAGGTGTTCAAAATAAGACCGTTTTCCCTGCTCCAGGAGGTGAATCTGGTGATGAGCTCTCTGTACTCACTCTCGTCTCTTCCCTTTACGCCACAATAGCGGTGTCGTCCGAGTATTTCTGGACATGACAAGCTGCAGATGTATAGGCAAAGACAGCAGTGTAAAGTGTGAAGAGAAAGGGCCATAGTACAGGTCCCTGTGGTGCACCGGTGTTGCTCGTCAGTATCCCAGAAACACAGTCACCCAGCTGTGACCTGAGAGTCAGATAGTTGTGGATCCAGTGAACAAAAACAGGATCCATCCCCATCCTCTCGAGCTTCCCCTTCAGCAGCTGAGGCTAGATTGTATCAAAGGCACTTTTGAAGTAAAAAAACATCAACCTCACATAGCCACCAGCCCCATCCAACAAAAACATAGTGCCACACGGACTAGCTGCCACCAAAGTTGGCGCATGTGCAGTAAAGTTCTAGAAACGCCTTCTAGGGACGCCTGCCTTCTCCCACTGTGCGGTGCAATACTGGAATTTCCCCACTGTGGGACTAATAAAGGCATATCTTACCTTATCTTATTTACAAAAAGTCTTGAAATTATAAGAACTGATGTCAATAGTTCAGTTCAAATCTATGTTAAAAGGTTTGGAAATTAAGTGTATGATTTGTAATTACTTTTAAGAATCTATTTTGTGCTGCTGTCTTGGCCACGACTCCATTGAAAAAGAGATTAAGAATTCAAGAATTCAAGATAAGCCTTTATTAGTCCCACAGTAGGGGAAATTCCAGATTAGTCTCAATGGGACTTTCCTGGTTAAATAAAGGTTAAATTAAAAATTAAAAATGTTTTGTAGCCAATTGGGAGAAGCATTTACATTTACTTGGGTTGTTGCCACTTGTGTGAATCTGACTTGCGTCTTGAGACTTCCATATTTAAGTTTTATGTTACTTTTTGCATCTAAAACTCTAAAAACACAGTACAGAAATATACTCTGATCTTGTGCGAATGACTTACGGTAGTCGATAGTGGAGACATTTTCTCTTGCACCATTCACGATTTTATAACCCGGTCCATTCCCGTACACGATGGAGGTGAAGGGCTTCTGATCAATATCACTGACCATGGGAGCCAAGCCTGGGATGAAGATGGATTAGTTGGGCTGCTTATCAACCAGCCACACACTTCCACTCGTACACCAGAGTAATTACACACCAAAGATTGTGTTTCCTCTTGTAGTGTAGCCTCCGAAGCCGAAGACGTGAGAGTGGTCTGCGGTGACGACGGTCAGAGTGTCGTGGATGCTGGTCAGAAGATCAGCTCTGCCGATCGCACGGTCCATTTCCACTGCCTCATGTAGCGCTTGTTTGGCCTTTCCCTCGTGATGTCCGTGGTCAATACGCCCTCCTGAAATTAATCTATGTTAAAGTGATTTGGCGAGTGTTTTATCAGAGGCCTTTTGGACAAAATCTTTCCATTTATCTTGGAAATAACACACAAAAAAACAGAACACAGATATAATTATTACGCATTTATACTTGTTTTGAAGAAAGTAATTAGAAAGTGTTTTATCATTCGAGAACCAGGAAGTGTGCTAGTAGCTGTTAGCTTTACTGTGACAGTAAATACTTGGGAAAAACCCATACCCAACACTTAGGATGCTATAAATGCATTAAGACTTTAGAAAAAGTTTAAACCAAACTAGTTATGTGTTGAAGAAGTTTTTCAGAGAGCAAACGTCAAGTACAGCACCTTTAATAAAACTAAATTAACCAGTAGAACAGTATTAACAATTATCTCTTGCTAAGGTAGCTGTATAAAGTTTTACACACCTTCCACAAGCAGGTAAAATCCATTTGGGTTTTTCTTCAGGATTTTGATTGCCAGGTCCACCATTTCTGTGAGAGAGGGATCAGTCTCTGTGTTCCTCTCCAAGTCATACGTCAAATCCCCAGGTTCAAACAGACCTGACATTGAAGACGCCACAATTCATTATATTATATCAAGTTGGAAAAAGCCTGAAGCCAATACAAAACCGCACGATTCCTCATTTACACTTCAATGATGTTTCTAACATGAAGCTTGTATTGTACACCCACCCAGTAGGTATTCCACGTTGTTAGGGTTTAGTGATAAGAGTTGATTCTTGTTCCATACATAATGGCCTTTCTGAAAAGTGAGAGAAAAAAAAGCAGCATGGATGAATGTTGTACTCTTTGAACTGCAAAATATGTAAATCCATTTGTGAAGAATGGCTTAAAAAGAGTCTGGGATGAAACCTTGCTCTGCATTTTGTCGATCCACTCCTGCACCAGGTTCCTGCCGTCTTTCCGTGTGCCACTGTGCTTTGCAACATTGGGGTATTCAACATCAGACTGGTTTTTGGGGAACATATATTTTCGTCCTCCCCCCATGACAACCTGCAAGAAATGATCATATTTACACATCCACCAATTAAGACAAAAATGTTTCAGACGCTGACCAGACAAGATTCATATTTTAAGGTGCATCCCAGTGGTAACTCCATCTATTAGCGACACAAAAAGCCTGTTGCCTTCCCCCACTATATGTTGGTTTGTTACTTTTTTTTTCAAACACTTTTAATAGTTTCTGACCATTGCAAAATAGTAACAACTACTCGTTGGGAATGTTCTGGTCCATTTACAGTGTCAGTCTCTAATTCTTAAGCTATTTCTTTTTCCTAGAAAAAACTAATTATTGTGTCAAACCTGCTGGATACTAACAGCCGCCACGATAAAGAGATAATCTATGTCACCTGTCACATTGTTCCTCAGGAATGACATGTTCTGACAGCTTGTTACACTTACATCAATGTTGGGAATGTTTTCAAATAGTTGTCTGGCAATATCCTTGCAACCGGCCTGCAGAGCCTCGACGGGCATCTCATTGTCCGAGTACCAGTCTCTGTCCACAGAGTGTGCGTACGCAGCACTGGGGGTGGCATGGTTAACACGAGTCGTCGTCACGATTCCCACTGACTTTCCTGAAATGGACACAATCATTTTATTGATGGGGTAAGAATGTTTGCATATTATTTAACCAGTAACAAAACTCAATATATTGGCATTTTAAAACATACAATAGCACAGTCTGTGTCATAGCTGTCCTCATTTTATGATTGATTTATTCTCAATACAAACAGGATGTGATCTAAATAACTCTTGACTGTGGGAACAGCCCCAATGTTCCAGTCCTATTTTTATCCACGTGAGACTGGAAGCCATTGGAGCAATTCTTACAGCAAATGTGCCGTTCAGGTGTTACTTACTGTGGTTTATTGCAGGATAGTTGCCACAAAAATCAAAGACCTGGTTTATTCTGGCAAGCTAGACGCTAAAGATGTCCTCTTGCACAAATAAATTAAAATATATTGTCTTACGTCAATGCTGCTCTGTCAGTATGAAAATAGTATTACTGTAATTTACTTTATTCAGCTTATTTGTTAAACATTTTGCAGAATAATATACCCAGTAACAGATCAGCTACATTGAAACACTCATCTATTTTTATTTAACTAGTGCAGCATGCCCTAAAGAATGATCGGATTTCCCATTATCCATGATCCCTGAACCTACACACGCACAAATGTCACCTCTGACCTGGCCCTCTTCAAACATTTTTTCTCATGTGCTTTTAGTTTAACCATTAAAAGGCGGCCCGTGAGAAAAAAATCCCTGAAAATGTGCCCCTTCTTCAGATACTACCTCTGCACCGTGGACTTTCTAGTTGTGTGATTGTGAATTGGAGCAGAGGCGAAACAGTGTTCAAGAGCACTTCAAAGTCACTGCTCAGAGCAATCGAGTCACCCAAATATACACTACGTCTCCCCTTAGCATACATTTCTAGCATAACTGGGTTCTCACACGTTCATAAAAATTCACCTTACAAACCGTAGATAAATGATAATTTATTGCTCCTTTGTGGAATACATAAAAGATAAAAAGGCTCGGTGATATTCTACCTGCATCCTTGGCCCATTTGAGAATCGACGTGACCTCATTGCCCTCTGTTGTGTTGCACTGGGAGCGGACGGCAGCGGCGCTCACTCCGACGGTTCCCTCATTGGCTTTGACTCCACAGAGGTACGCTGTGGCGGTCCCTGCGCTGTCAGGCACCTGGGCGTTGGTGTTATAAGTCTGCCAATACCAATCAATATGTGAGTCTTTACTGATAAGTCGACTTACAAACCTTGAAGCTTCTGATCGTCTATATTTTTATTATAAATATTAGCCTAAATTATTTCCGAAAAAAGCTTTTTGTTATGTTATCTTGTTGTTAAGAGTTTGTTATGATTTTTTTTTTCTTTCTGCTGTTTAGTTTGAGGTAAAATGAGTAGACTAAAGATCTATGCTGACCCACAGCCTATTTTTAACAGTAAATGCACAATGTTATTCATTATCATCAGTCATGAGTAAGTAAGTAAACCGCAGGGGTGTGGTTATCGTTGTTGACAGCTAACCTGGCAACACAAGCACAAGTTCTATGCATATATAGAGACGATATGATGACGATACCCTCCTACACAAATTAAAATATAACTAGACATAAAGGGATGTTGTTTAATGAATGTGAGCTTGTGAGTACAAATGTTGGCCAATGCACTGTTCCAGAAATCAATTAATAAATAACCAGGTCAGACCTTAGCCAGAGATAAAAAGGGGAACTTGTCCATTTCCAGCACACTCTCCTCTCCACTCTGCCCACTGAGCTGGCCCTTCAGGATCCGAGCCGCTGTCACAGTAGAAACACCCATACCTGGACAGCGAAAACAGGTAATCTGTTATGATTGTGCCAGAAAACTACAACGTAACAATGGATTTTATGTCTATATTTAGGTTAAAAATAACATCTGACACAACCTAGCTTTTTATTGATTATACATTACGACTGAAACCAAAACTAAACAAAGCCTAAAGTGCAGTTTCTAGATAACCTACTGGCATATCTACATCTGCAGTTTAACTTTAAGGAAAAAACGCAAGCTACAAAAAGAAAAACTGCTGCATGTGACAGTGACTCTGTTTTCTGAACATATGCTGGCGTGAAGCTGATCTTTTTGCAAACAATTTTCTTTTGTGTAAAATAGTTAAATTGAACAAATCAGACTTTCAAACTCTGTCAAGTTGAGAGTAGCCCGAGTACAGGACAGTGTGGTTCTCTGGTGTACAATCCAAACAGACAGAGCAGAGGCCCGACGGAGGATCACAGTTATTGTGTGACCAGAGAGCTGCCCCAACACAAACACGAGCCTGGCACTGAGACGGTGACTTGTACCACTCTACTTACACATGTTCTGTTTTAAACTAACCACAAATGAAAGGTGCAGACACAAGCAAGCAAATGTTTTATGTACTATTGGTAGTAAAGTATTTTAGATTTCTTAAAAAAGCTAAACAGTTATGTATACTGCACAAATGTACTGCTAATTGCAATTAACCATTCAAACTATGGAAGTCAAAGATCACATTTTGGAGTAACTATTTAGTGTTACAAATACCTTCAACGTCCATCCTACTGTTTCTTAAGAATGTGACCAGCTTTGTGAAATAAAACTTAATGAAACGTTAATGCGACATAAACAGAAAGATGAAAACCACTTCACATTAAGTTCTACTTTTGGAGTATTGAATCCTCACAGATCTTCTAATCTCTCTCTGCTTTAAATACATCACACACATGACTTTTATGGCTTGCATTTTCTTTGTATATAGCCAAGCAGTTATACTATTTGCAATTCAGAGAGCGTCTTGGCCGGTTCGAAAGGCGTTAAGCTCACCATCTCCGAGGAACAGGATAAGATTTTTTGCTTGTTTTTTGTTGAGGTCTTGCAGTGTCAGAGCGTTCTTCAGAGTCTTTTGAGCCCACGCATTCCAAAACTTTGGATCTTTTTCTTGCTCTGTGCATCAGAATATATGACAAAAACACTATCAGGTATCAAAATAAACTTAAGATCATTTGTGATTGAACCAAAATATGTTTAAGTTTCAACATTTGTCAATCCATGTCCCAATAAAACCTTAAATGTGATTTAGTGTCAGTATGTTACACAGTGAGAGGTTACACATGGGCTGAGGGTGTGAAGGCTCTTTCCGAGGGAGCGTGCCAGGTTGGTTTTAACAGCAGCTTGTAATAGCTCCATAATGATTGTTAAACATACTATAACATATGGTATCTGCTCAGTTGTGTGCTCAGTCGGCCAAGCCTATTATTGCTGCCAGTGAAGGCTTACAATTTGCTGTTTTACCCTGTACTCAGCGGCCTCACTAAATGGAGCATGAGGTAAATCCTCTTGGTTAGCAAAAGCTGATTGACTTTCTGGCTCATAAGTCAATAGCATGAAGAGCTCAAACAAATCAAAAAGACTTAAAAGATTTGTATGACGTTGGTCATGTAAAAACAGTGGTTGACCTCTGTCATCTTATTTAACACTTTGTGTATTATAACATTAGATTCATTATGTAACTTTTTACTTTTTCTTTTTTTTGTTTTTTTTTTACTTTTCATTTGAATAAAATAGAGGTTCACTAACATGTAAAGTGTGCATTTTCTTTTTTTGGTGTCACAAATGGATTTTAAAACAAATCTCAAGCTTGACTTTGGCACTAAGCAAAAAGCACAACACTGAAATATCTATTTTAAAATTTGGGTTTGAGTTTCAACAGATTTGTTACTTGCCAAATCCAGCACTGTACCTGCACCAAGTGTCTGTGTGGACTGTGCTTCTTACCTGGAAACAGCGGCTTCCCCTCACCCCCTGAGAAGAGCGCGGAGCAGATTAAGAGCAGGACTGTCGCCTTCATGCTGTTCTCGATGTGAGGTTTTCTCTCAGATGCCCATAACATGGCCCTCGGAGAGGATGATGAGGTCTGAACGCCGCCAAGGAGCTGCTAGAAACAGAAATACATTTTCAGACTACTTCATCTTGTCACTCAACAATCCTGTCATTCTTATAGCAGCAGCCTCAGTATCATGACAGTTAAAAAAGGTTTTAAAATACAGCTCATTTCCTAACACTTACATTTACTTACACACAGTATAGTTTATATGTAAAGAAGCAGTCGAATGTTCTGTCTCTGGAGCCTACACAGAGAACTGCATCGGAATGGTCTTAAATAAAACTTGCTAAATCAACATGCAAATCAGTGAAGAGAAGAAAAAACTTTCCTCCAGGGACGATAACGAGCAGAAAGAGGCACAGTGAAAGTAAGAATGAGACACAGTCGATAATAACACACATAAGTGCATTAGTGACACGTGTTGTCACAGAATTGTTAGTTGCACGAAAAACCCTGCAACTTTTTGGCCTGATGCAGAAAAACAATTTAATGTAGTGTGACAGTTAATCTAAACCTAAAATAATTCTAGAAGATTGAGACTGATATAGAGGTTGCCCGATATATCGGACCGATATTTGGACTTTTTGGCACATCGACTTTCGGCCTTAAGTCTCCAGCACAGGCCGATATTTTGTTTTGGTAAATTTGCTGTCCAGAACACACAAACAAAGCTTTATTTTAACACTTTAATACGAAGAGACAAAGGCACTAAATGTGATTCACTGCTCTCTTAAAGGTTTGTAGTAAAAAAGGGCTGTGTTTGTAGTAAATTTAACTTACATAATTGGAGGAAAATATTCAAAATTCCCTATATACTGGGCTAAAATCCACTACTTTCTTAAGTTAAATGCCACTATAAAAACGAGGGGCTTTTCAGTTTTGCCGTTTGAAACAGGAAGTCAGTGTCCTTTTTCTCTTATCAAGCAGTTTTAGATTTAATTTTGTGGTTTACAATGAAGAAAATGTGAAATCATAATCTCCATATGTTAGAGTTTAATACGTAATACCCTCTAAAATGTGTCTTATTGTCTTCTTCTTCTTCTTTAAAATAGGTCTAATTATGCTGATTAATGAGTCAATAATGAAAGGCATAATTGTGATACATATATGAGCGTTGTATTATGTAACATTACTGAAGAGATATTAAGGCTGAGGGTGGAACAGTGAGGCAGGGGGTCGACTCTAGAGGAGGATCAAAGAGGACACTTATGGTTGTAGTAAAAGTAGTTGAAGGTATTTGGTGTTGACGAGCAGGATGCAGAGGAGACTGTTAAATGCAAAGACGGTTTGTGGTGGTGACCCCTGAAGCTAACAGCCAAAAGGAAAAGAAGTCCTCAGCCCTAGCTTTATAAAACCTTTCAAATGTGTATCGTTCAGCTCTCTGCCAGTCCTCGCAGCTAAAGAGAAAAAACAAAAGCTTAATTCACTAAAGTTGAGATGGAGTTCTTGCTGTGAATGTAAGTAGTCACAACAGGGGCCAAGAAGGGTTCAGGCCAGCCAGGCTTTTATCAGTAATTATCCACACTCTCCTCCATTCTTCCCTACTTACACTCAAGGTCATTTTAATTGGATTGAGTGCCATAGTTCTGAGAGGTTTAATGGCCATAACAAAGCCGATTAACAATGGATGGTTGACCAAACATGGCAAGCTAAGAAACACATGAAGGAAGAATCTAAAAGTCTAAATTAATCAATTAATTAATAAGTTCACAACTCACTGATCACACAAGGACTCTGTAACAACAACTGTAATAACTCACAGCTCACAGATATTTAACTTAACTTTGCCTTCTAGCCCACTTCATGTATATTCTTTGAGAAAACGCAACGCATTTTAGGTACACTAAACAATCCAAAGCATTTTAAGTTCACTAAACAAATGTGAACTTGTATGTTTAGAATTTAGTTTTGCCTCCAGGAGAAAATGTCCTATTTTGCACAAATACCCAACCAAACAACACAAGTCACTCTGCTTTTGGCCTTAAGTCAGTACAACAATATTCTTAGCAAAGCCCATCTCTGCAAATCTAGCACCTTTACCAGAGCAAATAACAATTCAACACAAAATATTGCATCTTTTGAAAGGCAAAAGTCCTCAAAGCATCACAGGAAGTGGATAGTTTTACCCGTCATGTGCAGTTTGAGTTCAGAAACGACCTGGTCCAGCTAAAGGTAGAGAAGCAGCCAGTCTGCAGGTGAAGTAGCACAGGAGAGACACCACAGCCACCAGCAGAAGAGCGGTCAGAGCTGTGGTCAGTAACACATAAGATCCATCTTCTGTCATGGCAGCTGTCAGTGGACTTCGATGAACGTATGTATGGATAGAATAGTCAGTAACAGTGGCCGAAAGCTAGTCACCAAAGCAACGAGATGCATCAGGTAAGCTGCTCCAAGGCACGGATTAGGATTTTGATTAAAAGCGTAGGGCAAAATAAAGACACTCTACACAATGCAATGCAAAGACACTCAACATAACATATATATAATTCAGGCAATCTCATACTTCTTTAAAAAAACATGAGGATTTCTGTTTTATTTTAGTATTTTATTTGCTTTCTCATAGTAGGTTGTCTACAATTTGTATAAGAAATGTAGGCTATTAAACTAAAAAGTGGACACAACCTTTTACTTCACACAACTTTGAGTCAATTGAAAATAAAATGACTTGTAGATTTGTATGAGCTGATGCTGATTATTGATTTAAATGCATTTCCAACACCACGTGGGGAAAAAAGAGCATCAAACATGAGACTTCCATACATTTCATTTGTAAATCACCACAGAGAAGAGGCTGCACCACCCTTACAATGTTACAAGTGTAGGAGGAATAGGATCAAAATAATAATATAATAATGAAACCTTTGATTAGCTTTGTCATTACCATAATTGGAGAATCTAGAAGTAGGTTATTACAAAACGTTTAGTTCCAAAAAGGTTACATAAATGAAGAGCTTGATCGAATGTTGTGAGCTTGATAACAGGCTGCTGGTAACAAAAGTTTATTGTAGTTGTCCTTACCTCAGTCTCTGGTCCCAAAGTGCTGCGCTCTCATCCAAACTCTTCCCCCGCCGCTTCACCTGGAGCTGTGCGTCCTTATGTCTCCGCACTTCTTTTTATAAGGGCACCGTTTTTCGGCTCTGGCTCTGGGCTCTAAGAATAGCGGTCTGTCTGTATCCCACGAGAAGGAAAAAAAAAAACCCCTTACAAATAATGGTGCTGTGGGAAATACAAATAGCCAGAGAGCGCCCCCTCTCGGCCAACGCACAATGATCAATTATTTTGTGATTATTTCATTATTATAAACCACAAAGAGTGATTTTTAAATTACTGATGTATTTATTTATTGCAAATATGTAAGATTAAATCATATATATATATTATTTTTTTAAATATAGCCTATAACCTCGTTCCTCTTGTAATACATTCTTTTGTGTTTTGTAATTTTACTTTTTTACTTTTTGTTTATTTTTTAAATTTATTTTTTATTATTATTATTTTACTTGTTTATTTTCATAAAATCCATTTCATGATTGTAATCACAGTCATAGTTAATGGACAATTGTATTGTAATACATTAATTAGAACCAGAGCAGATGTAGGATATACAACTTCTCCACTAGAGGTCACTGTTAGAAAATGAAACCGATGTTAAGCAATTTTAGATTTAAAAAAAAAAAAAAAAAAAGAAGAAGAAAAGAAAATGGGTAATTTTTAACAAGTGTGATTTTCTTTTATTTAATTTACCAGTCTGTCTCTCTCTGTCTCTCGGAGTAAATCATAAAAGGGGAACTACTGCTGCTGTGCTTCCAAACAAGAACAGCCAGCGCAACTTCCGGGTAGAAGAACGTAAAAACGAAGTAGGCGATAGTGGTGCCGTATTATCTTGTGACAGAGGCGCAGGTTTTCTCTTCGTGGAGCTGCTCTCTGACCGCGGTCAGAAACACGTTGAAATCACGGCAGTGTCATTAGAGCCTCTGACAGAAGGTAAGTCTCCTGAAATCTTTACTTTTAAAACTGTTTTTGTCGTTTTCTTGTTCTAGGCTAGTTTACACGGACTTGGTGAGAAATAGAACCCGTTTTCTGCATTGGCAATGGTTAAAAAATAGCTCAGAATCTCAGTTGATGTGTTTTATTTACTTGCACAATAGATCTTCGTGGTTGGGCGAAGACATCCTTATTAAATCTTTGAATGATGTTGTCAGATTTATCTTCCCACGTTGCCTGCACATGATCAGTTGCTGTTTTTGTACACGAGGAGCTGCTGTGTAACATTTGGGAATTTGACACCCTCAAGTTTACCTCATGTACTTACAGACCCGCATCAAATTAGACCTCTATCTCTGAACATTTCAATCATTTTAAGTGGTCTGGGAAATCCTTTTTTGGCTGTTCCTGCCACAACCACAGCATCCGAGTTGGAAGGATTAGTCACAAAAAAAATATCCTGTGTAGGAGGCCAGGACTAAACTTTTACTGTCAATGTTATTGCACTTTATTTGTAAAACATGGGCTTAGTCAAGTGTCATGTCACCTTTTTGTGAATCATGTGTAGTAATAATAGTCCATGTTATGTGTGTTTTCCTGGAAGATCTTGTTTGACTAGCCCTCCTTTGCAGTGCAGTATAATGACACTTTTATTACATTTCCTAGAGCCAGTCATGCTCCAAGAATTGAAAAAAGAGTAAACTAATGCTGGTCACACTCGATATATGTTTGTGTGTCAGTGTTTGACAGGTATAGACTGTGTTACAGATAATATTGCCTGTGTGAAATGAGTGGTTCAGTCCTAATACTTATTGAGTAACATTGCAGACAGTTACTCATTACCCAGGTCACGTGTCATTGTGAGGGCACCATAACAACAGCGAGAAGGTAATCTCATGTTATCTGTCTCTGGAGGGACTCAGGCAGCAACGAGCCTCTCAGATCTGCCTCAACGCTTCAAAATACTTTTACCTTCAAGTAAACCTCTGAAATTTTAATGATCAGACTTCTCTCGTGCCTTTGCAGCATGATTGAAAGGAACACTTGGGTGCTTTTAGTAAAAACACTATTCTGGTATTGTCGGAATAGGGGATTGAAAGCTGTGTCAACAAAAATCTTAACAATTGCAGGACTGCAGAGGCAATTAATGAGAAAGTGCATGAGCTGTCTGCTATAATGAGGCAAAACTAAAAATAAACAGCCCCAAAGCTTGACAATCTCGCCCAGAGGAAAGCCGATTGCTTGGGAAAGGACTTTTTTTTTTTTTTTTGCGTTACGTTGAATTATCAGGGTGTTTTCTCTTAAGGAAACAGACCCTCTCTGTAGATGTGAAAGGTCATGAGCTGTGGCCTGGGATAGTTCACTTTATCTCTGGGCGGCCTTGGGATGTTATAGTCGTACACTCATGGGGCTAAATCTGCTGCGTTTAGGCACGTTTTCAGATGTTGTTGAGTCTTTTTAATCTTTTTTGTTCATTTTATTCACACGTTTACAGACAGCATGATGGCCGACTGATCAGAGAGTGTAGTTATAGGTAATTTTAAGTCTGGTATCATGGTCCCTCGTATTGTTCCTGGCTAAATCTTAATGAGTAAAACTTGTGGCTGTATTTGCATTGGGTTTTGCGGTATTTGAGGAATGTTTTAGCATAACAATAGATAAAGAGTTAACTGATAGCTGCAGGCTCTTTCCTGTGAAGCCCTGGTTTCCTGTTGCTCGTCTTTAGTCAATGAGAAGTTGGGATAAAACTGAAACTTCTCTGACAGATTGCACAGAACTTCATGGTAAGCCTAGCTCAGATTGTCTTCTATATCATTTAAGGGTGTGAGGTCTGTAATTACTGGTGGTTTATATCCACGTCTGTCTAACCAGCTGCTGTAGATGCATTCACCGAGGGCAGACTCCACTAACAGTCCTTGTGATAGGTGTGCAGTGTGCAGCGGCCGATCTTAAACACAAACATACTCCAGTTATTCTTGGAGGAATGCCTCCACGCTACAAATAATCAACTGCTTTGGAGGATCAGTGACGAATTACTGACGCATGTTTGTGGTTTACAGCTGCCCTGGAAAAGCATGGCCTAACAACCTTTACAATATTTACTCTTTGTACAAATACATTTAAATACTTCAATTCTGGTCCAACAGCGGCCACACGATCATCTTCTCATGAATCATTTCAATTCCTACTCACATTAAGGAGACGTTACATAAAATGCGCTTTAATGAGCTTTTGCCCTGTTATAACGATGTTTCCTCATCATTAGTTTAGTTATATTTTGATTTATTGCATGTTTGAGTAAACCTGTATTGTCTTTCATTTAAGGCTTGAGTGTTGAGAAAAGAGGATGAGGATGGGACAAAATGTTGTACTATGATATCTGTGCACACATGTAGAATCATGTCACCACATCATGAGATACTTTTTCCATGTTTTTACATTTGGCACAAACAAAAAGAAGTGCTGCTGATGAGTTAATCTATTTTAGAAGCCATAG
Source organism: Periophthalmus modestus (assembly GCA_019594935.1). Classification (NCBI taxonomy): domain Eukaryota; kingdom Metazoa; phylum Chordata; class Actinopteri; order Gobiiformes; family Gobiidae; genus Periophthalmus; species Periophthalmus modestus. Next base: position 16,227,458 of record JAIEZT010000013.1, read on the forward strand.
TTTAAAAAATCAGCGCTAAAATCACAGCACTTGTGTCATGAGGGAATTGTGTCTCATCTCATCCCGATTTAAAGCGTAAAAACTGAGTAAAGCTTTGCCCTTGTTTACAGTTTACTTGAATTACTTACGAATATAAGACATTTCTAGAAAAATGGAAGTGAAATCTCTAGTGTGTCACCGGGTCACAATTACTTATGTATGTAAAACATTTCTGGAAGTGAAATCTCTAGTATGTCACAAAGGGGGCGACAGTAGCTCAGTTGGTTGGGTGTTTGTCCACTGATGGTTGGTGGTTCAAATCCCGCTCTCTACATAAACATCATTGGTTGAGTGGTTAGATCTACTGACTTGAAGGTTGGCGGTGCAGTTCCAACCCTCACAGATGAATGCTGTCGTTGTGTCCTTGGGCAAGACACTTACCCCACCTCGCCCCCAGTGTCTGCGTACACTGGTGTGTGAATGTGTGTGTGAATGGGTGACTGGTTCCTTGTTGTAAAGCGCTTTGAGTGCCTTGAAAGGTAGAAAAGCACTATAAAAATGTGACCATTTAAAACATTCAGCACATTCATGTATTTTAAGTTTATGAATGGTTTTACACAGTCTCATTTTATACTGCTGCAAAGAAAACCCCAAAAAACCTGCCCTGTTAAAAGAGTCGACAACCACAGAGAAAGAAACCCATCAATATCCTATTAGGTGACAGGCTTTCCGCTGTAGGTCATGTGAGACTATTTATGTAATCGAGTATGTCCTAAAAACAATTGGTGGCCTTTTCCTGCCCCCTCCCTCGTGCCATCTTTCCACACTTCAGCCCCTGGGTTTTGTCCCGGCTGAACTGGTTTAAGGTGATAAACTGCTGATATCTCTGACAATGATTTTCTGCTGTTTGAGAAAACCAAATGTTTCAGGCCAGAAGTCTTGTGGAATGCGTGTTTATGCGACACAGATGAGATTCAAATAAAGCTTGGCACCGTGGCTCAGCGTCTCCCGGATTTGTTTACAAAACTTTAGCTTAGGACTGTGCTGAAAAAACGCTCCGGGATGTGTGAACGCTCCGGGATGTGTGAACGCTCCGGGATTTAAAACCAGAGCAGAGTCAGGGCAGAGTCTTCAGCCTCACGATCAGACACTTACTGCACATTCACAGCTCAAACTAAAGCAGTAAAATGAAAACTTCTCTGTCACTGAATGGACAGGAGCGGCTCAGTGGTTACAGAGCGTTTGGTGGATGGTTCAGTCCCAGCTACAACCAGCACATACGGTTGTTGTGTCCTTGGGCAACACACTCACCGCCCGAGCTTATGTATGAATGTCTCTAGTTAGTTTAGCCTCTCTCGTCTCTTCTCTTGGGCATTCTAAACTTATCTTTACTCTTATAATGTGATGATAACTTTCTCTTAGAGTCGTGATTGATAAATTATAGGAAAATGAATTAATTAAATTCATTTGTTTGTTCATTTTATTGATAAATTGATTGATTGCTAATGGAATTTCATTTTGTTAGCATCAATTTAAAGAAAAAAAAAATCCTTCCACTATGTGCCTTGTCATTTTTGGCATGAACAAAAGGAAAAGGTAGAAGATAAATCTTATAAACCCTCCTCATTTCACATATTTTGATGCTAAATGAATTTGGTGATACAGTTTTGATATTGTGGGCTTTTATATAAATCGCCACATGTATTTTTTGGTATATTTTACTAAATCATTTTGTGACAGCACCAATTTGTTTGTTCAATACATTTGACATGTTTTGATTATTAAAATAGAGTATTTCATATTCAAATTGTGCAGTAGTGGTCAAACAAATAAATCAAAGTGGCTGTGACCTCACTGTTCGTATCACTAATACTAATACTAATAATTAAAGATTAAAGGAGTTAAAGGAGGATGGACGTCACTGACATGTTAAAAACTACACAGATAAAATGAATACAGTTCTCAATGCTAAAACTTAAATAAATATTAAAACACACCACAGACTGAAGTATTCTACAGTAGAAGCCTGTATTTTAGTTAATAGGTTGTGTATTTTATATTTTACGAGACAGAGAGAGCATGCAGCTGGTCCTTAAAGTGACATTTCGCACAGTTTATGTACAGAACAGCAAAATCATATTATTATTGTATCGGGAGCCATGTGTTTCTATTGAATCGTGAGAGATGAGTGATTCCCAGCCCTCTTCACTGATCTGTGGGGGATTGTCTTGACTATCAGGTAACGGTTTCCAAGGGAAGCAACTATAAGCATTTAGTGGGAGGGGCACATTTTTTCCAAACCCCGCCCACAGTATAATATGTCCTATAGAAAGAGTCCTGGGTGTGCACTAAAACAGCAGCTCTCCCTCCCCAAATCTAAGTGAAAACACATTGGGAATAACACTCTCAGTTGTAGTCTCATTGTCAAACCAGTGCGTCTTCCTGTTTTTCACTAGTTCCGCCTTGTCCCGTTTCATTTACATAGCTCAGACTGATGAGGAAGTCTGGGGGGCGAAAAATCTCGGAGGAAATGTTATAAACTTTGAAGAGAGTGATTCTGCTCTGGGCGATCATGCCACAGCACTTGGAGCTGAAGTTTGTTTTTGCTACAATTGAAAGGACTATAAGTTAAATATAGACGATAAGTTATATAAGTTAAACAGATAAGAGTGACACTTTTATGTTGTGAGTACTGCTTTTATGGTATAGCGCTGGCACAAAACCGATGGACTGGAAAGACTGGATTCCTCACGATGGATTTAGGACAGAAACTCGATCCTGTGTAGCTGCAGCGGCTTCAGAAATCTAGACGTCACACTTTCTTAGACGTCAGTGTGGAACTACAGGGAGCATGGAAGCGCTCAGACAGTCTTTTCTGCATTTAACCTTTCAGATGTCGACATATAAGAGGGCTACGCTGGACGAGGAAGACCTGGTCGACTCCACTGGGGATGACATGTATCCCTCACACCACATGCAGGTAAAGCCACAGCCAAACTTTCAGCTAAAGTAAAGTTAACTGGTAGAATGTGAAAATTGTTGTTGCTAAAATGGACTTGTTTTAATGACTTGAAAAAAATCATACCTGGTTTAGTTTCAGTCTGATGTACAGTGTCAGTACAGTCTTTGCTTTTACTTACAAACTATTTACACTGTTCAAGACACATTAGTAAAACTGATGTAGTTCCTTGATTACAGTGACTTTTACCCCCTGTAATGTAACTCTGTGACACAATCCTGCACCTTGTCATTATTATAACTTGTTATACTGCTTCATGTGTTTCTTTGTCCTCGTTTGCATTAAGTAGACTTCTTTACGTCATAGTTTTAATTAGACCTATTTGCCAAAACTAAGAACATTCACAATAGTCATTCATTCATTTTTGCAACTCACATTGCTCAAGAAAATGATTTTGCTCTGGATATCAGTAAAATACATTGAATTATAAAGGAGATTAAATCCAGATAGAAAAAGTATTTTACTGGATTAACCAATTCATCCTCAAATAGCACAAACTCAAACCACTTAAGTATGGAGTCTAAAAGTATTTGGAATTTTTAAGTAATAGTATACAAACCAGTTCTCAGTGGAACATTAACATTTTTTTTTTGACAAACATTTTTTTCCACAAATGTCTTGCCTTGCCAATAATTGGACACAGTAGCTTCCACGTTACAATAGTGACATAACAAATAGAACATGGGATGGTAATATAACTATAAATAATAATAGCAGCAACGACATTTTCAAAATGATCACATTCTGGTGCTGGTGGCATTGTGTGAATCTGGGGCAAGTGGAGCACATCCTGTGGGACGAGAGAAGAGACGACAATAGAAGAATGGGCAAACTCTTCTGATTGGAAGACCTCAGTGGAGAGGCAGACTTTGTACATCTGTAATTAAAATCCTCCGAACTTTATATGAAATACTCTTCTCTTAGCCAGGTGTGGCAGAAGAAGTTTTAAACATTTAGATTTAAGCTCAGTTAAAGTGTTCAGGATGTTCTCTGAAGACGACCAAATGACAATAGAAAGTCGTCATTAATCTTAATATAAGACGCCTGTGTTGGATTTGCTTTTGTGGTGGTGGGTTTGATTTCCCGTTGGTAACCTTAATGACAGTTTTGAATGTCAAGTATAACTTTATTTTTCGTGACATTTAAGCACATTGTTTTAGGGGATGTTCAGAGTTGTTCATTTCAGTGTCTGTCCACGTCCACTGCATTAACTTGTACTTTTGGTGTCGGTGCAGGTGACTCTTCTTCAGGGCCGTGGTCCACAGTGTTGGTCCAATAAGACGGAGCGAGAGAGGAGGCTGCTGCTTTTAGTCTGTTTTTTATCTGTGGCTTTGTTTATATGTCTCATCACAACTGGGGTTTTCTACAAACAGAGTAAGTCGTACTTTTCTATGTGAAGTTATTCGTTGTATTGTATTGTGTGGCCCTTGTGTTTAAACTGTATATTCACTGTACGTTGAAAATATAAAAAAAACAAAAAACACTGAAAGTATTTTAACCATCTTTGAAAACACTTTCATTCATAGGATGATTTACTTATTTTTAGCCACTCCAGTTCCCATCACTAAGTCTTTGTTTACGAGAGGGAAGTAATAAAGAGTTTCCTGCATATCCGGACATCAGAAGTTCTAAGGAGATGTGTTATCCGTCTGCTCTTTTATAAATTAAAAACAAAAGTCATCAAAACTGGAGGGCGGGTCACTGTCGGCATTTATTAACAAGTTTTTAATAACAATTTAACCACTGTTCATATATCGACAAAATATCAGCAGTGGGTTCAACACTCTGTACTAGAATAAGCTACCTCATAAATAATGTTTTGCTTTATAGTTATATTCATACTTTCTGATAATTACAAATACTTTAAGCTCCTCCTTATGATGGTAAATTGAGACAGTTTTATTATTACATCATGGCAGTGTCTGTGTCGGCTTCCTCAGATTTATCCAGGGAAACATAGAACCACTTCCTCCCATTCAGGATTGCTTGTCATCTCACACTAAAAAAATAATAAAAAGAACAATAGACATGCTGCCCTTCACACGTACTGTCTCTTACATGCATTCCTCATAATCCAACTTCTATTACATTTTTGATTAATCAAGAGTAAACATTAAATACACTTTATGTACCTCTTACACTTTTATGAGACGGTACTACAGTATCAGCTGAACCTGGGTTTGTAGTGTCTAAACTTGCAGATAGAGGATCTATACAAGTACTTCCCAGTATACGGAGATGCCTCATGTGAAAACCAGACCACAAGAATTCACTCACTAAGCTGCACAGGCTGCATTAGCACTGATTAATGATTGGCGGCGGGTCTTGGGGTTTAGGTCGTGAAGATTCAGATTCCTTTTAGGTTTAAAGCAGCTGGATTTCAGCATTGAAACTGGCAACCCAAACGAGACTCAATCTCCCGTCTGATTGGCTGATCATCTTGAAAACCAAAACAAGAATAGATAATGTTTATGAAATTTAAAATCTAAATCTTACGTACAGTGCTTTAGTTGTTGATTTTAGCCTGTTGTGGCAGTAAACCACATAATTTACCCAGCCACAAATAATCCTGTTTGTGTCCATCCTAATCTGAAATCTAATAATGTCAAACTAAAATTGAAGGAGAAGAGACTGGGCCTATTCCAGCACAGAGAAGCCCAAATAAAATATATCAGGAGTGGACACCTGCATAGTTTGAATAATGACCCAATATCCTGTGTACTTGTCCTTTAAGTAATATCATCCAGATGTTTATAAGACCGACTAATCTTAAAATTACCTTTATGAGCTGGAAATGTTTTAAAAAATCTGTTTTTCAGCTCATCCAGGCCACTGCCTTTCAGAGCCTTGCATTACTGTGGCCAGTGCGGTCATGGCAGCACTAGACCGATCTGTGGACCCCTGCCACGATTTCTACAACTTTGCCTGTGGCGGCTGGGTGAGGAACAACCCTCTCCCTGAGGGAAAGTCCCGCTGGGGGCCTTTTAGCAACCTCTGGGAGCAGAACATGCTCATAATGAAGCACTTACTAGGTATGAGCTTTGTCTCTGATGTCTGATCCCTATGTCCTTACTTGCCTCCACCTCAGGCAAAGATGTTCTTGCTAGTTACCCTATTTCTCATAGTCATGGAAGATTTTTAGTTATTGTTCTTGTAACTTTATGCCTTATCTTTATTTGGGTAGAGAATACCACAATGAAAGGTTTAAATAACGCTGAGGAAAAGGCCCAGCGATATTATCAGGCCTGCATGAATGAAGCCAAGATCGAGGACTTAGGAGCTAAGCCGCTACAGGAGCTAATCAGCCAGGTTTGATACTGTTCTCAAGTCATTCACAACAAACATAATTTACAGTAATCAGTTTTATTTTTTTTTTTTTTTATTAATCTATCTTTTTCAGTTGGGAGGCTGGGCCCTGACTGAACCATGGGACAAAGACAATTTTCAGGAAGTGTTGAGAATGGTGTCTGCTAACTTTCGTGCGTCACCATTCTTTACAGTCTTTGTCAGCACAGACTCCAAAAACTCCAACAGCAACATTATCCAGGTGAGAGGCTCAAATATTTACGTGACAACTTAAACAAGAACAATACCTCAACCACTCTAAAATGGACTGGCCTGTCTATACTGTGGCTTATTTGTATCTTGAGTATAGTTATCTGTGTTATGTCCCTATTAAGTCACTGTGGTCCTATATTTACACTGCTGGTTAGCCAAGAAGAATATATCCCTTTGTACAAAGTCATGAGAGCATAGCCAATGATAAAAATCACTGGCAAGTTTCCTTTTTTACCTTGGGTCTTGGGAAGCTGGACAGATTGGTGTAACTCAAAGGATTTCTTTCAAAATTCCAGGTGGATCAGTCAAGCCTCGGACTTCCTTCACGGGATTACTACCTCAACAAAACCGCAAATGAAAAGGTGTGAAAGCTTTGCACATGACAAATAAGCAATGTCAAAAAATGGTTAACTAAAGTTGCTTCAATATGAAACAAGACATTGCCACACATCTGTTGTCTTGACATTACCTCACTGGCATTTCTGTACTGACATCTTGACAGTACCTGACGGCGTACTTCGACTTCCTGGTGGAATTAGGGGTTCTTCTTGGTGGCTCCAAAGAAACCTCTCAAACACTAATGAAGGAGATTGTGGACTTTGAAACAACTCTGGCCAACATCACAATCCCCCAAGACGAGAGGAGGGACGAGGAGCTAATCTACCACAAAATGGAAGCCAAAAACTTAACAGTCAGTGCTGTACTTTCAACTGAAACTGTTTAATGTACTGTGAGTCTGCGCTCTGTAATAATTGTATTATATTTATATAGACATTGGCTCCTGCCGTGGATTGGATGCCATATCTTACAGAAGTGTTTGCTCCGGTGCCACTCAATGACTCTGAGCCTGTTGTTGTCTATGCCAAAGAATATCTGGAGAAAGTGTCTGATCTCATAACACAAACAAATAAAAGGTTAGAAGTGTGAAACTGTGATTATATAAAGCTTTTCATAAAAAGTTGACAGCTAAATGTTTTTATAGATACATGTTGGTCATTGTTATTGGTGGTTTTCAGAGTTTATATCTATAGAATGTTGTGGTGTGATCTGAAAACAAGCAATATAAGCTCTAACATTTTTTTTCTTTTTATTTCAGTGTCTTAAATAACTATATGATAATGAAGGTGGTGAGGAAGATGGTGTCCATTTTAGACCAAAGGTTTCAGGATGCAGAGCAGCACTTCCTAGAAGTTATGTATGGAACTAAAAAGGTGAGAGTTTGAGGGAAAGTAATTCACAGATGATATTAACGCAAGACAGATACTGTCGTCTCTACACAAAGTATAAGAAGTTTGTAGTGTATACTAACAGGATATGGCTTGAAACTATACACATGTCTTTGGAGAGCCTTTCACTTCTTGGTCCTGTGAGGGGGAGTTCAGTGTAGGAAATTCTGTTTAATTATTACTAAATTTTGAAAAATATAAAGAATTAGATTAGTATTCATTTAGGTAATTTTTATAAAGTGCCACTCAGATTTTTAAAGGGTTTTAATAGTGGTGCAGATGTATCATTGTTGCATTTGTCAACATCCATCATTAACTGATACATTTGTTATATATATTATTATATAAATGTGATTAACTGTTTCCTTTTTCACCATGAGTTATTTCTTTTTTAGAGTTGTACCCCTCGCTGGAAGCTGTGTGTTAGTGATACAGACAGTGCCCTTGGTTTTGCTCTTGGTGCCATGTTTGTCAAAGCTACATTTGCTGAGGACAGCAAAACCATTGTAAGTGTTGTTTGTAAGTGTTGCTAGCCTGATGTCAGATGATAACCTTCTGACTATTTTTTTCAGGCTGAAAATATGGTTGGAGAAATCAAATGGGCATTTGAGGAAAGCCTGAAAGACGTGAACTGGATGGATGCAGAAACTAAAAAAGCTGCAAAAGAAAAGGTGGGAAACTATTTCATCCTGAAACACTGGAGTGCCACCTGCCGTCTCAGTGCTTTAGCAAACTCTTAAATGTTTTGTGTCATAGGCAGACGCAATCTACAACATGGTTGGATACCCAGAGTTTATAATGAATGCCACAAAGCTGGACAAGGTGTTCAATGATGTAGGTAATAGACCATACAAATGTGTGAAAGGATTTGTTCTTATTTTATCTAGTTATAATAATGGAATTATATTTCTTTCAGTTTGAAGTGGTGTCTGATCTTTACTTCCAAAATGTTATGCAATACTACAACTTCTCAGGCAGAGTGACGGCTGACCAGTTAAGGAAAGCCCCCAACAGAAACCAGTAAGTTGGTGAAAAGTTCAAGCACAGATGGACCATTTTTCATTTGTAATTCAAAACAAACATTCTTTTGAATGGTGTAAACTAAAAAAAAATAATAATATCAGTTCTAACTGATATTCATTTACACAGCAATATTTGTTTTGAGTTACTAATTGCACCGGCAAATTGCCCTAATTAGTGTCACTCCAAAGCTATTAAATACTGTTTATTTAATACTGTGCTACAAACTGGTACAAACAAGTGTTTTTGCAATACAAAACACTGACATGGGCCTTACTAACTAAACTAGTCTTTCCACAGATGGAGCATGACCCCTCCAACTGTGAATGCATACTACAACCCCACAAAGAATGAGATGGTTTTGCCTGCAGGGATTCTTCAGGCGCCTTTCTACAGCCGAACATGGCCTAAGTATGTTACATATACATTACAAAACTGTATTAAATAACAAAAGTAATGGATAAACAGAAATATAACATATTAGTTTATTTTTGCGCACCATCGTAACTTCATGAATTACAACAATGTATTTCTTTCCAGAGCTTTAAACTTTGGAGGAATTGGAGTTGTAATGGGACATGAGCTGACTCATGCTTTTGATGACCAAGGTTAGTTTTACTAAAATAATTTCTGCTAAAGCTGAACTAGTTGCAATTTCTAATAACACATCTGTAAAATAACAATGTGCTGGAGTCATAGTATAAATCTGTTTCCTGGCCAATGAAGTTTTTGTTTTGTTCTACTGCATCTGTAGGTGTCATGTGTTACGTTCTCGACCAATCAAAACGTGTCAATGTAAAAATGTTGCAAATGCCACAAACCCTATTGACAAAGGGACTTTACTTTTTTCTGAAAACCTTGAAACAAATTGTTTAGTAATTATGCTATGACAAATTATAGCATTAGGCATTAGGAACATTGGTATACAGATACAGATAAACATGCTATGAGCAGGAACGAAATGTCACTTTAAAATATTATCACAGTATTCACCTTATGTTGAACGTTGCAGAGAGGGTAACAGAATTTCCCTGACGGGCCTTTGGTGCTATCAAGGATTAAGACAAAAAAAGTGAAATAACAATAATTTCTTTATATATTCCTTTATTTGCTGCTGCAACAAAGCAATTATTTTTAGAAAAGGAGTTTGTGATTTGATCTATTGGTACAGTCCCACAACATTTAGGTTACCTTATTATTGAAAATCTCTGTTATACTCAGACTATTGCCAACTTGTCAATACTTTGTTTTAAAGGCCGTGAATATGATAAAGATGGAAACCTGCGTTCTTGGTGGAAAAACTCATCTGTGGAGGCTTTTAAGAAGCAGGCCCAGTGTATGGTGGAGCAATATGGAAACTACAGCATCAATAATGAGCCACTCAATGGCCGACACACATTAGGAGAGAACATTGCAGACAATGGTGGACTTAAATCTGCTTACAAAGTATGTATTGATGCACATGAGAAAAATAAATGAAACATGACAGCAGCACCATTTATGCATATACATTATACACATTATACGCAGTCTATTATAATATTAGTAGCATAGTATTAGTATAGTTATTTTACCAGAGCAAGTATGAGGCGCTTGTGGATGCAGTTAGTTGATCAGTATTGGAAAAGGTGCCCTGAGTAAGGTGCCCTAGTAAGCCTGGAAATACAGTACAAGAGGTGGCCATGAGGGGTCCTTGCCACCCGATCATTACATGTCATGCACATTCTTTCCATGTAATCAAAGGTCATAGACTGAGAGTCAGATGAGCCATTCTTCTGCAGTGAAAGCAGCCTGGACTATAAGGCAGTCAAATATCTCTAAAAAGCAATAGACACATTCTTCAAACAAGATAAACCTGTATTTAACTTCACCACTTTTGATCTTTCAAGGCGTATGTAAAATGGATTGAAAAACATGGTGAGGAGCCTACTCTACCAGCCCTTGGAATGACAAACCATCAACTGTTTTTTGTAGGATTTGCCCAGGTCTGTATCAAATTGGTAAACACACAAACATCAGATTATGTATACTTGTCATGTAATATGTAAATTGTCATTGTTTTCCTCTAAATATGATACAGGTATGGTGCTCGGTCAGGACACCAGAAAGTTCACATGAAGGAGTGATCACAGACCCCCACAGTCCATCTAGATTTAGAGTTGTTGGGACTATTTCAAATTCACCAGAGTTTTCAAAGCACTTTGGCTGCAAAGCAGATGCACCGATGAACCCTAAACACAAGTGTGAGCTTTGGTGATGCTGCATAATGTTTGTCAGTTAGGGAATGAAAAGAACATTTGGGACAAAGTCATGCAGACAGTTTGCTCTTCACTAAAACTTGTGTACCACTGAAAAGTCTTCAGCCTTACCACATGATGTACATTATAACACACTTTGCTTGTTCTGTTCAGTAGACTGCAGTCCATATGTTTTGCCTGTTATCTTGGGTGGTTTCTTCAACTTCTATTGTAAATGCTTTACACACTGGAACTGGCACTGGAACACTGCATTTTATTTCAGCGTGGGAGAAACACTGATGGATGCCACTGCTTGTCTGTGACACAGTGATGTACAAGTCATACTGTGTATATTCTTTGTTTATCACTGTGCTATATTTCTTAACATATTTTATAGTTTATATTGTTTATGGTGATATAGCCCGACTGTATTTTAGATTCTGTTTTATGGACCAAAACATGTTCTTGGTTGAATGTCAAAGAGGGGCACTTTATATGCCGTTTATTCAAAAATGTCTTACGTTACATCAGCTTTTCAAGCAGTTTTCTCAATGTTAATGTTTTTGGGGTTTTTTTGTGGGGGGGGGGTGTTGTTTTTTTGACAAATGTCTTGATGTTGAGTTGTGAATTCACCTAGTTGCATTTCTTGCAGATGGGCTGTCCATTTTTGCAAATTTGTAATAAATTATTTTTGTATAGTAAAACAACTTTAAAATATGTTTGGATCATGTGTTATTCTTTATAATATAGTAATAGTAGCACGAAGTAAAATGTACTATTACTGAAGAGTTAAAATACTGAACAAACAGTAGATGGCGATGGTGTTACAGACTTTATATGGGAATGTGGCCACAAATTTTATTGTTTACACTATTATGTAAAATACACTAAAAATGACGGTCCATATACACACACACACGTATATATATATATATATATATATATATATATATATATATATATATATATATATATATATATATATATATATATATATATATATATATATATATATATGTGTGTGTGTGTGTGTGTGTGTGTGTGTGTGTATATATATATATATATATATATATATATATATATATATATAGATAGATAGATAGATAGATAGATAGATATATATAGATATAGATAGATATATAGATATAGATAGATAGATAGATAGATAGATAGATATAGATAGATAGATGGACAGACAGATAGATAGATAGATAGATAGATAGATAGATAGATAGATAGATAAAACATTATTATTTAATACATACAATATAAGCCTATGCCACAAAATTATTGTTTACACTCTTGTTTTACTTTATTTTTAGTATTAAATAAAATACACACAAAATGATCGTGTATATATACACACACACTAAAAATGATCGTTTATATGTATATGTGTGTAAGCCTATTTTTTGTTGTAGTGCAGAGCATATCACTCCATCTCGTTTGTTTTAAAAATAATTATTATTTATAATTTATAATTTTATTATTATTATTATTATTTTTTTTTTTTTTTTTTACTACAAATCTTCTCTTAGCCAACGATGCAGAGACTTAGTGAACGTACTTTATCTCGGTTTGACTGATGTTCGGTGGATGAGACGAGTGAATCCGTAATTGGCCGAGAATTGCCGAATCATCTGTCCTGCCCGGACTGCTGGAAGCGGACGCAACGCCATGTTGGCGAAGTCTCTCATCTCTGTGAGAAAAATGATAGAAAAAACACTTATTGAGAGGAAGAGGTAAATCGCCGTGGGACTCTGAAGATCGCGGCGATTATTTCTTTTAAAAGAAACGAACCGAACCGGATCCGCTGAGGTTCCGGACGGGCGAGGGAGGCTAACCTCCCGCCGTCCCCATGAATAGCACCGCTGATCCGAACAGCGACTTTTCATGAAAAAGAACGTTTGTGTTGCTATTTGAGCTTCGTTATCCCAGTTCGTTAAAGGGATTTGGGGCCTTCAATATTTTTGCTACGATTGCTCAATGCATGCCAGTTAGGCGTTGTTTATAGCAGTATTTATTTGTGTGTATTATTTTATTTGTTGCGATGAGTTTGCCACCGAAAGTGGTCTCCAAGCCCACCGCTGTCGCAGTTAGCGGACCTGGAAGTGGCCCCTCTCCGTCGAGCCAACAACGGGCTTCCCTGCCGCCGGGAGCTCCAGCCGCTCCACAGCCCGCTGCTGTCCCGCCACCACAGTATCCTTTACCGGGGCAGTGTGAGAGTGTGATCCGTGTGTTTGATGGAAAATAATGACATTTACAAACGTCCGTTTTATTGGGGGGGAACCATAACACTGAATGCGGGTATCTAGGTTTGGCAGAGAGGTTCTGTGAGGGGAGGGTGCCGTTAGCATCAGGTTAGCACTTTAGCTCAGCATGCTAAATGAATGCTAACGTTAGCTTATGGAGCCGGTTGGCTTCTACTGCCCCAATGACTACAACCCGCTGTAAAAGCTAACTGAATTAGCAGTTTGAATTAGGGATTTTGTGCACCTTATTGCCAATATGTGTAATTAACACGACAAGTTCAACCCATTATATGTTCTAAATGGATAATACTAGTTCGCTAAGCTGAGCTGCGTTTCTTACCGGTGACCGGCTTTGTTCACTTATTGTTTTTGGCTAACACAAATTAGCCCAGTTACTGTAAAAGTGAAAGTATCTTCGTCTAATGACCGGCACCATGAGTCATGGTAGGTGTTTCTTTTGGACTGACTCCTTTTATTCATCTTGAAACCTGTTTGTAATCATTCAGTATCAAATAACTTACTGATTACATGTATGCTATCAGGGTTGCAATATGTTTTTAATTTCAGTTTTTATTCATAACATGTGGATAACTTTTTATACAAATAATCCAGTTGCATTTACTGACCTCTTTGCAGGGACATAAAGTCACAGTGGTTATGTCACCTCCTGTTTTATTTACAGTGTGGCGCAGGATTGGTGATCTCTGGAAGATTGGGTGAACTTAATTTCTCTTGGAGCATCCCAGTAGTTCCCTTTGATGACATTTTGGTAGTAGTTGCTTGATGACCGTAGACATTATTATACTGTATGGTTGTTTTGGCTGGTTTGGTTAACTGCATCTCTGTATTCAGATGCGTTCCTAAAACCTTATGATGAGAAACACGATCTGCTTAAGATTACTGAATCTAATTATGCCATTTTGGTTATTGGCTATATTGGCAACTTAAATCCACATAAAACAGTCGCCCTTATATTATTGTGTATTTAAAGTCTCTATAGAAAAACTGTCACTAGTTCACAGCAGTGCAAGTCTTGTGTGATTAGCATCATCTTCTGTTTGGGAATCTTGATGGAGAGACATTAGATTAGATGAGACTGCATAGTGAGGCATGTGTGCAGTGCAGGGAGGGGGGTAGCTTGTTTCTGTTTCTGGTTGCCGGAGAAACACCTAGCGCATGCGTCTGCTGCTGCACTTGCCAGACAATGGCAGCGCTGCTTAACATTCAGAGCGAGAGGCCAAGGTGGTGCTTCCCACCATCTGCCAACAAAAGCTCAGGTCAATCAGGCTGGCTAGCCCTCCTTGTTTCCGTCCATCCCCCAGAGCTCACCTCGGGCACAGCTGACAAAGTTTTGGGCTTCTCCATATTGTAACCCCTCCTTTGTTATACTCTCATATCTGGCACTTTTATAACCTGTCCTTTCTTTATTCACTCCCAAGTTTGCATTCAGTGCTTCTGTTTTCTAGCAACAAACATACCTTGTGTCTCACATGGTTTATTTCCAGACAGGTGTGGAAAGCCTCTATGCTACAGAACGACACAGTGTAGGAAGTTGGTTTAAAAAAAAAAAAGAAAAGTAGGTGTGAACTAGCAAGGTGGATTGTACAATAAATTGAATAAGTCTTGTTTACCTCTAGATCCTAGAGGTTGATATGTGTTGGAGTTATGCTCCCATATAGCAAGTAATTTTTGTCATATTGGTAGATGATGATAATTTGAAACTCCAATACAATTATTGTTATTATTATTATTAGTATCATTATCATTATTATTATTATTATTTTTATGTTGAAGTCAGTGCTGTAGGTTGTATCTACTCATAGATTGTTTCTCATCATTGGGATTGTAAGTTGAATTTGCCATCTATTGTTTGGGCTGTAGTGAAAAAGCAGCCTCAGCACCAGCAGGCAGGCAGTGACAGCTTTGTTAGCTCTGCTTTTATCCAACTGTGTGCGTGTGTGTGAGCGTGAAAGAATGGGCACTAGTCAAGCGGGGAAAAGGAAGGTTTGTGTCGGCACCATCTGGGCCGTCTCTACTCACTTCCTGTGCTTCAGTTATGAACAGGGGATGGTGATCGTACACTAAGCATTGCGGCATGCAACCTTTAAAGAGTTGGTTGGCCAGGTAGATTAAAGAATAGATTATTTAGAATATCACATATTATCAACCAAGTTTATACTGTCAAGTTGGCACTGTTAAGACACTTTCCATTTTTCCAAGTGGACTTACTGTAGGTTAAACATGATGTTTCAGCAGTTTCTGTATTCTAAAATAAGTGACAATGATGTTGAACAATACGTGACCAAATGCAAACCACAAATCTTTCAGTGGCTCTTGTGCTTTTATTGACTTATCTTTTTCTGAGTTCTACTAAAAGTCCCTCTGAATATTCTAATGTATACGGGTCAGCAGTTCCACTGTTCCATTTGGTTGCTTTAGATTATATTTTTCTCCTAATGTGGTAATTCTCTTGCAAGTCTGACATGAAGCTTCCCCTCTCTCCTCAAGCAGAAAATTAATGAAGATTTCTAATGTCTAATTAGTGCACTCAGCCACTTACAAGCTTGTGTCTTACACTGGTTCACTGAAGTGGACTATGAAAGGAGGTTCTTGTTGGCTACCTATCCACCCACATAGAAAACAAGAAGTTTTTATGCAAAGAATGGGCAAAGAATAGGCTGGTTACACATCCAATACTGTGCCTGCCAAAAGCTCTCTCCCAATGTGATTTTATCAGTATTGATATTTCTTTAAATGAGTCTCTATGTTTGATACAAATTTTAGTATTGATTAGTCTTTGCAACATGTTATTTTCTTCTTTCTTTGACCTCCCCACAAGAAGTATTGCAATGCTGTTGTATCACTGGCTGATTTGTGTTCTGCCCTTTTATTGTGTCTGTAGTGTGCAACCATACATGCACAAGATAATGTATTTGTAAAGTTCTTCTTGGCTCATAGCCCTCAAAATATACACACAAGGAACCTGTATGTCATATCATCTGACATAATACAAGTCACTGCTTATACAGTAAGCTTATTTTGCTGTCTTCTTGTTCCATTGAAGGAACCCACTGACCTCCAGGTGGGTTTGTTTTGGTGACAAGGCACTGTGAACCATGCCCCCCCTCTGTGTTGATAGTCCCCAACGTCTGTACCCATGAGCATACATGTCCTGCAGACGGATCAGGTTGTCTCTGTGATGTCCTCCTGACTTGTGACCACCTTCTTCCCACCCACTAGAACTGTTTAAGCAGTTTACTGTTAATTATTTGTAACTCAGTCTGTAGTCAGTTTTATTTTATTCGCTATCCAGATAGATTGAGGGTGTTTTGTTTTGTTTTTGTTTTTTGTCATTCTTTTTTTATCTAATGAAACTGATTACATCTTGGGGTTATTTCTCTAGTAGTAAAGCAGTTTGCTTTTCACATAACCACTTTCTGTTTTTGTTAGTCCCCTTTGTGATGTTGGTTATGAGTTGATCTGCTGGAGGAGGTCCAAAAGCAGCTCCTACAGACAGCAGCAGAGTAATGAGGGTTCAGGGGAAAAGGAGGCGTGAGTTCTGCTTAAGGAAGAAGGCCTGACAGTTTCTCCTAAACCACGTGACCAGCTGTGCACCAGCTTCTTCCTGTCTATTGCCACGGAGGTGGCCCTTTTTTGTGATATGATTAAGGAACTTGAGTGTTTCCAGTATTTATCTTTACACTTTACCTCATCAGTCATTTCTTTACACTTTGAGAGTCATTTCATGGTCATCATGAAAGTATTACAGTGTTTATTACAATGCCAGTAAATAGTTTACCTTAAGAAGTACATTTATGCTTTCACACTAGATCTGTTCAGGTATGCTTTTTCTACTTGCCATGGTTCTTATCTCTGGTCATCTGGAAGTCCACTTCGGATTTTCCCTACAACACTTGCAAAAGTTGAAGGTACATAGTGTACTTGTGGAGATTGGGATTTTTTAGGTGGGGGGTGGGGGACTTGTAAACTATTTATTTCCCTGTTGACAAAGGTCGGGTGAGAACAATTTATTTTGTTGGGTAAAGAATTCTTTATCCTCATCTAAAAAGTTAGCACATCACATATAACAGTATTTTACATGTTTGGGTTTTCTTTAACACGTGTCTCCTAGAATCCCTCGAGTTCAGCCTTCCCTGGACGAGCGAATCTTTCCCACACAGCCGGCAGTGGCTGCAGTCTACAGCGTGAGTCACTACAAACTCCTATCTGCAAACACAAACCTGCTGGACTGCCAGTGAACCTTCCAAAAAAAGTGTTAAAGCTCACTGTTGGATGAAAAAGTCAAATATACACTTGTACCAAAGTGCATAAGAAAGTGCAAGAAAAATTAGAAGGCAACATTTTATAGAAGTAGGTAAAAAAAAAAAAAAAGAGATGACCATTAGCCACATCACAATTGTTGTAAAGCACTACATTTTTTTTTAATTAACAATATTTGTTTTTTTTAAATTTACATTTTAACAAAAGAGTGATACTATAAAGTACTGGAAAGACTTAAGTAGTTGTATGAAATTCTTTTTAGTACTCTGGGGTGTTTTAGTCTCAGTATTCAGGGCTGGGGATACAAGAGAAAAGAGCAGCTGCCCCCAGTGTGAGACCTTTTTCCTGAACATACCTCTGTGGGTTACTTTCTGTCTTCCCCTTGCCCTTATGTACAGCTCCTATACAGTGACTCCCCTCCCCCAACTCATCACCAAGTACATCCTCAGAATCAGTCAGTTGCCTGAAGCAGTGCAGGCTCCTCCCTTGGCAACAGCAGCCAGATTAGTTGCTTTATCCCAGGTCATCTGAGGAAAGTGGGCCACACAGAGCGGAGTGAGAAACGGGCCAAATTTATACTCGAAAATCTCAAGACATTGCCCAAATACTCATTTATATGTTTGTTATATTTGGCATCCTAAAAAACAGCACATTGCCCAAGGCCCTCTGTCTGCTCTTTGGCCTCACTATTATCTCTCCTTCGCTCTCTGTAAGTGATGTTTTTTCAGCTTCATTGTTTTATTGAGCAACACCTGCAGTAGTCGCCTCACAGCTGCAGCAGCTCAGGCACTTGATGAGCATGAGCAGAGTCAGTGCAGAATGCACTGACTCTGCTTTGAGAGCTCTCAACTGGTGCTATAACTGTGAAGCATCCATACTGAGGAGACATGTCTAACATGACTCAGTCCAATAGCGCTGTCCCAGGTGCTCTGTGTCACACACTAGTAAGGCTGTAGTTTGATTATGTGGCCCACTTATGAGCCCCATAGATCATTCCCACTATAAAGTTTAGCTCAGTGGATCATAACAGTCTGACCTAGAGCTGAATGATAGAATTTCACTAGGAGTGAATTAAGAAGACATTGGAGATGGAATCTCAATAAAATCTTTATTTGAAATTAACTTTCTAAATAAGAAAACAGTGTACTGCATGGTATTGTTATAATTTATTTAATTATGTAATTATTGTTATGCAATGTCTCATTCAATTTTTTTTATCTCATATACAGTATTCTGTAATGCAGGTAGCCAGGCAGGTTGGCCCTCCCTACACTGCACACGACATCACAAAGGGACATCCAAACTTGGCGGGAACACCGCCGGGTCATGCTCACTCGCCTGCTCTCTCTCAGGTAAATCTACATACTTACACTTAAGTTTGTTCAGCATCTACCCCAAAACATACTTAATGATTCAGTAAATGTTATAGCAATGTTTCCCAGAACCTCATTAATACAGAACAGTAAAGGAAATGGTGGAAGCACTTGAACATCAAGAGTATTTTCAGTAAGTTATAGATGCTACTAAAATTGAGCAAATTAAGAATCCCATTCATGACCACACACCCTCTTTTAGTAAAACTAATCTAATCCCCCCCAGACAATCAAAATAAAATTATGTAAAACTAAAAACAACTACTTGATTCTTGTGTCAAGATTCTTTTTGCCATGCCAATTTTTGTCACGTTGATAAAGCATAAGCTAAAACCAGAGTCTATTCCTCCTCCATCTGTGTTTCATGAAAATCTCCTTCAGAGTCACTATCCTGCCCCGTTTTTGGTTTGCCTTTGTGGCCGCTTGTTATGTTCACATCACTTTTGCATTTGCTAGCCTGTCACATTCATGTTGACAAGAAAAATAAAAAGGCACAGTCTATGCTCGAAGCAAAAAATAAACACGGAAAAATTGCTCTTTAGTTTATTTGAGAGACTTCTGTATGTCATTTGCTCTTTTACAGGTTCTAATCTTGTAACACTCTTGTGATCTTTTTTCATTTGTCTCCAGCCTCCGTACAACCCTGGACAGAATGCTGGCTCTGCTGCCATTGTGTATTCTCCACAGACCCAGACAATGAGCGCACAACAACAAAGTCGCCCCGTGAGTGACCTTCTCCTGTTCCTCCTTTTTGCTTCAACAGTCCCATAATAATGTGTACTGTACAGGTCATATCTGACCTCCAGCAGCTCCAGGTGCAAAGACCATAAATGTCAATTCTGTTTTTAAATATAGTTGATACTTTCTGCCTTCTCTTGCATATCTTCTTAATGTCTCAGGTTTAGTGCCTTTAAACCTGTAGCTAAGATCTGCCACGAAATTGTGTTAATCTGCCTGTAAAAAAACAGCGCAATGATGTTTTGTTTGTTTTTTCATGATTATTTACACTGTAGCTTTTCAGTAGAAGTATCAAAACTAAGAATAAACATGTGGAACGTAGTAAACAAAAATATGTTCTATTTCATTCCTTCTGACCACCTGAGGGCCATGCTTTTACACCTGGATATCTATATATGTGTGCACAGCACATAGGAAGAGAATAAATACCAACCAAATACAAACGTGGGTGATGTCAGAAAGCCCATATATACCTGGCGCACCCATTACCCTTTTCTTTTTACATATTGGAGCTGCTCCCCGCATCCTGTGGAGGTTGCGGGATAGTAAATTTAGTTGGAAAAACACTTTTGACGTCTACCATCTCCTACAGTGAGTTTGTTTTGCTACCATCCCCATCGTTCTATCTTGTCGTACACTGCATGTTCAACTGCTCTTATTGGCAGGCTAGCGTTGCGTATCCTAGGTAGTTTATACACGTAGCTTTATTATGTGGTTGAATTAAGATAGAACATTTATCGATTCAGAGTTGAACTAGTGCTTTAACCAGTGCCTCGTGATTGCTTTTGCTCCTGTGGCATCGCCATTTCTTGACTGTTATGCTGGTGGCTTAACTATTATTTGGTTTTCGGTTTTGGCAAGCTAATTCCATGATACCGTATTGTGACTATTTAGCTATGTTAGGGGTTAGTTTGTGAGTGCTTTCGCTCCAACGACACAACACGTGGCATACACTTAGCTAAATTTTGACTGTTAAATCTGTTATCAACTACTTGACCTGGTGTCTTTTGTGTTTTTTGCTTCAGCCATGTTAGTGGCCAGTAGGGATGGGACGATATTAAAATTTAGACTCATGATTATTTTGACCAAAATAATCACGATTAACTATATTATCACAATAATTATTAAACTAAGGTTAGGTTGTTGCAAGTGAAATTAACAATGAATGAATAATAAATGTGTCGATTATATAACTCTTGACTATAAAAACAAAAACGCATGAATCAACCAGAGAAAGCCCCCAGAAAAAGGGTACGATAAAGGATATGCTGGCATTGCAGCCATCAAAATGCTATTTAGCTAGCGCTAACACGTACCACTATTCAGACAAATCCATATCCAATAGTTTATTTCACATGATATGTTACTTACGATGGATATTTTCGGCTCAAGTTTATCAAACAATGCAGGATGTTTGTCTCAATGCAAGTTTTTTGTTTTTGCCCTCAGAGCCACAACTTTTTTTGGCAGGCTCTGCAGATTGGTGGCTCATCGCCTTCTTGATCTTGTTTTTCAAAGCCATAATAATTCCATACATCAGACTTCACCTTCTCGAGTGGAGGATATAAATATGTAGCGTCATCTGGAACCAGATCCACTGCCTGCCCGGTAGCCATGACGGGGACTGAGGTGAAGAACCATACCCAATTTAGAATAGGCACCGAAGTTAACAAGTTTCATTGCTCTGATAGAGCGGCCCCTTGTGGGCAAACATCAGAACTAACATCTAAACATTGTATTGAAATTGGAAACATGAGGCAGTCTGGTGCCGTAAAGGCGATTATAATCGTGTGCAATGATCACGGTTATTAAAAAATGCCACAAATGATTAATCGTGGACCTTTTTGATCATTATTAGCAATATTATTGTTTATCGTCCCGTCCCTAGTGACCAGTTCTCAACAATCTGTCTGTGACTGCTCCCCGCTCTGGATGTTGCGTCATTGAACTAATGGCACTGCTGTTAGTAGTGTGTTCCTCGGATAATAACCTAGCACAGCATGATGTCTACATCTTTGATGCACGGTTGCAACAGCTGCTTGGCCCCTCTAAGCCCAGAAGATGGCTGGAAGATGTTTTATGTCTGCAGTGTCTTGGGGTTGGAAACCTGAAACAAGCACTCACTGAAGATGCTTGTTTTAATTGCATCTCCATGCCACTGGCAGAAAGGTCTGCTAGGCAGGCAGCGGTTGAGAGCGTAATACGTAAACTGACTCTAGCCTCTAGCCCTCTTAAAGAGCCTAAATGCTACAAGTGTCGAAACACTGAGGCCCCTGCGGCCAAAAGAAGTCGTTACGATCAGGCATTATCTGCCGAAGTGGACACTTTGGCCTCTGAATTCACTCACATGAACTCCTTTCAGCCCTCAGCCTTCACCTCTCTGTGCCTGGCCCTACCCCTCATTATGATGGTGATTCCCTAATCCAGCTTGGATCATATGCCTTCTGTTGATGGCACCATTACAGGCCTGGTTGTAGCGGAGCCTGGTGCTGCCAGAGGCTCGTCCACATCCTCTGTGCGGAGTCACAGATGATTTCATTACCAAGAACTTCACGCTTTGCACACTGCATGTGGTACCTGGCCACGTGTTTATACACGCTGCCCAGCAGACTCTGGAGTGTCCTGTTGAGGCAAATAAATCTCGCTGACAGTTTGCAGGGTTACAGGCCTCCCAGGCCCCAGCTCAGACGTGCTGTAGTCCTTTGCTCCGCAGTCAGAGCCTCATCATTTCCCGATGCTGATGGCCAAGCACAGACCAGTCCACCCTCTCCCCAGACTTCTTTTCATCCAGAGAAAGAGCTCCCAGAAACAACAGGTCAGGTCAGCCAGGATTGTCCCTTCAGGCCACAGGGATGCCACAATAGTTGAGTCTGACTCTCGGCATCTGGCCCCCAACAGTTTTTCCCCCAAGACAGTGGTTACGACATTCAGTTCAGACGTCAACCCCCAAAGTTTGATGGGGTGAAAACGACCGTTGACCCAGTGAGGTCAGTGGCCCTCAGGTAAGAGATTTAGGAACTTCTGTATTTAGGAACTTCTTTGGAAAGGTCCGTTGAAGTTGCCAAGGTGCTACATGTAGCGCCACAGGCAGTTCCTTTTGCTTTGCCTTTGAAGGACGTGCATACCAGTTCAAGCTGCTCCCCTTCAGACTCTCCCTTGCCTCTCAAGCATTCACCAGATGTGTGGCCACACCACTTGCCCAGTAGACTATGAATTGTCCTGTACAGGAGCACATGTCTGTGCAGCTCTCCCGTCATTGCCTTCAGCATCTCCGTCCATAAGGAACAGAGTTCCTACGCAGTGGCATTCCTCTAGGTTCTCTTCCCTGTTGCCAAAAAATAGTCTGTTGCGTCACTTACAGGTTCAGGAGCTGTTTGGAGCCACAGGATGGTCAGGTGTGTCTAAAGCCCTCATGAGAGGCTTGATTACATAAATGTGCAGGAGCTGCGAGTTATTCGGCTAACACTGAAGTTCTTCCTTCCTGTACTCCAGGGGAGGCATGTTCTTGTTTGATCGGACAACACATTCAACAGTGTGTCACATATCATCAAGGAGGCACGAGATCCATTCACTCACTGATAGAAGCTCAGGAGGTCCACCTGTGGGCACTGCCTCATTTGCAGGGTGTCAGGGCAATCAATCTGCCAAGTGTCTTGAACTACGCTACAGATTTTCTCTCAAGGCAGGAGCCATAACCAGGAGAGTGTAGATTGAACCCTGTGGTGGTACAGTAAACCTGGAAGAAGCATGGTGTGGCAGAGGCAGGTCTATGTGTTTTGAGCGCGACATCTTATTGTCAACTGTGTTTTCCTTCTGAGAACTGAACAGTCTGCTTGGGCAGGATGCACTAGCACACCCGTAAATGGAGCAACTCTTGTGTGCATTTCTTCCTTTCCCACTGCTGCTGCCAACGCTGCACAGGATAGCCAGGAGCAATGACGGGGGCATTAGTGGTTCCTTATTAGCCAGGGAGAATATGGTTCCCCATGCTTCTGAAGCTCAACAAGAAGCCTTGTCCTCTCCCTCAGAGGAAGGATCTCTTATGACAGCTGGGAGGGAGCATTTAGCATCCTCACCCTGAGCACCTTCACCTTTACTTGTGGCCACCGAGGGGCTGGACTACATGTAGACATGGACTACTAGGCATTGGTCCAGGCCATACTGCTCTCGTTGCCTGTACAAGAGCGCTGTATTACAATAGATGGACACTATTTGTTGGTTGGTGGGACACAGGGTGTGGACCATGGCACTGTTCTGTACCAGTACTTCTGAACTATCTTCACACAACCATCTTATAGTGATACCAAAGTCTCTATTTCTATGGGCCACCTTGACTAGACTATACTGGTTTTCTTGCATTATTGTTCCCATGTACATACATACATACGCTGTATTGATCTTCTCTTGTCAGCTGAGAGCGAGACAACACTGTTAGGGACAACAGCTCTTTGACATTTGTGCACAATTGATTTAATAAACCAGACTTTTTGATTCAAAACAACTTCTTCGTTTATTTTATATTTTAAAGGCTTTTACTATTAGAAATTCCACAACAGGTCTCTGTTTCAAGTATTAAAATATATGTTGCTGCCATTTCAACTCGCCACTCCTTGGTTGATGGTCAGTCGGTGGGGTTACATTCCTTGGTCTTTGTTTTTGACAGGCATTCTTCGTCTGCGGCCTCTAAGGCTTACTCATGTGCCTTCCTGGGATTTTCCATTAGTTCTGGAAGAATTGTATTCCCCTCCATTTGAACTGTTGGATTGGGCACAATTAAGGTGGGTGTCTGTTAAGACAGCCTTCCTTGATCTCCTCTGCAAAGCGGGTTGAGAAGTTATGGAAATTGTATTTGCCAAAATTCTGATGGGTCTGGTCACCTTGTAGATGAACCCATCTTTCTTACCTAAGAATCTCTGCTTTTCATATGAACTAGCCACTTTTTTTTGGCTGTGTTTGCCCCACAGTTTGAGCTTGGGGGTAACAATGCAAGGACTTTGTGCCCTATTTGAGGACTTACATTGACTGAAATACCCTGTTTGTATGTTATAGGGATCACAGAAAAGGTTGTGCTGTCTCCAGACAGCAGCTCTCACATTGGGTTGTGGATGCCATTCTATAGGCATAGTACATAGTCTACAGGAGTTTCTTGCCACTCCACTAGGGACATTGCCCACCTCCTGGGCTGCACTGAGGGGTGTGCCACTGATTCATATCTGTGCTGTAGCTACATGGGCTTCCTCCTGTACCTTTGCCTGCCTCCACAGAGTGTGCCTGCACCTCATCCAGTGGCTCCAGTCATCTTTCTGCCTCTACCATCTGCAATTGATCTTTGTAGATGCAGCCTCCCCGACTTTGTTGGTATTAAGTTATCCAGGTGCAAAGCACCACCCTCTGGCGGTCAGAAGCTATGAAATAGAATAAGAGTATGCATGTAACAAAGGTTCTATTTGCAGATGCTAGGTGCATGTGAAAAGACAAGTGTATTTTGTGTGTCAGGTATATGTGGGTTTTCTGATGGCACGCAGGTAGTTATTCTCAACCTATGTGCTCCACACACAATATCCATAGATATCCAGCTGCAAAGCACCGCCCTCTGACGGTCATCCAGAACTCACAGAACCTTAGTTACATGCACAACTTTCGTTTTATATTTTATATTGCTCAAAGTAGCCCTTTGTCCTTTGCTTTGATCACTGCTTAGCATTCCACAAAAATCTGCCTAAAAAGACACACGTGTGAAATGAAAACCATTTAAAGAGACTTCATTATGAATCTCATTGAGAGAAGGGGTTGCTTCATTTATTTGATGTTTATATCTACAACGTAGAAAAGGGTAAACCCAAAGAAAAAGCATTGAATGAGAAGGTGTGTCTAAATTCTGACCGATATTTATGTATTTTTGTGTACCGTAAATTTCGGACTATAAGCCGTGACTTTTTTCCCACGCTTTGAACCCTGCGGATTATACAGCGGTGCGGCTAATTTAAAGATTTTTACTGGCTAACGGCCACCGGGGGGCACTCTCTAGCTGTAAATACAAAAGTGAACAGGCGCGGGGAACACATCATTTACACAGCGTCATCATGGAAAACACACTGTTAAAACCTTTTCCTGCTTCGGTCACCTGATCGTGGTCGGGAGACACAGGGGAGATCCGTCTTCTCCTGGCCGAAGGGTGTACGTTCATGCACCACACTGAACTAAAGCACAGAGGAGCTAGACACACATCTCACAACAACACCAAGAAATGCAAATGATGCAGCTTTAAGTTATAGGAATGGATCTGGCGTCAAAGAAGCTGCTTGTAAGTTTGGCATCAATGAATCGATGGTGCGACGTTTGAGGCGGCAGTGGGAAGAACTTAGTTAATGTTAAAAAGACATGTTGGTGCTATGTTGATGCCGTGTTAGTACTATTTTATTTTCTAAACCTGCAGTGTTGAGGGCGTGTTGGTGCTGATTTTCAAGCACAGCTTAAAAAAAAAGTGTGTCTTAAAAAAAATAAAATAAAAAAAAATCCGTGTAACTTCTTTCTGTGTAAATATTTCATGGCACAACATGAAAACCTGCGTCTTATATTCAGGTGCGGCTTATATATGTACAAAATTTATTTTCTTTTCAAATTTTGCTGTTGCGGCTTATATTCAGGTGCGCTCAATAGTCTGAAATTTACGGTATTTGGAGTGTATTTAAATTTTTTTGAGTATTCATTACTGTAAAGAATACTCAAATTTATAAGATATAATTTTAAAACTTAACTGATTTTGCACACGCATAGACTTGTCTATTATTTATGAGACTTGCTTGCTACAGGCCTGCCCCCACTGGGAATGAAGCTAGCTAGTTGGATCTTCTTGAATGGTAGCCAAATATAAAGTAATTGTTTCTTCATTAAAGGAAGACAATAATTGAGATGTGGTCTCTACACTGTCTGCCATGTTAGAGTTTCATCCACCTGTCGTCACCTCATCTTATGTGTGTGCCTTTATGCTTTCTCTCCTCCCTGCTTAACCATCGCTGCTTCAATCTGTTTGCTGGACCTCTCCTCCCTCCCCCACCAGTTTGCTACGGGCCCTCGACCAACCCACCATCAGGTAATTATACCCCTGCTGATCACCCCTCCTGCTCCTTCTCTTACGTAGCCATTGTCATAAAGTGTTTTACTGCTGTTCAAAGAGTGCTGTCCGTGTGTGATGTGAAAGCCTTTAAGTGTATGGGATTGAGAAGCGTCTTGAACACAGTTCACTGAGCTTCTTAGACGAGGGATATTTGCAATTTGGTATAACACATGATGGAACAGATGGGGTCTCTGTTTTATCTACCGGTATTCATGTTTATTTTCATTGCACATTTAAGTCCAGCAGTACATATTTTCCTGAAAATAACTCAGTTCCTGTTGTCTTAGTTTGACATCTTCTAATGCATTTGCCTTTAATTGGTTTCCTGTACACAGTTGTGTACAGCAAAAACACTGGCTGTCACAAACTGGCGCTGCACCTCCTTGTGCCACCATGGAGGTGGAGACGGAAAGCAAACAGTGACTGAACAGAGGCCTTTATTCTATCAGAGAAAACAACCATTGTCTCTAATGAAATGTACTTAATGCAAAATAGTGACTTCAAAGGAGAGATCAATTCAACAACATAAACCCGACACCTGTTTTACAAGTGTCATCATCTTATTGTTGGTTAGGGCTGTGTTCAGACAAAATTTAGTTAAATCTAAAAGTCAAACCCAGCGGAAATGAATAACATTTGTTTGTGGCGTTGTGCATCCCAGTCATAATTGGTGTATTCCTCTAACAGAGTTGAGTAGATTCAATTTAGCTTGCACACAGAGGGAGCTTCATAACAAGAATGTATTGTAAACCCACAAGCCCGTGCCTTTAACTGTTTTTCTAAGTTGCCAAGTCATCCCTGTAGGTGACGACCTGGTCCAGTGTGGCAGGAAAGTGTTTATTTAGCAAAGCAGTCTTACAAGGGAGAATTGCACTGTAGAGATTTGTAGACTCTTTAATATGTTGTAAATTGAAATGTTGATAGATGATTGTTCTTTGTTGCAAGCTTCCTTTATTTGAACGCCCACACTCGGTGACAAACCAACTATTGTTTAGAGCATTTTGCCTTTGTGTCATTTTGACTCTTTGATCAGCTAATTCACTGACACTAGTAATCAATTTCAAATGGTTAGTTCAAATAATATTGGGGGTTTTCTGTCCTAATATGTTGGGGTAATTGTTGGACTTTTCTATTGGTTCTTTTCTCTCTCCTGCTTTCATAACACAAGGGAGGATTCAGGCCTATCCAGGTAAAATAATATATATACCTCAAATCTCTCCAGACATGCATGGCATGATGGGAAATGTCCTTAAATGACCCTGTTCACCCCTGTCCCCACTCGTTACTCCTAAAGTCAGTGTTTGCTCAATAAAGAGGCCAGTTGTTACCATCAACCCTCATGTTCTCTCTTTTACCCTGTATTAGGGCCATAAATTATTTTATATTTTGTCATTTTTGTAGGCATTTTTCAAGTATGCACAGAAAATTTGTACTTTTTCCAGTTATGTATTGCATCTATATGTTGCTTGGTTTGGGCAATGTTCACTAGTGTGGGTATTTACACACTGTTTATTCGGCATGTTTTATTTAAATAATTGTAATTACCATGTCTTTTGTTATTTCCTTTATATGTGTGGTATCATTTTAATTAATATGGTCAGCTCTTTATTTTGATAGTTTGATGGAAATGAGGTTTAGTGTAATATTTGGCTAATGTATATAAGGATCACACTGAAACACACACTGGTTTGAAATGGTAAAATAGTTATTAATACTTTTTTAAATTCTTTCCTACAGTTTTTTCAGAGGGCTCAGATGCAGAGCACACGTCCAACCATACCTACAAATACATCCTCTATACGGCCCAGCTCGCAAACCCCCACTGCAGCTGTGTATCCTACCAATCAGCCCATCATGATGACCATGCCACCTATGCCTTTTCCCTCGCCACAAGCTGCACAGTACTACATCCCACAGGTCAGTTTCATTCAACATCTAATCAATTAATCAATGAACACTTGTGCAGAAGGTTTGGTAAGAGGGAGGACAATTCAGAGTCATGGGAGTTAAAACTACATACCTCTTGGAGGTGAATTTTTTAAGCTCAGATATGTTTCAGTGATTAGTGAGTTGCACAGCTCTCTGCTCTTACAGGAAAAGGCTGACTACCCAAAAGAGTTGGATTTTGCACTTTAGATCTGACTTTTGTAACACTCTGCTTAATCAAGAGAGAAAACATAAATGACTGAAGCTTTCAAAACTCAATAAATTGCAATTCTTAAGAATGGTGTTTAAGGAGGAAGTCATTTTATCCTTTATTTTAATTGCTTGGCCCTGTAGTGCAAGAGTTCCCAAACTTTTTATGCAGAGACCACCAAAATAATCATGCCACCGAATCGCGACCCCTCTGCTTGTGAATCAGTGTGCTTTGTAGCTTGTTTATTTTATTTTATTACAATTTTTTTTTTTGAGTTTGGATATTTTCTGCATAGATTTTTATTCTTGGATGGAAACTTTCAGTTGAAATTGAATCTGAAGTGATGGATTGTTTTTTATGTAACAAAAAATATTACCACACATGCTGACAGAAACAAAACTCAAGAAAACTGTTTTTTTTTTTGGATGTTGAAGTACCATGTGTAAAGTTGTTGTAATCTGCTATTTCTGTCTTTTAGTATCGCCCCAGTACGCCTTATGTGGGACCTCAGCAGTATTCTGTGCCACCGCCGGGGTCCGGCACATTTTATCCTGGTCCTGGGCCAGGGGAGTACCCTGCCCCATACCGTGAGTTACCTCATATTAAGAATTCTAACCCACTAAATGTCCAATCATAACTGCTCTATGCATTTTTATCTTGTATTTTTGTGATCAGATCCCCTCAGGTATCATCCTCCTGTTTCACCCTCGGTTCCTGCTCCTGTACCCACCGCGGGGCCCCCCTATTACCCAGCACAGACTGTATACCCCCCTTCGCCCCCCATTATAGTGCCTACACCACAGCAACCTCCACCAGCTAAGCGAGAGAAGAAAACGGTGAGCATTTGATACCTCTCTGAATTATAAAAATTGGATTAATTAATAAAGTTGGTTTTGTAGTAATAATGTAAATACAGTACCTTAGATTTATTATAAAGCTTCATGGTTTAAGAGTTGGTACTTTTTAAGACCTTTATTAACTACATTTACATGCACATTGGGAAAACAGGCCAATTTAAATAGATTTTTCAAAATGGGTGTCAACACCGGAAGATCCCAGTAAGAGGCTGATGCATACTTGGATGCTTGCTTCTTGTAAAACAGTCCAGTTTACATCAGGCACAGACTAGCCAAGGCACAGGTTATCTATTTCTGCCAAAAGAGGTTGTATATGGACATCACATAGGTGAGTGGTGAAAGACTTTTTGAATTTGGCTGTGTAGTGCACTTGAATTTCCCTGTGCATATTAATATAGTGACTGAGGTCTGCTTATTGTTCTTACAGATCCGTATCCGCGACCCCAATCAGGGTGGCAGGGACATCACAGAGGAGATCATGGCAGGAGGCTCGGGAAGCAGGAATTCAACGCCTCCGGTCGGTCCACCTTCTTCCACCCCAACCCCTCCACAGGTACATCATTTCTTAAAATACTGTTGGCACACCAAGACATCCCACAAGACACATTTAAAGCACCATGGAACAGTTCATATTTTCCCTCACAATTTGATACAGCTTCCAATTATCAGTTTGTACTTTTCCTTAGTATCACATCCGACTTTTTAATACTGGAACAACACGTTTATATAATAGAATATGGAATATATCCTTTGAACACTTGACCACTGTTTCTTACACAGGCTGCCTCCTGTCTCTGTTTTTACTGTTATTATTGTACAGTAATTTGTTTGTATTTTGTGTTGTACTACTCTTTCAACAGAATCCACTTGTCCTCACATGTATGTGACGCATGTCATGTAAATGTATTGTAAGACAGTGAGAATTACTGTTTAATTTATCAGAAATAAACAATATTGATTAACTTCGCTCAGCAACTTAGCAGAAGGATTTGAAATAACTCACTGGGCTCCTACAGTTTAACTATACCGACTATAGTAATAACTTTGGTAAACGTGGCGACACAGTGGAGTGACATTCTGCTGAGGGACTAGTGATCTCTTTATTTCCTCTGTCTATGGATGTTAACAGTGTTTCCTCTCTTTTCATATTCTTTTACCCTATCTTTATTTTAATTTTTGTCTGTTTTTTTTGTTCGGTTTGGCATTGTTCTGAGTTTTTTTCTTTCTTCTGTTGACAATTATTTAATTTTTTTCTTGTCCCATACCTCATTGGACTCCTTATTGTTTGCTATCTTGTGCATTGGGCTTGCTTGAACATGGTTTGTGCACTTGCTACATCTTTGTGCCTATCGTTCTGGTTTTCTGTGTTGCTAGTTTTTATGGCCGCATCCTCATTATCCTCACATTTTCTACCTCAAAACACAGCAGCAGCCGAGCAACAGCCAGACTCCGGAGCAGCAGTCGCAACCTTCACAGCCGCAGCAGGCCCATCCTGGAGGCTTCACACTGGACTCTCCACATCTACCATCACCACCGACACCGCTGGCTTCTGGAGCTTCAGACGTCAAAGCAAGCCCAGGTCTGACTCAACTCTGTACTCTCAAGAAATATGAAAACTCACACATTCTGCCTACACTGTTTGCTCCTGTATGATAAAAATGTGATTCCTGTGACAATAAGTAATTTTGATAAAAATTTGTCAAATCCATACTGCATATCAGAGCTTCTGTTTAATGCAGCTCTGCACTAGACCAAGTGATACTTCACAGTGACCTCACGCTGGGGTGTTCTACATGTATGCGTATGGTGGAACCATGGTGACACAATGCACACACTGCCAAGTATAGCCTGAAACTCAAGAAGAAAATACAAAATGGATTTAAACAACACATTTTCAGGAGATTATGATCAATATGAGCATTTATGGTCCTGTTTAGATGTTAAGTGATTTTCAACAAAAGCATCTGTGCATGAAAAGCGAGAGTGTCTACTGAAAACCTGGTGGCTAATGCTTGCTAGCTTGAGACTGTAATGTTATTTGAGAGGGACTTGTTTAACAGCACAAATCAGCTCATCGGTTGTAGTTCCAGCTAAGTCCTTTCTTTATGGTCAGATTGTTATTTAAAAAAAAACCCTCAGAGAGAGCATGCCTGCAGTTAGCATCACATCCCAGTGAATGTTGATAACATCAGTTGCAAAGTATCAATTGGCCAGCTTCAGCCGTGTCAGTGACCGCTGGATGTAAACAATCATAGTGAAGTAATCCAAGAAACTGTGGTTTTGTTTAGTATCTCTCATTGCCTTTTGGAGGAAACAAAGTTTTACATGAATTGTGATGAAGTTGAAAGGAAGATTTAAGCTCTAAAATTTGTGGCATATCGCCCACCCCTATGGACATGCTTTGGCTATATTATAAAATGATTATATAGAGTATAATCATAAGTCTTTTCCTTTAGCTTACTAGTAATCTTGCCCCATCTGTTTCGACTAACTGGCACAGTAGCAAAGATTTTACCAAAGAACTAGGTTGGAATCTTAATTGCACTAAAGATTGACACGCCTTGTTTTGTTCACTCTGCACTGTGTATTATGCTGGTAACTTTACACTGCATCAAGTTTTCCAGGCTCTAATGCTGATCCAAGTTTCATCAACTGTGCAAATTAATTCATACATATTTTTATTTTATATATTTTTGCTATCTACAGTGAAACATGCGTTTTTATTTGTTTGCATTCTCCCAGATGGTACGTCAAAGCTGGAGTCAGTTGTTCAGAAGTCTTCCTCTCCGGTGCTTGTCTCATCTGAAGCCTCTGTTGAAGCTAATGCTCCTTTACCTGAGCACACTTCGACGGTGCCAGTTGAGCTTTCATTCACTGCATCTGTGTCCACTGTCCCACTTACGGCCTCCCACAGCAGCGAGCGGCTCTCTGCCTCACCCTCACCCCTGGGTGCAGAACCCAAACACACCCCTAATACAGACAAACCGGTTTCAGACCCCCCACGGACTCTAACGCCCTCTCCAGCCCCTCTTCCAAAAACTTTAAATGGCCTTGCTGACCCTGTGGCTGAACTGGACATGCCAGCCCATGAACCTGTGCTTTTATCTTCAGTCCTCTCTCCTCAGCTCTCTGCCCCGGTCTTTAGAGAGGCCTCTTCTGAAACTCTCCCACCTGACGTGAGGCCCGAGGTGCCCATTGTGGCTGCTGTGCTGTCCCCTGTGGCACCGGTCTCTGTTGTACCAGTCACGGTCACCTCCAGCCCCGCCCCTGTCCTGCCCATGATGCTCCCCCCGGGCCTTCCGCCTCTAGTGCAGGCCACAACAGAGGCAGATGGGCCCCGCCAACCTTTGGACTCTAAAGACATGACCCCTCGAGTAGGTACAGAGGCTCGCAACAATATTTCAGACAGCAAAACGGAGCCCCAGCCACAAGCTAACACCAGGACAAGCCCCATAACAGGTACAAGTCTGCTCCAGTATCAGTTTTGGCAAAACTAAGTAGTAACTAAGTTATATTTGTATTTTGTTAATTTGTGTTTTCACTTACATAAAAATCTTATAAGTGTGTGTGATTTCAGGAACAGCTTAGTGGTATTAACTGTTCCTTGTGCTTTCTTTCTTCTGTAGCTTTGATAAGATATTGACACAGTAATTTAAGTTTAAACATCCATATTCAAAGTTAAGGAGCATGCCACCTAAACAAGAAAGATTATTGACATTAGGTTGTCCATTTGTATTCTGTCCTTACTGAATGAGCCTCACTAGTCACTGACCGTATTAAATGCAACACTTGTCTTTAGTTAATCAGACTGCTTCTACTATACCAAAGACCTGGAGGAAACCAAATGAAGGCATCTCTACAGCAGCAGAGACACCTCAAAAGGAAGAGGAAGTAAGAAAAACATTTATTTCAAACCACCAGAGAAAATGCCCTTGTTAGTTCAATTAGGCATAGATTGTCATGTACATAACAGCATAAAAGATGTTTGTTAAAATGAGTCCTTTACCAACTGACGATTAAGTATTTGTAGAGTAGACTAATGCACAATATGGGAATGGTTCATGTGGAAAGTGTTTCCACATGTGAAGAAAGACCTAAAATGACTTTGAGGTGTTATTGTCTAGGAATTAAACTAGAGATAGACTGATATATGGCAGATTTTTTAAAACTTCTTAGTGTATCGGCTATTGGCCTTAAATCTACAGCACAGGGTAATATTTTGTTTTGGCTGATCTGCTGCCTAAAAAATACACACAAAGCTTAATATTAATACTTTAAAACAAAGAGATAGATGTGCAAAACCTGACTACAGCTCTCTTAAAAGTATGTGGTAAATACGGACATTGAGGGAGTTTATAGTAAATTTAAATTACGTAATTTGAGGAAGATCTGCGAACATATCACCCCAGTTTATTGGCCATCGGTTGCTGTGGATTCTGAACAATTGGTATTGGCATCAGCCATGAAAAAACATCACATCGCTCGATGTCTAAACTAAACAAATGCATATCCATTGTCTTCACTGCTCAGCTTCCTCCACATGTGAAGACACTGTTTTCCACTTGGGCTTTCTTCTTTGCATTAAGAGGAAAGGTCATTAGCTCCTCACTTAGAACAAAGATTTTTGTACATGAAGTATTCAGTTGTTGCTTAGTACAGTAAATTTTGTACGGTGAATATTGCTTATGAAAGTGAGATTAAAGGTGTGTTTGGATATATGCTTGTAAACACTACTACTGCTTCAATGCTCTCCCTGCATCATCAGTGACCTTTTTAAAAATGACATTCCTTGCCCTTAGATAATTGTTTTGCTGTATTGCAAAAAAAACCGAAAACAGCACCAACAAGACTGTCCTGCGCGCAAGTAATTAGATGTTTTCTGCACACAGGATGAAGCCTGTCCAATAGATGAGTCTACTGGAGACCAGAGCCGGCAGTCTGATGCATTGAGCAGCAGCCCTATACTCGTACCATCAGCCTTTCCCTCTGCCCCCGTGGCCTGCAGCCCAGACCCTGATGGAAAGCCCGCTGGTCTGGAGGAGAATGGTGATGCCGAAATTGAGCCAATGAGGAACGGAGCAGGCCACATATCTGAGACCGAAAGCAGCGACAGTGGAATGACCCCTGGAGAAAAGGAGAGCTCAACTGAGGTTCCTCCAGACATTGAAGGTAGACTTTCTTTGTGTAAAAAATTTTAAAAGTCCACATCAATGTTTATGTTCTTCTAACCTCATCTTCTTCTCACTCACCCAGATCTGACTGAGCCCACTGGAAAGAGACAGTATGGCAGAGATTTCCTATTAGGCTTCCAGTTTATGCCAGCGTGTATACAGAAACCTGAGGGCCTACCACCAATCAGTGATGTTGTTCTTGACAAGGTGAGTGAGCTCGTGAGAAAATTGGATTGGATTAGAGTTGCAAGTTGTCTTTGTCTTGTTTCCCCCCAATTGATCTATTTGTGCAACCCAATGTATTGGGGCCCAAATTTCACATGGAGATCCATGTAATAAACTGTAATTAGTTTTAGTTGAAGTGGTGAAACTTTTGACCTACTTTTAGGCTCTTGACCTATAATTTGGCAAAAAGGTCTTGTGTGTAGATTCATTTGATTGGTTCACACCACTGAAAGTCTGCACCAGTCCTTTGATCCACTCTTGCACAGGGGTGGAGTGTACGGCCAGTAGAAATACTGTTTTGATTAAAATCCCATTGCTATTATGTCACGCTTGGCAGTGCTTAAGAGTTTGTGCCCCACCCCCACATCTGGTGAGAGAACAACCAGACCAGCGCTCTAGCAATGGGGCTGATGTGCTTTTCATGTATTCTTCATTTCTCAGATCAAGCACCATGGAAAGACATCACTATTATTTTAGTCATGTTTTTTATCACAGTTTTTCCCCCAAATTATCTCTATAGATATGTAACCTCTAAGTTTTAAATAGTCACTTTTTTATATAGTGGTTTTCCAACTTTAAAGCACTCAAAGTGCTTTACATCAAAAAAAAACACACACACCCAGTCACACACACATACTTGCAGTGTATGCCGACACTTTGAATGGCACTACACTTGTCCATCTACATGAGGATAAGTGTGTGATGCCTGTGGAGAGGCACGCCAACCAACAGCAAGACTGCGTGTTTTCAAGGTATTTGAGTGATAAAAACACCTGTGGAACAGAGAAAAACTCGTGCTGGACCCCCCCACCAAAAATATTACATGGCACACCCTTAAATCAGGATTTAAAATAATGACATGTCTTTGAGTTGTAGTTATATTAACCCAGTAAGCTAGAAATTCTCACACTATTGTCATTGTGCAGGATTTGAACACAATTCTATGAAGCTCGGTGCTCCCCCTGCTGTCCATTATAATGATATGCATGTTGTCTGTTCCATGTTGCAGATGAACCAAAATAAGCTGCCAACGCGAGTGGTAGATTCCAGGGTGATTTCCAGAGGACCAGATTTTACACCTGCCTTTGCAGACTTTGGCAGACAGATGAGTGGGGGGCGCGGCGCTGCTGTGAGTGACACACACAAGTACACACTCCAGCTGTCGCATCACAAGTTACTGAAACAACTTTCACCTTCAGTTTTTCATACAACCAATCACTTGCTGTTTAAGCCATTAGTAGTCAAACACTAAGGCTTACCTGCTGTTTCACAATTATAATCTTGCGGTAAACAGTGGTTGGATGGACTTATTTGATATTGAAGTTTTTAAACAGGTGTAGATGTATTTTTACAGTATTGCATTTAAGTTTTGGTGAAATATCTTGATATGCTTTCAGAATTAGGCAATAGTATGCATGGTTTATCTTACTTTTACTGTTGGTAAATGCTCAGAATAGTATACACTGCTCTTGTATTGTTAAAATGTATTGTTTTTTTTACAGCTCATGAACATTAGCTCCAGACGGCCCCCTCCCAGGAAGATTATCATGAATGTGTCGGTGAATGATGATGTGCAGCTAAAAAAGGCTGAGAATGCCTGGAAACCTGGTATGAAGAGAGAGGGTCCCCCAGAGGATCCAGATACACTTAAAACACAGGTAAACAAAACTCAGAATGTTTTTGGGTTTTTTTGGGAGTTTTTTTCTGTCAACATATATATGTGTGTGTGTACATATATATATAATTTTATTTATTTATTTTTCCTCAATAGGAACTCTTTAGGAAGGTTCGTAGCATCCTGAACAAACTGACGCCTCAGAAGTTCAATCAGCTGATGAAGCAGGTAACAGACCTGACCATCGACACTGAGGAGAGGCTTAAAGGGGTCATTGACCTGGTCTTTGAGAAGGCTATAGACGAGCCCAGCTTCTCCGTTGCCTATGGTAACATGTGCCGCTGCCTTGCCATGGTAAGCTGTTTGTACAACCGGTACAGTGTCACAGTGTGTTGAACAATGTATTCAAATGTCAGACTCTCGGTCACCCCCCAAGTTAATTTATACGTTCTGTGGTTGACAGCTGACATACCTGGACTATGTATGGCTGTCTACCACTAAAGATTGCAATATATATATATATATATATATATATATATATATATATATATATATATATATATATATATATATATATATATATATATATATATATATATATATATATATATATATATTATATATATATATATATATATATATATATATATATATATATATATATTTTTTTTTTTTTTTTTTTTTTTTTTTTTTTTTTTTTGTGATATCTGTAATAATTATTGTTGTATAACATGGTTTTATCTTACTTATTAAAAAGGAGAATGCAGAAATGGTACAGAAAAAAAAATCGGTTATTTAAGAACTGTATTGTTAAGATGACTGCCATGAGAGTGAAAACTAGAAAACTCAAAATAAATAATTGATTGATATTGGGATGGGGTCACCAATGCATCCACTGGTAAAATGGGGGTCACTGAGAGAAAAATATTGGGAACCACTATGTTAAAGCCATTAAGCACCACAGATGTGTTCTATAAAGGATTCATCATCATGGCTGCAGTACTTTGTTTTCCTGACCAGTATCACTAATATCAGATCTTATGCGTTTTCAGCTCAGAGTGCCCACGGACAAACCCAACACTACAGTGAACTTTCGCAAACTACTTCTTAACCGATGCCAGAAAGAGTTTGAGAAAGACAAAGTTGACGATGTGGTGTTTGAAAGGAAGCAGAAAGAGCTGGACTCTGCTGCATCGGTAAGACAGCTTGACAGTATTTCAGAGGAGCTTTCTACTAGAATATCCTTTACTAAAATGGTTTGTTTTATAGTTGTAACATATTCTATATTTGTGTTTAGACAACAGAGCGCGAGAGGCTACGAGAAGAGCTAGAGGAAGCCAAGGACAAAGCCCGGCGGCGCTCCATTGGCAATATTAAATTTATAGGAGAACTTTTTAAACTCAAGATGTTGACGGAGGCCATTATGCATGACTGTGTGGTTAAACTCCTCAAGAACCATGATGAGGAGTCCCTGGAGTGTCTCTGCAGGTTACTCACCACCATCGGCAAGGACCTGGATTTTGAAAAGGCCAAGGTGTGCCCAAAAACATACACAAAGATATATGAATGTCGTTGAACAGTTCTTAAAATACACATCCTTACTTTTTAAAGATTAGAAAGATAGGATTAAAACAATTAGTGTAATATATAATTCAGTTCATGAACTATATGCAATTGGGCTCAGCTAATTGTTAACTTTGTAAATTACAGGACTACAGGACCAAAGTACAGATTAATAGTAAAATTACCTGTTTATAAAGGTGATGTCTCAATAAGTGGCTTTTATTTTTTCTATTTTCTATTTAGTATGTACAGAATCCTTTTAACATAATGGATGTGGCCATACATGCTGAACATCTAAAATAACACAATTACTCTTAACTCTTAACTGTCTCCACAGCCTCGAATGGATCAGTATTTCAATCAGATGGAGAAAATAGTCAAGGAAAGGAAGACTTCATCTAGAATACGGTTTATGCTTCAGGACGTTATAGACCTGAGATTGGTGAGTTTTGTTTTGCCATGTTGCTGCATGGGATGTCGACATTCCCATGCAGACATTTTTAACCATATTTTCTTTTTTAACGTATTGGTTAAAGCTTCACTGGTTAATCTAGAACAATCCCAGAACAATCCCCACACACGTTAAAGAACATGAGCAAATGCATCTGATACAGACACAGGAGGACTAATGCCAGTTACTTTTATTGAGAATGTTCTGTCTTTTTTTGGTTGTAAAGTGTATAAAGTCAGATTTATTATTAATTAGCATCATCTTCACCATTCATCATCATTCATCATCAATCATCCTCATAAATAATCATCATCACAAATCATTGCCATCATCATCAATTATCATAATGTTTTGTAGGTGTACTGTTTTTGTTTTTTTTCCAGTTTGGCCACTTTGAAATCTAAATAAATGATTGTGCTTGTTATTTCTTAGCACAACTGGGTGTCCCGGAGAGCAGACCAGGGCCCCAAAACAATTGAGCAGATTCACAAAGAAGCCAAAATTGAGGAACAGGAGGAACAGAGGAAAGTCCACCAGCAACTGCTTTCGAAGGACAGCAAGCGACGTACAGGTCAGTGCAGCGCTCAAATCCTCTTTAAGGCTTAGTCACATCAGCACATCTACAGGCACACAGGAAGTCCGTGAGCAAGCGGGCCCACTTCCTGTCTGAAATGCCTACACAGCCCTCATTGTGCCCCTCAACAGACAGGATACTCCTTTTACAGTACATGTAACTCACACATAGTACTTAAGATATAAGCCCCTCTACAACATTAGAGAAGAACAGTATGTAGTTACATAGGGATATCTTATGTTTTTTGTTGAACAGATCCAAGAGAACAGAGGGACCAGCGCATGCAGCGAGAGGAGACCTGGAACACTGTGCCCATGACAAAGAACAGCAGGACTATCGACCCCGCAAAGATCCCAAAGATCTCCAAGGTCAGACATTCTTCACCCTTTGTGAATAGTGAAGATTTAACTTCACTGTTCACAAAACTCAGAAATATTTTAAATGATTGGATTAAATTTACAGACACTGTTGACTTGGAGCACGTATGAGAGGGTTGTAAGAGAGATGGACACTTTGTCCTAACTTGACTTGTTGTGGCTTTAAATGTAACATGCACCCTCTGTTGGTCTTTGCAGGTAGTGCTACCCAGAGAAGTTGGGTCCTTCGCACACTGCTGCACACTATACTATACTACTACTACTATATGTCAAGCCATGTTTGTTATCTGTAAAAGCTTTTTTTCTCCATATACAGCCGCAGATGGATGAAAAGATACAGCTAGGTCCACGAGCTCAAGTCACATGGGTAAAAGGGAGCAGCGGAGGTGCCAAGGCCAGTGACTCGGGTAAACTTCATCTATGCTATTCATATCATTACCCATAACAAATAAACTCACAACAAATGACACTTCAGGAGTGTTCTGGACCAAGATTTATTCAGGGTTTTTTTTTGTTTTATTTCTCATCTCAACAGAAATGTCACGCACATCTAGTACTAGCCTCAATCGTTACTCCGCTCTGCAGCCTACACCCACAGCCCAGCCCTCCACCACACCACCCCAGAACCAAGACTTTGATTCTAGGCGATCTTTAGGAAGGTAATACTCAAAACTACTACTCCTGTATTGAATTATAAATGATTAACTAGTGATTTGAATGAGTGAATGATGTTTTTTTACTTTTAGTCGAAGCAACACTGGGCGAGAGCGTAATGACAAACCTCTGATGTCTGGCCCATCATCGCGATCCAGTCCGTTTGTCCGAAGAGGGAGCTCCAAAGAGCTACAGGATCCCCAGGCCTCGGAGGAGCTTCGGAGAGACCGGAACACAGAGGGGGCGGAGCCCAGGAGACCCAGTGTGACAGAGGACAAACCTGAAGTGGAGCGCAACCGAATCAAGGATCCTGGTGAGCGAATGCTATATTGCACCAACAGTACACATATTTTTTACAGTGCTATATGACAAAACAGACATGTATTTCAACTTGCTAAATATAGTTACAGTTAAGCCTGAATCTGTGATCCTGACGCAAGAGCGGACCGGCCTATCTGAGGAAGAAGTTGAAAGAAAATCCAAATCCATTATTGATGAGTTTCTGCACATTAATGACTTCAAGGTAAATATTTATTACAAGATTACTACTGATTGTTAATCTTAATTGGTTTAATATCAGTGAAAGTCTTAATGTGAACATGGTTCATTTGCAGGAGGCTGTCCAGTGTGTGGATGAACTGGGCTCTCGACTGCACGTCTTTGTCCGTGTCGGAGTCGAGTCGACTCTGGAGCGGAGTCAGATCACACGGGACCACATGGGGCAGCTCTTTTTCCAGCTTGTACATCAGGGAATCCTCCCCAAATCTGAGTTCTATAAAGGGTCAGCAGAAATGCAGTTTAGAGATCTCCTGTGTTATTATTTGACAACAAGTCACATATACCGTAACTCGTATGACTTATAATTTGCTGTCGACATTCACAGATTTTCAGACACATTGGAGCAGGCAGATGACATGGCCATTGACATTCCCCACATTTGGCTGTATCTTGCTGAACTGCTCTGCCCAGTGCTAAAAGATGGAGGCTTCTCTATGAGAGAGCTCTTTAGGTACGGGAATATGTGTCATTCACATTTTATTTCATTTTACTTCTTTACTACTTACATAATTCAAGCGTAAAACAGAAGTTTGTAACCAGGTATTTTCGAGCAAATCACCCTTACCGGTTGCTCTGTCATCTGTGTTTACAGTGAATTAAGCAAACCTTTGCTTCCTGTGGGAAGAGCTGGGATCCTAATTTCTGAAATACTGCACTTACTATGCAAACAAATGGTAATCAATCAACCAATGACACAAATAATATTATAGTAAGGCCATGCTTTTGTTTAAGTTATTTTCTAATATGTGTAAATATAATGTGTTTACAGAGCCATAGATCGGTGGGGTCCTTGTGGAGGGAATCTGGTCTGAGCTGGGTGGACTTTCTACCAGAGGGAGAGGACGTCCAGTCATTCATCTCACAGCAGGTTAGTCGTTGTAGTATAACTTTATACTATATCATCACAGCATGAATTGGTAACAGTTGTTTTTATATCTGTGCTACTTTGCAAATAAATAAATGTCATTATCAACAGAAACTCCAGTTTGTTATGTCAGACACGTCTCTCCCTGAGTCCGCCTTATCGAAAAGGATCTTTTCTCCAGAGGAGTTAAACCGACAGTTGGAGAAACTGCTGTTGGAGGATATGGCCAGTGACGAGCAGATCTTTGACTGGGTTGAGGTAGGACTAAACTCTGGATACTCATGGAATAAAATGAAGACATGTGTGACATGTATGCTGTTTGTTCTGCTGTGTAAAGGCCAACCTGGATGAATCTCAGATGAGCTCGTCTCCCTTCCTGAGGGCCTTAATGACGGCTGTGTGTAAAGCAGCTGTCAAAGGTAACACTGCACAAACCCTCCTAAGTTTGTTTAAATGAGCTGACTTAACTGATTTGCTTGTGTCATTATGGACAGATGAGAACACTAACTGTCGTGTAGACACAGACACCA
Source organism: Periophthalmus modestus (assembly GCA_019594935.1). NCBI lineage: Eukaryota > Metazoa > Chordata > Actinopteri > Gobiiformes > Gobiidae > Periophthalmus > Periophthalmus modestus. The sequence continues at coordinate 16,269,835 of JAIEZT010000013.1, forward strand.
TCCAGAGGAGACTTCCTGTTTTACTTAAGTACCTTAACTCAGACACTGAGCGACAGCTTCAAGCACTTTATGCACTTCAGGCACTGATCGTGTCCCTCGATCAGCCACCAAGTGAGTAACTAACACAGGTCTACAGTATGTGTATAATGAAAGACTACTCTTGCTATATTAATTTCATTTATATAATAACTTTTACGTTTATTTAGCACTGTTCTAGTGCAATGTTCTATAATCTTGCACAAAAAAATGAAGTTGTGGTACGATTACATTCTTTTGTTTTTCCAGATCTCTTGCGGATGTTCTTTGACTGTCTGTATGATGAGGATGTTATCTCGGAGGATGCATTTTACAAGTGGGAGACAAGTAAAGACCCTGCAGAGCAGCAGGGCAAAGGAGTGGCCCTCAAATCTGTGACTGCATTTTTTACCTGGTTACGGGAAGCCGAAGAAGAGTCGGAAGACAATTGACAAGAGGCGACCCTGGACTTGGAAATAGTCAAACTTAATTGTTTCAACAGAACAAACTAAATTCAAAATGGGTGTATGAGCAGGACAACGCGTTTACGGCTGGAATATTTTTTTTTCTGCGGTACGGTTCTGAAACATGCCGCCATTTTGAGTTTGGATTCGTACAGCGGAAGCACTACACTAAATACTTGTATTATACATAGAAAATATTTTTGTTTTAAATTTTAACTTTTGTTTTATTACTTTTTAAGAAAGACTTAAATACATAGGTCCTGGACTCTTTAATTTATTATTTTTTTAAGGACTGCAAATATGAAAATTATTTAACATTTGCAGATGTTCAAAGGAGAATCTGAAAACAGAAATAATATTAATTATAATAACAAAATAATAATTGTGATATAAATAGCTTCCCTGGACTCTACACTGTTTGATTTAAAACAGAATAAACCAAAGTCATTTGGGGATTAAGGGGAAGCATAAATGAAAGACGAGGAACTATAACATGTCTGAATGGCACTTTGGGTTGTCTCCAGAGTGCCCTCTCAGTCTTGACTTGCTTTATGTGAAATGTACATAAACCTCTTGAGAGGTGAAGGTGTGCATTGAAGAAGTGAAGCGAGTCCAACAGAACGGTCACCCTCCAGATGGACAAACTGGATACATGAGATGAGCGACATGCAACATTTAAATCACATGGCCAGGGTTACTGAACATATGCTTACAATACTTAAGAGCAAATGAAAAGCTTGTAAATAAAGACTAAAAATCTATTTGCTAAGTTGTTTCGAAAGTGTTCTTTGTCACCCCTGCATTTCGTTGTTTCCTGAGTTTGTAAAAGGCCTAGTATCTAGTGCCTAGTATAACTACATCCGCTCCAGAGTTCAGTGGTACTAATGTCATGTTTATTTAATTGAAGGTGATTTTTGCAAAAATGAATAGTTACTTATCTCATAAAATGTTCGAGGTTTAATAATTGCATCTGTGCCTAAAACATCCTGCCAACAAACAGTTCTGGGAGTGCAGTGATATCATTATATGTAAATGAAACATCCTTTTGTCGCGCACAATTCAAAGGATTGTGGGAACCCTACGTCGTGTGACGTAAAGACGCAGACTCCACCGCGGCAGTGGGCGGGGCACGTACACGGCGAATTCTAAATAAAGAAAGGATCGTGCAGAAATTTACTTGAAAGTGTTTTACATTTCTTCGACAATAGAAAGGTTAGTTTTGTTTGCATATTGAAACGTTATTGACTAAAGGCACGTTTGCATGTGTGCATTTATGGAAAAAACCGTGAAAAGCTGCTGGGAAAATATTTTTTTTGAAATCGGGCTTGTCCGACGCCATTACTGTGTGTAACGCCAACCGACAAAATGGCGAAATTCCTGAAAATTTGGGCTATTCGTGTGTTTTAGTTGTCCTGGGGAAGTATAATGTTGATATCTAACACGGGCCAGTAAAACCCAAAGCTCCAGAGTGGAAAAGACGAGAGTAATGTGTGGAGGACGAGCGTAGTTTGTGTTTGAATCATGTATGAATCCAATGAATGAGAGGCTGAGCTGAGGCTCCGGCTGCAGTAACCACTTTGACTCGATAGGTTCAGTGTAAGACGCAGATTCTTCCTATAACGTGAACATGGCATATTGTTTTGTTTTTCCAGGTAAGGTGAGGAGTGATGCCCATACGCCGAGCAGCAGCAACTCCGCCCCAGGAGAAGATCCCCTCCGCGGCGGCAGAGAAGGGTAAGGCCCCGTCTGCTCCCCACAGATGTGCAGGGTTCCGGCTTCAGTGCACACGGCTCTTTTAAGGCCGAAGGTCAAAAGATGCTGTCCTTAGAATCACTTTATCATAACTTCTACTGAGTAAAGGCTGCAGACAAACACTAGAGCTACACTTGATTCTTTATTGTTAACATCCTTTTTCTTATTTTCTTTTAAAAGATGAAGAAAGAGCAGATGAAGACGACGCGAATGAAAGTCCAGTGAAATCATCTCCCCCAGACGCTTTGGCTAAAGAGGGTCAGTCCACGGATGAGTCTGAACCGACAGAGAACGGAGAGAAGGATCCTGAAGAAGCAACAGCGGAGGATGGGAAAGAGAAGGGAGTGTGAGTTTGTTTAATCTGTTCAACTCTAACTGTAAGATCTGCGATATTTCACTTTGATAGCACTTTTATCTGTTTTTATTATCCTTGCCTCTGCTGGATAACAACTCACTGTTTGCCTCATGAGTGCAACAAGCCTCTCCAAAATACATGACGCTTCAGACTTCAAGTGCATGCAGATGTAACAGTCTGTGTGGCCAGTTTCAAAGTTTATAGGCCTATATGGTTTGCTGGGTGAATAGAAGTTCTTTAAAATTATAGTATTCATGGAAGAGAATCAGGATTGGTGTTCGACATTGAAATTTGGCTGAGATGTGTGTGATGAATTGATAAAACTTGTTCCACAAACTAGTCACCAGTGTAGTTCAGTTACTGTTGCTCATTAAGACGGATGTTCTGAAATGTCATTTTGTCTCTCCCGGCGCTGACACATGGACAAAGTGACAAATGCAAGGACTGCTTGGCTGGACACTGCACCACACACTGCTATGTTCTCCTACTAAGGTGAGGATGTGATAAAGATAAGGGTGGTAATAATCACAGTGAAATATCGCTTTTAAAGTTATAATGAAGCATAACTCAAACATATATCCTCATTTTGGTGACAGGCTGAAGGATGGATACAAATATGAAAAGTCCAAAGGGAAGAAGGTGAAAAGGACCATTCCAGCCTGGGCTAGCATTGCCTCCAATAAAAAGGTCCCTGTTACAAACTATGCAGGGACGCAGCACAAACTGGATAACATTCTCGTTGAAGCTATTACGGTGTGTGTTTTATCTGAAAACCATGAGTCTATTAACCCCTGCTCTCAGATCTGAAAATAATGCATGCATTGTTCATTTACAGTCTTTCAACTCTCGGTCTGGGGTTTCCTACCAGTCACTATTTAAATATATTGTCCAAAAATATCCTTCGATGGACCTTGACAAAAAGAAGTTTCTTATTAAAAAAGCTATGAAGAAACAGTTGGGGAATGGTGCCATCAAGCAGGTAACAGCCTGTTTTGTCAATAAACAGTTGTAGAAAACATGATTTTTACTCTGATGCATCTTTCTGTTTTTTTTTTACTTCTCAGTTAAAGGGTAAAGGCCTCTCTGGAACATTTGCCATTGGAAAAGGGGCACCAGCATCAAAGGTTTGTATCATCTGTGATCTGTCCAGTGTGTTTGTGTCATTGCATGACTAACTTTTCTTTAACTGTCCATATCCATTTCAGAAAACTCCACAGAACGCAGAGTCTCTGGGAGATGCCCTTCCCCTCATCATCACACGGCTCTGTGAGCCCAAAGAAGCCTCCTATACTCTTATTAAGAAGTACCTGATGCAACACTTTCCTGCTCTTAATGTTGAGAAAAGGTACATGCGCTCAATAAAATACTACGCTATGGTTAGCAGTTAATCTGGTCTTCAGTCAACCAGGAGCTGGTTTGCAGTTCCTGTGCACTGAATTAACTAACCATTCAGTGCATGGTTGCAAGCAAAATTTAATGAACTGTTTTCAAATGTACTAATTATTAACAAAATGTAATTGTGAATCTGCTTTCAGACCTGATATTCTTAAAACAGCTTTGGTAAGAGCAATAGAAAAGGGCCAAGTGGAACAGATCACTGGGAAAGGAGCAAGTGGAACGTTTCAGGTATACATTTATTAATACATTTTATAAAAAAATATTTTTTTTTTAATAAAAAACTTGATGTGTTGGTTTTCTTGCTGTATACTTTTATTTCATACATCTGCTTCCTTTTTACAGCTGAAACGCCCTGGCAGTCAAATCCAGTTGAAAGGTAGCACATTGGACGATGCCATTGTAGCTGCAATCACAGCCATGAATGAACCCAAGACCTGCAGCACCACTACTCTACGCAAACATCTTCTAGACGCCAACAAGGACAGGAAGGAGCACATACTAGGTATCATCATCAGTTCAAACATGCTATTGCTGCATAACATATTATACACATAAATTAGTAACATGTGTCGCTGTTCCTTTTTTAGTGTCCTCTCTGAGGAGGACTCTGACCAAGTGCAAAGTACTTGGCTGGATGGAGCAGATCACTGGTCACGGCTTCACAGGGACGTACAGGCTCTCATTCCCCTACTACCCAAGGTGTGGGATGGGTTTTGAACTTGTGAATCTAGTAATTAAGGAATAAGCACCTATCAGTGAATATTTAAAACTGCTACTGATTGATTACGAATGTTGTGTTACTCTGCAGTCCAACAGTTTTGTATCCAGACCGGTTTAAAGAGCTTGAAAAAACCCCAGCACCAAAACGAAGGAGGGCCAGATCTGACGATGAGTCGGAGGAGTCGGAGGAATCGGAAGAGGAGGAAGAGTCAGAAGACGAAGCTCCAGTTCGCAGTCGGTGAGTAGCATTTTGGTAGTATCACTCATTGAATTTACTGCATCTTAACTGACACATTCATCCATCTTTAGGAGTAAGAGACCTCCACCCAAGGCACGACGTCCTCCACCAAGTAAATCCCGAAACACCAGTCGCTCCAAATCCAGAGCCGGCAAGAAGTCACCAGTCAAGAAAGTAACACCGTCTAAGAAAGTGGCAAGCAAATCTGTCTCCAAGAAAGAATCCGTACCTGCGAAAAAAGCAACGCCTGTGAAGAAACGGGCACCTGCGAAAAAGCCCAAAACTCCTGCTGTTAAAAAGATGGCAAGCAGGGCAGCCAAGCGACCTGCACCCAGAGATCTGTCTTCTGATGAGGAGGAGGAGGACGAGGAAGAAGAAGAGGATGAGGAAGAGGAAGAAGTTAAAGCTCCTAAAAAGACAGCAAAAGGAAGGTCCAGCCGTTCTAAACGAGAAGAATCTCCTGCACCTCCAGCTAAAAAACAGGCGACCAAAAGTGTTTCCCGGGCTGCGCCAAAACAGTCCAGACCTGCCGCCAAAAAAGGGGCGAAGAGTAGCTCTCAGTCTGCCCGAAAGTCCAAAAGAGGAAGGCGCTAAACAAAGTGAGCCACGCTACAAGAACAGCAGTTTGCATCTGTACCCGTGCTCTTTTTATCAGTTACTGCCTTTTTTAACGAGGCAGCAGTTTTTTATTTCTATTGTAGAGTAGATTAATTTTTTAAGTTTAATGTTAAATCAAGAGTTTCCAGTGTTTCTTAATCTCTGTGCGTAGAAAGCTCAGTTAGTGCTTTATAAAACAGGTTTATGAACAGATGGAGAATACGTAGCAAGGTCCAACATGTAACTAGAGACATGAACTTACTTCTGTTTTTATACTTCCTCACCCACTCGTAGATGTCAGCAGCACACGACACAATGAGTTTTCACTGGAACAGTTTTGTTGGTTCAATTTATGTTAAACAATTCCTAGTGTTTTAATGGCCTTTGTAAAAGCACTCAATTTGCCTTATGTGCTTACAATTGATTTAAAACATTATCCCTAAAAGATTTGTGCCTGCAGGTGCCAGGTGATTGACTGTTTAAGTCAGTATTCATTTTAAATTGTGGCTTTGAGGAAAAGTCTTTTTGATATGTGTGTGAACATATACAGAAAAAGATCTCATTTCAGTGGCTCACAGTAGAAACCTTGAGAAATGTGTTGTGAATAAGAAAAAGAGAAGGAGGCCAAGAGCTTAATACATACTCTGCATGCATGTATACCTTGTGTTGTTCAACTTTTTCTCTTAAGTCATGAATAAATGGCTATATTTGTAGCGTGTTTTGGTATGTTTTTTGTTAAATATTAATTAGTGTTCCAGTTTAATCAGGAGAAATGTATTTTATATTGAGTAAGATGCAGCTGAATGACCCTTATCACCTGTAATAGTTCAAAATAGTACTCACTCTTATATACTTTAATATACTCACACTGCGCCAGAGCATGTGGGAGCTGCTTGTGCACACGCCATAGACTCACATACACACACTCACCATGAGGGCGGGCAGGGGGCGGGGCAACGTGTCGCAACGTTCAGGAATGTGTGGAGAGGATCTGGGACAGATAGAGCTCGGGGGGACACTTTCTTTCACGTTACACTTCAGGACATGGACAGAGTTAATATTCCGGGTCTCAGGAGGATCCTCCCGGTGATTCCTCCGTGAACAGCCGCGTCCCCGTCACCGAAGCCCCGCCTCGGTCTGTCCGTGTCTCACCTGGTCCTGGATCAGCCGCAGGTTCAGGCGAGGACCGCGGGGACGGGTCCTGGAGCCGGGCTGGACAAGGAAGAGCAGGAAGAGCTGAGACTTACAGAAAATAGGTAGGTTTTTACTTCATATCAGCTGATTATTTGGACTTTTTAGAGTTTTCCCAACACATTCTGGTGAAAGTGACCTCCAGACAAAGTCATTTACCAAAGTTGAACAGACACAAGACCAAACTGAGGCGTGGGTTTATGGAGGTAAACTTTTGTGCAGTTTAAATGAGAACTTGGGTCATTTAGTAGAACTATCAGTTAGATTACTTGTGCATTCTGACTGTATCTGGTTGCATTTTGTCTTAACACACTGTTGAAACTGTGTTAATCTGAGTAGACTGACAGTTTCTTCACAGGCACCAAAGGATCATGGGGGAGGCTCCAGGCAGAGAGGATGGCACAGTCACCCGCACAGCTGAGGTAAAGGCTTCAGATTCATGTTTAGGATTATCTTTCGTCTTTTTCTTTAAATTGTTTGTCATCTTACTCCTGCTCAGTATGTGGGCTCATTTCCTGTTGATGACTGCTGTCTGGATGACCAAATTGAACAACTCCACACTCAGCTCAGATGTTTAAAGGTAAGGCTTGTGTGGATGTAGGAAATATTTCAAAACTGACACAACCTGATGCTGCATTTCTCCATCTGGCCTCATTAGACATGCAAATCAAAACGGCTTGTGTCACTCAAATTTTCCATCAGAGGAGTTAAAATGTACGACGAGGATGAAACTGTAAGTATGAAATAAGGATCTGATATAGTATAAAGCCTGATTTATACAGAACACGATTAAATCTCTGTCTGTTCCTCACCTGTAGACCCTCCTGATGGCCCACGCTCTTCGTCGAGTGTCCCTGTCCACGGCTCGTCCTGCAGACTCACAGTTTGCCTTCGTATCCCACAACCCAGGGAGCCTGGACACACAACTCTACTGTCATGTGTTCAAAGCCCGACACGCTCGAGCTGTAAGTCTTCATTCTGTTACTAAACGAATGTGTGTGTTTCTTATTTTTGTGAACAACTAAACATCAATCCAACTTTATTTCTAATGCGCAGAGAAAAAGTGCGTTTTCAGAGCTGATTTAAAAGTGTAAAGTGACTCTGTCTAAGGTGCAGGGGCGACACGGTCCACAGTTTGGGACCAGCCACAGAGAAGGTCCCCGAGAAGTTTCCTCCTCGTTTGTGGGACACTAACAGTGAAAGATCTGCAGACCTGAGCAGGAGCAGAGGAGGAGCAGGTCGGACAGATGGAGCGAGGCCGTGGAGGCATTTAAAGACAAACAAAATTTAAAATCTATTCGATAAGAGACAGGGAGCCAGTGTAAGGACGTCAGAACAGGTGTAATGTGGTCCCGTTTTTTTTTTTTTTTTACCCAGTTAAAAGACGAGCAGCTGCATTTTGAACAAGTTGAAGCCGAGTAAGAGAAGTTTGCTTCAGACCAATATGAAGAGCGTTACAATAATCCAAGCGATCAGTGATAAAAGCAGGAATTAAAATCTTGTCACTGATTGTTTCTGGCAAATATGTACTTTTAATCTAGTGGTTCACAATATATCACAATCAAATGGAAATTACAATTCAAACTGGTGCTACTGTCTAATCACAAAAGCTCCTGTTATTTATGGTGACGTCTCTCTCGTTAGACTTCTTTAGATGCGTGGGCTTCTTATAGTTTAGTAGTTTAGCAGTTCATATTTCAGGGTTAGGGTAGGGTTATCATATCAAATGTTCATGCTCCTGTGTTAAAAATCTGAACTGAATCCTCAAATGAAAACCTAAATCGCAATTCTAAAATCCTGTATCCCCATCTTAAAGCTTTCCGCTCTGCTCAACAGGCCCAGTTCCTGAATCTGCTCCTGTGCAGATGTTTCCAGCTGTCATATTTGGAGAAACATCCAGAGGAGGCCCAGGAGGAGTCCACCGGCTCCGCCCCTCGTCGAAACCCGTCCCTCCTCAACCACGGCTTCCCCCTCAGTGTCAGTGCGCTGGTGTCCTTCAGGAGAGCGCCTTTCAGAGGGTGGCTGCCTGGCTCAAAGGTACTAGGCCGACATTGGTCTCATTTTTTAATATATTTTTGTAGAGCTTGACAATATCACAATGTTTTTCATCCCTACTGATGGTTCATAACTTTCTATTTAATTAGATATACACGTTTTCTTACTAAAACTAATAAATAGGGCTTAATTTTGGGAATAATAACAAGACAGACTTTATTCCATGCTAAATAAGGGGCAGAATTGTTATATTTACTGCTCAAATCTGTCCCAAACAGTGTGCTTTTAGTGTTTTCCAATTTGCTTTGCCTACCTAAAGGATATTTGTTGGGGTATTTTGTTAATCTAGTCCAAATTCTTATTAATTATTAAATATTTGGTCAATGTCACAATAATATGTATATGGAAAACACATTAACTTAGCTCCAGGTCTGATTTTTTTTGATTTGTGAAGCAGGCACAGTTAACCAAAGAATTCAGTGTTTGCATGAGAGAACAACATTTAAACACGGATAAAAACTCAGAAAATAAACCACGCAGTAAAATAAAGACTGATTTCTTCCGCTGTTTCTCTGTAGAAGAATGGTAAATCCTCTGATGACCAGCAGAGCAGCCAGGATGAAGTGTTCCCGTCCTCGTCCCCGTCACTGACTCGCAGAAAAGCCATCCACACCAAAGTCCTGCACTCGGGGGCCTACCGCTCCTTCACTTTTACCCCCCTCAAACAGCACACGATTCAGGAGCGGCTGAAGTCATCACCAGGTGGGCCAAACGTTCTGAGGGCGCTGTCCAGACTCAAAGACTTTATTAGGTAAAGCTAAATTTATGTGTGAGGTGAAGGGCTGTGCTTCAGAGCGGTGTCCACGACAATGGGCATAGATGGAGATTAGATCCTTGCACACTTCTTTTCACACGGGTGGGGTTTTGTCTTTTGTTCTTCTTGGAATGATTGGCACTATTTCGATTTCACAAGCACACCAAAGCTTAATATAAATGCACCACTATTTAAGACCGTGTCATTCCATTGTTTTTCATTGAATTTATGTCACATGACTTAAAATGAACGTGTCCTGTTTGGACTAAATGGACCAGTGACACCTACAGACGAGGCAGTGTCTGGAGAGTAAAATCAGACCAAAACAGTAAAAAAATGTGGCTAAACAAAGACGTGGGCAGCAGGGGTGAGCGAAATGGACAAGATTCAGATGATATTTTAACAATGCACAATAAACGTATCGTTGTTAAAGTCTAGCACAAAACACGAATAGACTGTAAAGTTAACCACAAAAGTGCAGAAATATTCAATTTTTAGGTAATAGTTTTCATTAAAGATAAATTTGCATATGTTGTGATAGTATCCATTTTTATTTATATCTTTCCTGTTTTGTTTTTTTTTTTTTATTATTATCTTGGTCTCAAAGTTGTTTTTTCTCATTGATAAGCAGCAAAGGATCCAGCAGCTCCAAAGAAAAGGCCCCGAGCCCCGAGTCTGGCCGAAACGGAAGAAGCCCTCGCTCAGGCCGTGTGGTGCTGGGCTGGAATCTCAAAGTGAGTGTCTCTTTCTAGGCGTTTACTCAACATAGACACAGGTATTTGGCAACACCTGTTTTTCAGGGCGTGGTCATTGGTCTTTTATCTCAGTGAAGAACAGTCTTAATGATTCACTTAATATATCTCAGACTTAACTTCTACTGGGAAATAAAGCAGTTTTGGGAATCTCTTTTTTTGCTCCCACATTCCAGTCAGAGCACAGAGCTTTGACCCTAAACCCCCATGAGACCCTCTGTTAATGACTAAAATACAGACTTTCTCATCTGGATAATCCACACAGTTAATGGGTAAATTTCCAAACAAAGACTTGTAGAACATTTCCAGCTGGACCTGATCTAGTTAGTGCTGAGGTATAGTACGTCATATATTATACAGTGAATTAATTACTCATTTTTCTGTAGTGATAGTAGCTACTCCCTCCTGGCAGATGACGTCCTGGGAGCATATCTCCTGTGTCCACATCCTAAAAAACACAAATGTGGCAGTCTGATCATTCGCTTCCCCTCTGGCCTGACCACTCACCTCATAGAACAAACACGCAAAGGAAAATTTCTGCTCGAGGTAACAGTTTTTTGAATTTTGAAAGATAATTGTTGTTATGATCTGGTGATAGTTACATGCTGCTTTTTCAGAAATGTAAACTGGAGTTTAGTTCCTTGGCTGAACTAATTGAACACTACACAGAGAGGCTGGATGAGCTGCCGTGTCTGCTGAGCTGTGCCAGAGTTAACCACTGTTATGAGTGGGACGAAGACGCCGACAAACCACAACAAGCTGTTAAAACACTGGACAACCTCAAAACAAGGATGAAAAGTACCAACTTAAGGCCTTAAAGTCTGAAACTGGACTGATGAGCTAAGACTGAGCAGAGTGTTTTATGTTGTTCTTTTGCACTTGTATCTTAATCACTTCTGGGTCTTTTTGGTGATGTTCTGTGGTTCACTTTGAAACGCATCTTTTTAAAATCTCAGCACTTTCCTTTAGTAAAGATACTATTTTCAGTCTGTTTTAAAGGTAATACTTGTACACTGTTTTTCTTTTTGGACTGCTGCCTTGAATGTTTTTATCTGTGCAAATATATTTGCTCTAATACGAACCTTTGGTCTTGTATGTTTAAATTTGGTTAACACATCTAGGATTAAATGTCTAAAATCATAAATGTAACTGAATTTAGTTTAGTTATTTGAATTCTGCTTTTGCCAATTTGAAAAAAAAAAATAACAGATCAGATTGTTGGCCTTTGGCAGGAAAAAGTACCACCACAATCAGTCCAACATAACAGGCAACAGGCAACAGGCAACAGGCAACAGACCTACATCTGAGTTTGTTTTTTTTATCCAGACACTTTTATTTGTAAAATGGTGGAGACTAAATAAGTGACGTCACACTGTTCATTTAGGCCTAACACTTTTCTAAACAGTCACAAAGTGCTTCAGGAAAGTTCTATGATGTGTAGGCCTGTTATAGTACTACGTGTATATCTATTCTAGTACTATGTGTAGGCCTGTTATAGTACAATGTGTAGATCTATTATAGTACTATGTGTAGACCTATTCTAGTACTATGTGTAGGCCTACACTGCCCTCTCCTCCCTCACCTGTGCGTGCAGGTGTGTGCAGGTGCGTGCGCAGGTGCGTGTGCAGGTGCGCGTGCAGGTGTGCGTGCAGGTGCGTGTGCAGGTGCGTGTGTGCAGGTGTGCGTGCAGGTGCGTGTGTGCAGGTGTGCGTGGAGGTGCGTGTGCAGGTGCGTGCAGGTGCGTGTGCGTGTGCAGGTGCGCGCAGGTCACCGCGACGTAACTTTCCCGGTTGCTAAGCGATTTACTAACGCCGTGAAACAGGAGAATGACCGGCGCGTTGCCTGTTCTGGAGTCTCTCTTCGTAACTCACTGGGGCCACGTTTAAAGGAATGCTGATCATTAGTGTAACTGTCTTTGGCTCTTTGGACTGACCGGAGATGGGGTTCGAGTCTGTGAAGGTGGTGGTCCGCAGTCGGCCCCTGAATGACCGGGAAAAGGCTCTTCAGTCCAAGATGGTGCTGTCCATGGACCTGCAGCGCTGCCAGTGTTTCATAGAAAAGCCCGGGGCCGTGGACGAGCCTCCGAAACAGTTCACTTTTGACGGGACCTACTTCACCGACCACACCACGGAGCAGATGTACAACGAGATCGCGTATCCTCTGGTGGAGGTGAGGTGGAATCAGCTAGAATGACAAAAACAAGCTGCCACTGGACACCCAAATGCAGAGGGCTCATTATTTAGCAAACATTCTCTTAAAGGTGCAATTTGTAACTTTTTTTTGTGAGGAATCAACCATCTTTTTACTGTTTTGCCTGGACTTTTCCACATTTGGACTTAGGTTACTGATGTTTTAATTGCTCACTGAAAAATATAGATTCTTCTTGTGTGTGGGGTCACCTTTCCACAGATCTGACCTGTAACTTCATTGACCTGGTGGCATAAGTTTAATGAAAAGCTATAACATCTCCATGGAGATGAGCAGGTTTCATATCCTCCACCTGAAATGTTGCATAATGCACCTTTTTTCTTCTTTTCTCCACACAGGGCGTCACTGAAGGCTACAATGGCACAATATTCGCCTATGGCCAGACTGGAAGTGGCAAATCGTTCACTATGCAGGGCACAGCAGAACCAGCGAGTCAGAGAGGGGTCATCCCACGAGCCTTTGAGCACATCTTTGAGACTATACAAGTAGGTTTCTGTGACATGACTCTGATGACGCCAAACCAGCCCAAAAACAGGGTTAATACATGTCTTTGTCTGCCCTAGTGCACTGAAAATACAAAATTCCTGGTGAGAGCTTCATACTTGGAGATATACAATGAAGAAATAAGGGATCTTTTAGGAAGTGAAACGAAGAATAAATTAGAGGTGAGGTTTGTGGATTTCACATAAACTTTAAGCTGTAACAGAATAATTTCTATACAAATTTAATAAACTAAAATGCAAATTAAAGTATATGACTTGACATTGATTTATATATTTCTCTTCATACAAAAAATGATGTGAATAAAATGATGCTAGTTTTAATAGAATGAGGCCCATGTGCTGTTTAATGTCGCTATAGTATATAAACCCAGACCTTCACCTGATTCAAACATCGTCTGTGTGTGTTTCAGCTGAAGGAGCACCCCGAGCGGGGCGTGTATGTGCGGGACCTCTCCATGCACACGGTGCACAGTGTGGGGGAGTGTGAGGGCATCCTGGAGCAGGGCTGGAGGAACAGGGCTGTGGGCTACACTCTGATGAACAAAGACTCATCCAGGTCCCACTCCATCTTCACCATCCACTTGGAGATCTGCAGCACGGGTCAGACTCACAGAAATGGGACCAATGGTAGAAATGATAGGCTTTACAGATTTCATAACTTTAACTTTTGATTCATTTAAATTAAAGTGATTTTGCAATTATTTTGACTTTTTTGTCTTTCAAAATAACTTGGAATTGATTTTATTTTCTCAAAAGATGCACTAAATTCCACTGTTATTTTCTTTCTACCATGGAAACGTATTTAGTCTTATACTGGTTCACATTCAGAAAAAACAAACATTTTCTGTATTTTCTGCCCACTTGACAGATTTAAACTTTGTCTTTTGCTGTGGCTCAGACCTGGACGACTGAAGGATTACACAGACATATTTTCTGAGTATTAATTATCTTAAATTGACCATTATTCACATCTCCTCTCAGATGACAATGGGCACGACCATCTCCGGGCAGGTAAACTGAACCTGGTGGACCTGGCAGGAAGTGAACGTCAGTCCAAAACAGGAGCTACAGGCGAGCGTCTCCGGGAAGCGACCAAGATCAACCTGTCTCTGTCTGCTCTGGGCAACGTCATCTCTGCTCTGGTGGATGGGCGCTCCAAGTACATCCCCTACAGAGACTCCAAACTCACCCGACTGCTCCAGGACTCTCTCGGGGGGAACACACGCACCCTGATGATCGCCTGTCTGTCACCTGCCGACTACAACTACGAGGAGACGCTGAGCACGCTGAGATATGCAAACAGGGCCAAGTGCATTCAGAACAAGCCGAGGATCAACGAGGACCCGAAAGACGCCCTGCTCAGACAGTATCAAGAGGAGATCAAGAAGTTAAAAGCAATTGTCTCGGGTCAACTGGGAACCACTAACTTATCGAGTAAGTACTAATGTTGTGAGAATCAAAATAGTGTGATTATTAAAGCCCCACAGTAGATATAGACTAAAATAAGTAAATAAATAATAAAATATATGGATGTTTTATATTGCACTGAATAAAAAACATGCATCCGTGTTGTGAGTGGGCTTGCATCTCCACAAACCTGACCTCGAGGACCTTGTTTCCATGGAAATGCTGTTCCTTTGGCTGTTATCTTTCACAGTACTGTATTGCATAACGTGTATCTATCTTCAGAAAGTTACATTAATTATGTATTGTGGTTTATTATTTTTCAGCTCTGTTGACTGCTCAGTCTGGGGCGTCTCCAGTCTCTCCAGGGCCCCTCTCCAGCGAAAAAGAAGCTGAGAAAGAGAAGATTAAGGAGGCACTTAAACTTTTGCTGTTCACACACTCCACACCTCTACATGTTCTCAGTAGGAGCAGGTGATTTATGGATCTCTGTGCTTCTTTCACTACAGAACTATGAGAGGAGACTTGCCAAGTTGCAGGCTGAGTACAATGCAGAGCAGGAATCCAAGGCAAAGCTGCAGGAAGACATCGCTGCGTTAAGATTGTCCTATGAATCAAAGCTGTCTGATCTGGAAAAGGCTCAAGCCACCAGGGGGAGCTCTAAACCAAATCATGGTAGGACAAATCTGTTTTGTTTGACACAGTTGAACATAAAAAAACACAAGTTACTTTTGTAGTTTGGCTTGTGGGATTGGCTTGTGAGCAGGCTGAAGCAGATTTGGTGACGGCTGTAATAATGGCACCGACAGAATAAATCAGTAAAATGTGACTATATCATTGTAAATACATCTCACTTTAAGTTAAAAACTAATAAGACTCTAAATATGTCAGTATATTCTGTCTTGTCTGTTTTTACTTAACATAATACTTTTGCAGAAAGCTATTACAGGCAAAACAATTTATATTTATTTAAATGTTTAAATGTATTATAGTTGACCCACAAATATAAACTTCAACTACATAATGATTCATGTTTAAATTGTGTGTCGATTTTACAATTAGTGAGTTGCAGCAAACACAATTCTGAGGAAGAGGATTCACACAAGGCCGAGCCCAACAACACGGTACCTTTGACATTATAAACTCTTCCACTTTAATGATCAGCTCTGAGACTGAGTACTCTTCTGTTGTTCTGTTAGAGAGGAGCTCGGTGTGCTCTGGTGGATGAGTCTGTGGAGGATGTGAGTGTTTCAGAGGCAGAGAGGCTCACAGAGTCTGGAGTGTCAGCACAATCTCCCGACCAAAAACACATTATAGAAAGGTTACTTATTATTTTTTTATTCTAACTATCATTATTTTTACATCATATTTGGTTTTGTTATTTTGCTGCAAAAGAAAAAAGAAAAAATCCACTATATTTTCCCCCGACCGCTGTGCAGATGATCAATTTCAATCATTCAGTAATCTCTATTTTAATCAGTCATTTCTGCTTTTGTGTTTTTTAAAATCTAGAGCTTACTCTGAGTAAAAGAATGAACTTTGGAGGAAGAAATTTGATTTTTTTTGTGTTAAATGGCAATGATTAAAAGTCTGTAATGTTTTATATAAAGGCATCATTTCTTGTCAGAATAATCTCAACATTTGACCTTGTGACACGCTCCAGGCTGCAGCAGCTGGAACAGGCTGTGGTTGGAGGAGAGCAGGTCCGAAATCAGGAGCTGAGGTGGAAGCATCAACAGAGGAAAAAATTTGCCGACCAAAGGCAAGTCCAGCTCGTCGAGGCGCTCTCCGAGAACAGCGAGGAGAGCGAGAATGTGCTCTTCAACGTCTACAACTCCATTCAGGAGGAGGTTCATGCTAAAAGCCAAATGCTGGTCAAAGTTCAGGGAAAAGTGAGTAATACGACGGCCGGTTAGTTTTACCAATATATGAACTGCCCAATAATATAAAAGTCAGACCTTGTCTTTTTATTGTGATGACTGTCATCAATAGCCACAGTGTTGAGTCTTTGCTCGACTTGCACAGTGTTAGATTCAAATCGATAATTTATAGTTATTTATATATTTCTATTCCATTGCTGTTCTTGAACTTTGTTTTGTGACACTATCATTTCTCCGTTTTGGGGCAGATAAAGGATTTTCTTATCTTATCACTCACCACTGCAAATCATCTGCCAGAAACATGACATCCACATCCAATCACTCCATTCAGTTTTGTAGTTTATTTGAAGTAGAAAAAAGACTAAGCAGATTCCCTCTTATATACTTTGTGTTTCTTTCAGCTCAAAGCAGCAAAACTGGAAATCCGCGACTTGCAGGGAGAGTTTGAAGTGGAGAGGGACGACTATTTGGCCACTATCCGCCGACAGGAGCGGGACGGGCAGCTCATGCAGTGTCTGCTGGAGCGCATGGTGCAACTGGTGCGGAGGGACTGTAACTATAGTAACCTGGACCGCCTGAAAAAAGAAGCAGTTTGGGATGAGGAAAGTGCCACCTGGAGGCTGCCTGATGTCATGGTGCAGAAGACCACACTGCCTTCAGGTTTGATCATCTTCTTCTGTTAATTCCTGCTCTTCGTTCTGAAATGTAGGTACATAGAAACTTTTTACACGTGTTTATGCAGAAAGACAAGCCCATTAACCACTTTGTCATTAGAGAAGTTTGATTTAGAACATTGGTTCTCAAACCGTGCTCCCCTTTGTGTCCCGCCAGTGGCACGTGAGCACCCCCTGGTGGTGGACAATGTGTTTTTCAATTCAGGTGCAGTTTTATCCAAAACTGTCCTTCTGTGTAAGTCCTCAGTTAAAATGAAGTAACAAAACTGTGTCTTATTCAGATGTCACATACAGAGGATATATGTCCCTACAGGGACAATAAAGTGTCTTAAATTAAACCTTAAAGCCAAACCTGTTTTCAGTGGTGTGACAAGTTTATGAGCCCCTGGTTCAGAATACACAAATGTATTGCTGCAATACGTAAATAAAAAAAACACACACAGATAGATAGATAGATAGATAGATAGATGGATAGATGGATGGATGGATGGATGGATGGATAGATGGATGGATGTATATTTATTGACTCTGAGTGAAAAGTGTATTATCCTACTTCATTGTATTTTACTTTCTATTTATAGCTGTCCCTCAAAAACTGCCAACTGCTAGAGGGTCTTCTGCAGATTATGAAGAAGTAAGTTTATACAATATATAAATTGAATCCCCCCCATTGCACATGTGCTACAGAGTTGTGTTTTAAGCAGGAGGAAGAGGACAGGTATAAAGAAATGCTCAACCGCAGTGACAGTGAGAGCATCGCCAACAGTTACTTCAAATCCAAAAGAACGGCTCAGCTGCTCGGGAGTGAACCAAGCAAGGGACACGGTGAGGCTTAATGTAAACCTGCTATTACAACGTGCATTATGTAACTTTTCTGTTTAGTTTATTGGTTTATTTCAACTGGGACCATGTGCAAACACATTAATCTCATAAAAGAAGAGATGGTTCCATCTGCAATCCCTGAAAAAAAACAACTGATATTTTAAGACCTTTTAATTTACTTTATCACGGGCCACATAAAATGACATGGCGGGCCACATTTGGCCCACAGGCCTTGAGTTTGACACATGTTCCCTAAAATGTTCCATAGAATGCCATTAAATGTGTCAGGCTTGTATTTATTTTTGTTTTAGCTTAAAAATAAGTTGGAAAAAATATTGTTACAGAGAAGTTAAATGCCATACTGTGGAACATTCCAGGGAAAGCAATGACCTAAGACAAAGAGGTGGCAAATCCTTCACCACAAAAGTTACACAGGGCCCGTTTTCAATGTTTCTGATTATTTAACATTTGGTTTTATACAGTATGTCACTTGATTCTACACAAGCCACTGTTTACTTACAATGTAAAGTTGAATAATCTGTCTCGTCTACAGTCGTCCACTCCTCCACGCTCTATAACGGGACGTCCCACCTGAGTCTGAGCAGCTCACCTGTGAACATGTCTATAAGCCCAGACTCTGTGATGCCCCGCCCCTTTCGTCTGGAGTCTCTGGATGTTTCTGTTTCAAATGGTAAAATTAGACGGAAAAAGGGGAAGTCTCACATTTAAATCTTTCTATGAATATTTCTTTCTCTTGAATTACGTCACATGATCACCTGAAGATACAGTGGGGCAAAAAAGTATTTCATCAGCCACCAACTGTGCAAGTTCTCCCACTTAAAAAGATGAGAGAGGCCTGTCATTTTCATCATAGCTTCACTTCAGCTAGAGACAGAATGGGGGGAAAGAATCCAGGAAATCACATTGTAGGATTTTTTTATGAATTAATTGTCCACAGCCTCAAACAGTCAGACTCCAAACTCCACGATGGCCAAGACCAAAGACACGTCAAAGGAACCACAAACAAAACTGTGACCTGCACCAGGCTGAAGACTCAATCTGCAACAGAGAAGCAGCTTGGTGTGAAGAAATCAACTGTGGACTGTGGAAGACACTGATGATCTCCCTCGATCTGGAGCTCCACGCAAGATCTCACCCCATGGGGTCAAAATGACACAAGAACGAGGAGAAAAAAAACTCCCAGAACCACACGGGGGACCTAGTGAACGACCTGCAGAGGGACCAAAGTAACAAAGGCATCATCAGTAACACACTACGACCAGGGACCGCTGCTTAAGCCAGTACATGTCTGAAGTTTGTAGGGTATTTTGGATGATCCAGAAGAGGACTGGGAGAATGTCATATGATCAGATGAAACCAAAATAGCATAAATGTTTTTGGTTAAAACTCAACTTGTCGTGTTTGAGAGGAGAAAGAATGCTGAGTTGCATCCAAAAAAACACCAGACCTACTGTGAAGCATGAGGTGGAAACATCATGATATGGGGCTGTTTTTTCTGCAGAAGGAAAACCTCCTTTCATCAGCGAGGGCAGTGAAGATGAAGTGTGTCAATGATCCCAAAAACACCGCCCGGGCGACGAAGGAGCGGCTTCTGGAGAGGTCTCGCCAGTCTCCAGATCTCAACCCACAGAAAATCTTTGGAGGGAGGTGAAAGTCCCAAAACATCACGGTCTAGAGGAGATCTGCAGGAGGAATGGGCCAAACTACAGCAACAGAGAGAAAACCTGAGACAGAAAACGTCTGACCTCAGTCACTGCAACAAAGGGAAGAACAAACTGTTGAGACCAACTTTGTTATTGACCAAATACTTATTTTCCACCATAATTTGCTAATAAATTCTTTAAAAATCAGACAATGTGATTTTATGATTTTTGTTTTTTTCCTCATTCTGTCTGTCATAGTTGAAGTGAAACTATGATGAAAATTACAGGCGTCTCTCATTTTTTTAAGTGGGAGAACTTGCACAATTGGTGGTTGAATAAATATTTTGTTATTTTTATATTTTTTGCCCCACTGTATGAGTGACAAATATCTGCTCCAGTCCAAATGTGCCTGTGCTTCTTTCATTTTACAATAAACTGAGTGGTATCTGAAATAGATTTTTATGCTGAATTTGTACTCTTTGTTAGTAATGACCTAAAAAATGAAAAAAAACAAACAACTGATAATAATTTAAAAAAAAAAAAAGCAATGTACAAATGTATTTACGCGTGGCCTGTTTAATAAAATAAAATGGACGGTCTACTCACTGTTTGTTTTTTTTTACAAAAGGGTGGAGCCTGTTGCCGTGACAAAACTGTCCATCAGACACACGACCAGCGTCTCAGTTACACGTGTGAATTACATGCAGCCTTCATAAAGTATTTTATTTTATGAAGCATTCTAGTCTCCTGATTGGGGTATATTTATATGTTTATTATAATTTGATGTATAAAGAAGATCTGAAAAGTAGTGCCTCATCAAAATGTTTTCATCATCCCCTCATATTTATTACATGAGTTGAATAACTTCAGTCGTGAAAGAAATCAGTTCTTTCCTTAAAGGTTTGATTCCCATCAGGCCTTTTTGTCTCAGAGCAGAGGCCAAGTACCACATGTCGTCTGATTTCTTTGTCCATTGTTTGATATGACTCGGCGTAGTCTCAGTTTCAAAACGTGACACCATTATTGGCTGGAGCGTGGATACAGTAGACACAGACACTGTCACACGAGCCCCCAGCGATCTGTCCCACGAGCTGCACAGATCATCTGTGCTAAAGCTAATCATTCACCCACACAATCATTGGGCCCATTAAGGCTCTTACATAAACTCAGTGGAGGGAATTAACCATAGAGGATATAAAGAAGAGGAGAGCAGTGGTGTAAGTTCACAAAGAGGGCACGAGGACTAAGGATAATCAGATAATGACAGAATCACTGAGTGGGCTGTAAAATGAGCAGTATGTGGACGGTAAGATGAGTACAAGTATGACTGATACTCTAACTGGAGGTTTACAGGAAGGGCACCATCATATAGACGTGCAGTGTCTAACCTTTCTTGTGGAGGACACCAGTTCACGTTACAGGTCAGCTCATATTTGGAGCAATAAAAGAATTTTAATAAATGCAAGATATATACATTTAATACAGCGGGATAATGCAGGTAAAGCAAATCATCTGTTTGCAGATAAACAATCTACACAACAAAGCCAAACATCGAGGCCACATTCATCAAAACCATTATTTTAAACAATTGGTGGTGTTAAATTACACTTTTAATCTCAGGAATACAAACACGAGTGCAATTTATCCAGCAACAAATCTGAGGCTTTGCAAACTTTCTATAGAAGGCACTTTGTGAGTTACTAATGAAAATACTACTACACATTCGTGACTATGAAGTAGCAGAACAGTAAAAGAAAATCAGAACAATAAGATAAAAAGATCAGTACTTAAAAACGTATTTTCAACACATATAAAACATTAAAATGCCATTAGAAAAAAGCTTTGTAAACATATGTGTGTGTTCTACCCGGTGTTTTTAACCGAGCAGTTACAGTTCTACTTTTTAACACCAAGACAAAGCTGTGTACAGTTCCAAAACTAACCAAATACTTTATGAATCCTTTTAATTTATTTGTGTGTATACTTGCCTTTTATAATCCTCTTGGTTTTACTATGCCAATGCCAAAGTGCCAAGTGCTAAATTCTCCTTAAATCCTTTAATCTGCTCGACTCCTCCTGAGCCCACTCCATGCAAACAGTCCACATCTTTATTTCATTCAGTCTTTGAGCAGCCCCAGTTTCCTCAGCGCCTCCCTCCTGTCAGCACCCATCCCGGGGACCACCATCACCGTGTAGCCCACTGCACTGGTGGCTTTAGGGGCTGCAGACGGGGCAGTGCTAAGTCCTTTTGTTGGCTCAGATTGGACAGGGTGGTGTGGTTCACTCCTGTAGTTGTTTTGTGGACCAGTTCTCAGTCGGTTGGTTTGATGATGTGACACAGACGACGGATCAGGTCGGGATGAATGATGGAAGCTCGCACTGCTCTGTAGACCCCTGCTCTTGGGCTCTGGGGGCAAACGAGTGACGCAAAATGAAGGGCTTCTCATTGGGTTATTGTTAGTTGGAGATTTGACGAATTTGCTGGTAGCGGAGTCCATACTATTTTGAACTTTTGGTCTTGATGTCGGCAGAGTTTCTTCATTCGATTCTTTGATAAGGCCCAGTTTCTGCAAAGCTTCTTGACGCACAGTTTCTGGATTTGGTGTGCGCTTGACACTGAAGGAATGGCTTGAACCTAAATCAGTTTGAGTTTTTGTCTTGGAGTTATCGGGCGTCTTTTTTGGTTTGGGGGGCACTGCAGGAGGAATGGTTCTTGACTGGGAGAACTCGGGGTGAAATCGGTCAAATCTTGATATATTACTCTGAGCAGATGCAGCAGCTGTGTCCTGGTTAACAGACTCTATGGTATGATCCACTGAAGGACATAATGGTGTTTTCTTTTCCGATGCATTTTTCCTCAAGTAAACCAGTGCATCATAGGACAGAGGGCCTCTTTGTAAAGAACTGTCCACTGCTTTGCCAGAGTGCTGCTGCGTTTTAGGAGGAATGATGACATTGACTTCTAGGGGGACTGGAGGAGGAGGCTCTGCACTCTGGGGGATTTTAGGATTCATTTCTTTATCCGAAATGTTGCGTGTAGGTTTTGAGACTTTGTTCTTTTTTGGAGCAGCACTTGGTTTCGCTGTAGACGGCTGAGTGCTGCTCGCAATGACAAAGGGTGTAGGAACAAGGTAGTTTGGTAGATTTTTGTCCACATTAATTTTGACAGCACGCTTGGTGATGTCTCTGTCCTCACCTGAAAAACAGAAAAGAATCTTTAAATACTGTCTCTTGTGTTTTATAAATCATCAGCAGTTAATCTGAGTAATCGTTGTGACTAGTTGTAATTGTAGTTTGATCATTTTAATTGTATCTTGACGAAACAGAGTCTAAACCATAGGCTGTATAATAGAACAATTTGAGTAATTCCTAAATATTCTGTCTCTAGAAGCCATCAGTCACCATATTTCAACCTTTATTTAGTCAAAAATGAGTTCAAATCTTTATCTCATTTGGTTGTTAGACTAATCAAATATCTCCGGAGCCCTGGAGGCCACAGTTTTCACTCACTCTTCATCGAGCTTTGGCTGAAATGAGCCGTCAGTTTGGCCTGTTTGCTGGCCACAGTTCCCAGACACGGTTTTTGTTCAGTCTCATCATTCGAGAGTCCACTGTCATCTTCAGTGTCCAGTGAGTCAATGGTCTCCTCCAGAAACATGAGACAAGCCTTCTCCTCAGCAGAGAGGTACTCCAGGCTGTCATCACTCTGAAACACGCAAAATTAAATGGTAAATATATAAAGTTTGCATCCAGTCCAGTCTGTGATTTCCATAATACATTGGCCATGATTTTACGATGTGCCCTTCTTCAATATTTTAAGAGTTTAGAATGTTCAGAATATTTGTATTTATGTTTTTAAAGGCTTCTGTCTCCTGCTCCTCTCAGCAGCTCTTCAAATGAGACACATGGATCCAAGAGGCACAATAGTTTTTACTCAGGACAAATGTTGCTGTTTCAGACGCTTCACAAACAGTTTTAGCAAATCATTGTTCAAATGTTCTCAAAATGATTAAAATGTAGATCGGATGCCACTTTTCTCAGAACCTACAGAATGTAAAAAGATAATTCTTTGTTTTTACTCTGATCAGGTCCAATCAGCCCAAATAGCAAAGAGAAATGAATAAAGTCCTGCAAGAGCTTCAGTCTCAGGAGGTTAAAGTGGTCGTGACAGGGTAGATTTTTTAAAAATTATTATTATATTTTAGATTTTGCTTAAAATTTGGTGTTTACAAAGTTTATAATTTTACTTCCTGGTTGGACATGTGCAGCAGATGTGATATTTGTCAGGTCATTTCATATTTGAATTGTATTAGTATTTTTGACATGAGACTTTTACAACTCGGTGTGATCATTTTCAACTTTTTCTTCACAAACTGTCAGTTAACCGATGTTAAACTGAAAATTAGATTCACCTCTCATACTACTCCACTAGAAAAACATGAAAACCTGTCATATGTTAAAGAACTGTATAGAAAAAAAATCTAATGTCATTTTCCAATACTTACAAAGCCCGAGTTGGTGCTGAGGACACTGTCGCAGCTGCCTGAGCTGTCGATGCCGGGCATGGCCTCCAGTCCAGTGCCTCCCGGCCATGTGTCACTTTTGGGCATCTTCCTCCCGCTCTTCACCAGACAAAAGATGCACAAATGAAGTCTTTTTATTTGTCAAACCTGAAACATTAGAACATTAAAGGTTTGTAACAAAGTCCTTCAATGTGAATGTTCCACAGAGCCACATTTATTCAATTGCCATTTTTTTATTGCTCAAAAATACCTTGAAAACATGTATTCTGACTGTGAGTGGACACACCTCTCCATTATTCTGATCTATAACTTGTTTCCATGCAGATAAATTAAATAATATACTGGAACATTCTAGTCAAAGACACGTCACATCCTCCAGAGAAGAGGTTGTTCTAGATGATAGTATAGTCTTAAAAAGTGACTTGTCCCACATGGTTCTCTCTGCCTGAGCCTCCCTGAATGAGTGTCATTGTTAAACGTGTTTCTGACAGATCTCCTTCTCACTCGTCGTCCTTCTCCATGTGACTCGGATTACAGCACACATGCCACTCCTAATCTTCCTGAATGGGATCAGTTTCAGGAGGTAGTGGAGGGCGCGATAAATAATCTGCTCAAATATATGGAGGATACACGATAGCTGCTCATCTGGCCGTGCTCTTTTACTACTCCAGCTCACAATTAAGAGTAAACTGTAAAGGGACCTTCTGGTGGTGCAGTAAAGCTCTGTACAGATACAACAGAAAGAAAAGTTGTGGTCAGTAGTTTTCATAGTGGACTGCAGCTTTGCACGGAGTTACACTGTAGGCATACTCACTGTTGCCAAATTATTTTTGTGATAAATTAGCCAATAATTGTTCATGTCATAAAATTCTAAATAGCCCATAGTTAAAAGGTAAAGGCTGCAAGGAATCCTGAACAATGGAGAAGCTGTTTCAACATCTGAATGGAACAGTTTATCATCTAGAACAGTCTATAAATCTAATCAATGCAATGGAAAGTATCAGTACATCACCCCATCATCATTATCATAGATTATCTTTCAGAGTTTGGGTTGTATTGTCTTGGCAATGATTCGTAATTTTAATGGCTTACATAAGGTTTCTGATTCAAGTCCAAGTTACATTGACAGTAAACTTAAATGTAAATTTAACCCCTGCCACAAAATAACAACTGAATAACTTGAACATTTCTATCTGGACATTCACATTTTCAGTCTATCGTCCTTCCCTTTTTTCATTGTGACTGATAATCAAAGGCAAAGACGGATCAAACTATCAGAACTTATGCAACAGTTTCAAATACTACATAATATATCACCTTTAATAGAGTATCTGCTTATTGTGGTCTGTATGACAAGCATCTAAACACTAGGAAATCATTTATTGATCTTGTGACTAAGAGATGACCAAATTAACTTAAGCCTGTGTTTCAGTTATGATGTAAGACTAGTCTATTGAAATAAAGTAAAACAAACCTATGCGGCGTTGGTCCTGTATCTCAAACTGTGAACACACTCAGAGAAAAGCATTTACAATATAAAACTTGTGTAATATGCTCGTACGCACCTGCCTGTGTCCCGTTAGTTGTTCGGTTGCTCCTCAGTGGCTGCAGACTCCTGTTCACTGTTACACTACACCTGCACAAAGACTGTGCTCTAAGCCTTCAGCCAATCAGAGCACGAGAGGCCAGCTCTGAGGCACACGCAGGGATACTACTACTACTACTACTACTACTACTATGGATTCAATTATTAACTAGCCTTTTTGTTTTTGGTCTTAAGATATTGTTGTCTGACATAATTTTGACCAGTGAAATTACAATAACCTGTTCACAAATCATCTCCACTTATTGTGATGAAGTTTTCTATGATATTTTCAAAGAACAAATAAGCCCAATTCCAGTTTTTCATAATAACTTGTTTTTAATGTGTTTATGTGAGATGATGTCAGTTAGAAGCATCTATTTTCTTAACCAAATATTGATACAAAAACACCTGACACAATGCCACCTGCTATAGCTTTTAATAAAACACAGAATAAAGTAACTCCAGTGGTTTTGTAGTGCTCTGCGTTGAACATTCATTGTTATTTCAGCCTCGAGTTGTAATAATCAAACCATTATAAGAAAACATTAGTAACAGAATAGGGAAATTGTATAGTTTATAGTTCACATTCAAATAAAAAATTTATCAATATTATTTTATTCACTCATCACCACTCAAGAATCATGACATTTTGGCAGCACACACACACTCATGCACATGGTGAGGCAACAGTGTCCAGTACATCATCATGATGACACCCAAGCATTAAATAGTTGTGATTTTTAAGTGCACACTGCAGTGTCGTCAAGGCCAGTTGTAGTTAGGTGAACATGCTTCACTTAAGACAAAAATACCAGACACTCAACATACTATTAATAACTATTAACCAACAAGCAAAAGTCATAGTTGTGTAGTGAGTTATAAACATGTATCACTGAAAAAGAAAATGTTCATGACAATAATTAAGATAAGTATCTCATTAGTAAAGAAACTGGTATGTAGTTGATGAAAGCCTAAAAGTAAAAGGCTTCTTGTTCCACAAAGTGATAGAAAATGTATCAAGCACCATTATTTTTAAAAGCTATAATCATGTAAAGTATGGGCTGCTGTTTTGACCTAGTTTTGGTCAAAGAGCATGATCCAAGTTGACAACCACAAAAGATGTTCCCTAAACACCGTATTTATACTAAGGATGCACCGATATAGTTTTCAGATGATTCAAAACGTGGGTCACGGTATCTGATTTCAATAAGTTTTAAAACAAGCAAATGTTTCCTCTATTTTTATGCTAATTATCAATAAACACAACAGATTATTATTAAAATAAATCATCTCTTTTCAGATGTAATAAACGTCTTTAGAGAGCCGTTTTCTTCCTGTATCTGCCAGAAGTGCTGGAAAAGTGACTGTGAGCGTTTTGAGTCACACTAGTGTATTGTACTGTGAGAGTCATATCGAACAATTCTATATTGTTGCATCCCTAATTTGTACACTGATATCTCTGATAAGTTCATGTTGGGTTTGCTACATAAACATTTCCCCAAACAAGCAAATTATATTATAATTTAAGACTTAAATGAGTAATTGTTACAGGATAAAGTTGCATGTCATTTGTTGCTTCCAGTATTTCATCAGTCAGGTAGTGAAAAATGTGTTCTTGAGAAGGTTTCATAATCCTTGGGTCTTAAAAAAATACTGATGATGAAGTTTTCCTAATTCATTTGTAGCAATGTAGAATACTGAACAGGCCGGAGGCTGAACACTGCGGACTCGGTGAACAATGTGAGGTAGAGGATCACACAAGCAGACGGACCATAAAAACTGTCACACGTCAACACAGAGTTAGTGGCGGTTGTATTAAAAACTAAAGAGAGCCTCACACCTCCCCAAAGTTGGTGTGACCCGTCTCCTTGGCATGCTCACGCGCCTCCTTCTGCCCCACCAGGCCCGTCTGACACACCATGCAGCGCAGGGCAAAGCGGTTAACGTCCGTGAACTGGCGCTTGCGGCGAGCTTCGTCTGCCAGCTCGAGGGCTTGTGCGAGGATTATGTCGTCTGTGGTTGAGAAGATAGTCTGGGGCGGGGCATCTGAGCCGGGCGTTTCTTTCTGTAGAGGGTCGTAGTGAATACCGTCATAGATTAGTAGCACACGTTTGTTATATCCGGCATCCTCGCCAAATCTGTCCACGCGCACAGTCTGAGTGTCCACCACGCAGATCTCACACTGGTAAAACTTGGACATTATGGACACCTCAATTGCCCCTCCCCAAGTATCGTCACGCTTGATCCAGGCACAGTACTCCTCATTGGTCTTTCCCAGGACCGCTTCAGAGTACATGTCAGGGTCACTGGACACGATCTGTGCGATAAGGCGACGCATCTCGGGGGCACAAGCAGGGTCATACATGCCCCCTTCCACCACATAGTACACACTGGTAAAGAGACAGGAGTTGTCTGCGGGCACCACTCTACGGGCCAGAACAGGAGAAACGTCGAGGCGAGGTGGTTTGTTCACAGTGGAATGATCCTGAGGTTTTGGTTTGTTCTTCTCTTCTTCAACAATCAGTGTGTCTCCTGAGGAAAATGTCAAGTTAATGAAAATTGGTAACAGTGCTATGTATAAAGACTAACCGCAGTCTGTGTTTGTCAACTTTTACCCTCCACACATCATATCTTCACTCTCAGTTTAACCTGACCTACTTAAACTATTAAGCTTGAAAATATTATAATCTTCTGTAAATCTCTTCACTCTGAAGGCACGTCACTAGGTCTTCTGATAAACAGACTGTCATACCTGATTTGATGGGGTAATCTTTGAGGTGAGCGTCTCCATTTCGAAGATCCAGGCTGGATGGAGGGTAACCAACCATTATTTTCTGCACATCACATGGTATGCCAGTGAGCTCCTCCACTTTGCTCTTCAACTCTTGCACACATGATTGATGAGTCAAGCCTTGCATTATGTGGCTCCCATTTTTGGTCTTACAGCGTAGTTTTAGCATCCTGTAAAAAAGACAGTAATGGACAATTACAATTAAGGGGTGAGGGGAATTACTTTGTTTACATGGTACAGATAATGCCTGCCACACATTATTGCTAAATATTCACAATATTGGTTAAAATAATGTAAGTTGTAGTTGAGCAGTGCGATCCACCGAGTCA
This sequence comes from Periophthalmus modestus, assembly GCA_019594935.1. Taxonomy (NCBI): domain Eukaryota; kingdom Metazoa; phylum Chordata; class Actinopteri; order Gobiiformes; family Gobiidae; genus Periophthalmus; species Periophthalmus modestus. The sequence goes on from JAIEZT010000013.1 coordinate 16,298,509, forward strand.
GAGGTTAGCAGTTTAATCCCAACTACCACAGATGCAAACCTGTGTCAAGGGCAAGACATTCAACATTCCCTGCTCCCAGCGCTGGCACACACTGGTGTATGTGAGGTAGAAAAGTGCTACAAAAAACTGACCATACATGATTTATATCACAAGAAATTAAATATCGCAGCAGGTGAAGCTAAGGTTCCTTATTTGACAGAAATGTGCATTTCTTTAGTATTAATATTAAAATATTAACGTGGTTTTCTCATTTTAGTTGTACATTAAGCCTTGCTTTCAACTTGGCGACTTAAGACGTATTACAGCAATAATATAAATATTGCTAATTTAAATGTGCTTATAGGATATTCGTGTAAATCGATTGTGTTTGTTCCAAACAACCCAGTGTAAACTCAGTGACAGTAACTTTGCCAAGTAGCCTACGAAAAGCTGCTCGTATATCTCCAGGGCAGTGAACCAAGCAGCTTACGGGGAAAATCAGCCAAACAATTAAAATGCTGATGAAAAGCAGAAGAGTCCGGGGCTGAAATCTCTTTGTACATTTCCATTGTTCTACAATGACCAATGGAGTTGTGCCAACAATTCAACTGACATTACACATCAAGAAAACGTGCAGGCAAAAATGTCTGTTATCACGGCTCAATTACATCAAGTACAATCGGTGACTTTCAAGTATGATTAGGAAAAAAAAACGTTTTCTTTACCGACTGTCTGTTATGATGCTAACGTTAGCAAGCTAACCTCTCCGTTAAATTAAAGCAGGGACAAAACAAATCATGCCGCTCTTGATTGCAGTACATCCCGGGCACTTTGACCATTCTAAAAACGAATGGATTATCATTTATGATCGCTTAATTTTTTATTATTTTATTGTCCTACCTGGTCAATGCAACTGCTCCAAACAATAAACAGCCAGTGAGAGGCGAGAGTGACGTCACTACGTCCACAGAGCGTCTTTACGTCATTAAAAACACGCCCCAACCGTAAATCCTGTAGTAAAAAGGCACTTGAAACTAGTTTCATGTTTTAGTTTTTCTAAAATTGGACTACAACAGAAGTACCTTGTTGAACCAGAAATAAATTAGCGAGAGCGTTTTGTGCAGTTTTGGTGATTTTATTTAATATCACATTTTTACGATACTAGGCTTTACATTGTGCATCTTAAGTTTAGAGCTTGTTCACATGCTCACACCTTCATATGATCACATCAGTCCCAAAGGCACATCTGTCTATCCCACCGACCTCACCTGGCCCCTAGTCCTGAAAATGCAGCCCCCTACCCTCTGTGAACAACTACCAGCAAGTACATGAAGGACACGATTCAATTCTGATAAGAAACTAAACCAATACAACAAAAGGTATCATTTTAGACCAAATAATTAAGCATAAAAGCAGTAGAATATAATTTTACATGTTTTGTTTTGGGGTTTTTAATTGTTTTAAGAAAAGATTCACTGTAGGCTCTAGAAATAGTACAGGACACAAAAAGCCACATAACATTCAGAAGAAGGAAATTAAAAGTGATAAAGAATAGTGTTCATAGGATCACTTGGTTCTTATTTTTAGTGCAGAAGCAAATAAATACTATTTAGTGCATTAATGAATAAAATGCAGTTTATAACATTCTATGGCATCAGATTGTCGTCTTCAGTCAGAAGCAGACACCTTCACTAGCTTCTTCTGGGCTGTCAGTGTCGGCTCCTTCAGACAGGCATTCCTAAAAAAAATCCACAAGTTACCAACATATTCCACGTCATTAGAGGCATTAAATATGTTGAACTAAAACTATATATAATGGCTGACTAGTGACAGTAGCCTATAGCATGAAGGGATACAATGAAGTGAGTTGAGACAAACAATAAACTTGGAATTCTGATTTAAAAATACTCACACACAAGAGCTTCCAATCCAAGTCTGTAACACAGATGTGGAAAAGACAAACGGATGCAAATGTGGACAAGAGAGGCATGAATCACCAACAGCAACAAAACACAATATGAATATGCAGGACAGTTTTCTACATGTTTCACTGTGAACATAGAACTGATCCAAAGCCAATTTTCAGGTGTGTGTGTCTTTTGTTTCAACTGGACAGGTGACATGCTGAATATTCATGCAAGAAACAACCGTACCATGCAAAATAGAAGTTTAACAAAAACCACCAACCAAAAAGTGACAGAATGCCCTGAGACAGGAGATGATTTCCATCAAATCACACCTTAGTTAGGAAAATGCAATAACATGGACAGAAGGAGCTGAGACACTGACTATGACCCACTAACTGTCACTAACTTGGCTGGGCCGTCCCTCTGGCATCAGGGCGGCAGGAGTGGGAGCGAGGGGCAGCCAGGGTTGATTCCCTGCACTGTAGAGCCTGGGACGCTTGACCTGGTTGTAACTGGACAAGGGGGTGTAACTATTCCTTCGATGAATGAGAGAAGAGTCACTCGGCATAGTACCCTGGTAGGAAGTGAGATACCACTAGGATTAAAGAAAATATGGAAGTAAAAAAGCATGCATACAGGAAAGTGTTGGATCCTTAAGATCAGTGAAGACTACCACTTACATCGGGACTGGAAATAACATCCACAATGCAGGATGAAGCCATGCTCAGCATCAGGTATTGTCCAGTGCTTTTGTTAGAGCCAAGGTCAGGCTGAACTAGGTTTCTAATTAGTGACTAAGAATTTGTGCTGCTATGATGCATCCACTAAGTTAAAGCTAACAGGCAAAACAAACTTTTTTTTTTTTTTAGCAAAATGTGTTTAGCTTATTAGTTAAGACTAGTTAAGAAAACACTTTTTACAGTGAAAAAATAATACGAAAAGGAGAGACACAACTGGGCTTCACTCACCAGAGGTCGATCGCGGTGAGTGTTGACCGCCTCCACGTTTAAGTTAAACATTTCCACTTTGCAACCTGAGAAAATACCAGGATGGAGCAATTACTACAATGTCATAGTGTAAGACTGACTTGATTTTTTTTCATACCATAGGCAACAGGAGTGAGTTTTAGAACTGTGTGTAATGGGCATTTCATGTAAGGTAGATCTTCTGCAGAATAATGACTCGATCAGTGAGAATTAAAAATATACATAAACAGCACATTATGTGTATCTGACCTGCACTTTTATCCAGGAAGTATGCGAGCAGACAGCGCATCACAGCCTGGTGGCAGATGACCAGCACGTTGCCCTGTCTCTCCAGCTCCATGATGACAGGCTCCAGTCGCTGGACCAGATCTTGGTAGGACTAACGAAAGAAAGAAAGTCAGTTCATGAGGTGACACATTTTGAGGAGATAGACATAAGCACCTCTCCGCCTGGGTAGCGATAATGGTATTTGTCCTGGTCCCTCAAAGCAAACTCCTCTGGGAAAGTTTGCTGGATCATCTCATAGGTCATTTCCTCACATACACCCTACGGAGTTAAAGCAGAGGACACATTTCATACTTAACAACGATGTGAAGCCTATGTATATAAAATCATATAAGAAGGAAAAGAACAATATAACAAAAAGTAAATATTACATAACAAAGGATCTTAAATAATTAAAATACTGACAGCATCAATTTCATTAAGTATCTTCCATTGTTCATAAGGCACCCCCAGCTCCTCTGCTGTTTGGATGGTTCGCCTCAGCTGACTCGTCCAAACCTTCAAATCCGACAACCTCTGTTCTTCGATGAAGTCGCGCAAAGCATGTGCAAACTGCAGAGAAGAGACATTTTCATGAAAGTTACCAGAGAATTACAAACCCTGGTCCAAATGAAAAAAAAGCAGAAGCATTTTGTAATTACCTAGTTTCAACATTTCAGTAAAATACCTTAAATCACTTTGATCTTTAGCTCTACCATAACTATGGTGTCACTTTTACAATAAATTACTGTTTATGATGCTAGATTCAGATGCGTGAATCATGTTTATATAATGTCATAAAAGTCCACATTTTACTACACCGTATTTGTTTGTATTAAAGGTCACAAAACTCTGCTGCACCTGTTTTCCTCGCAGCGACAGTTCAGAGTCTCCTCCGATCCGGCCCTCCATGTTGTGGCAGCTCTCTCCGTGCCTGCACAGGTAGATGCAGTGGGAGTGCACTCGGATGTTCATGAGGTAGTACACAATCTTACTCTGGATGTAGTCCTGCACCCGGTTCACCAGGAACCGCTGACCAACGTTCATCACTTTGATAAACGACAGGTCCCTGCAGGAGAGAAGCATTGTGTAGTTTGTGTAGTTTAACGTCTGTACAAACTGCAATAAAAATCCAATGATTAAAATGATGAAATAAACCAATAATGTGACAAGTCTGAGGGAGGAAATGAATGTTTGTTTCAATATAAAGTATATATTTCTATTGTTAGATAAAGGAATTTATGACTCAATAGTGAGAGCAATTCTTCTGGACTAGATCTTCAAATATGGGTCCAGCTCAGGGCAGTTTTACCACCATTTTGTGCCATGTGTGTGACCTCAGTTCTGTCCTGTAAAGTTGATGTTTTTTGTACTTAGGAGTATGTTCCTTTCTTAACAGGGCAGATAATATAATAGGAATGATGAATACTAAAATGCTTTTTGTCTTACTTGTCGTAATCATCTGGGTCTAACGGCTGGTATGTCACTTCATAACATTCAATTCTTTTGAGAAAGTCGTCCATCACTCGTTCCCGGTGTCGTTCAGGATAGTCTGGACTTGACACTTTCACTTCCTGGGACACGTATTTCAAATATTTGAACACTGTTTGTAAGTATGTTTGCATAACACTTTAGTGGGACTATAAATAAGTAATGAATTTGACCTCAACAGAAAGGCACAGTCAAAAGTCCTGTATATGACGTAAGATCGTACCAAAATATTAGCAGCAATAACCTCCGGGTCGTCACACACGGACTCCACAAAGAACACCTGTCACAAAGGGCACGCTGTTCAGACTCAGGGCTAAATATAACCAAAGTCTTATTTTTACACATGTACCTTGAAAGAATTTTCTTTAATGAAGGCTTGAATCAGGTCTCTGCGTTCTCTGGTTGTGTTTGTGGCATCAAAAACCTTCAATAATCCAAATAATAATAATAATAATAATGATAAAAATGTCGATGAGATGAAAATAAAATGTGTGTACTCACTGCAATCTGACCCCCCTCTTCTGTTAGGTAAGCCTTCACATCCCGTAAAGCGATCAGCGCACACTGTCTGCAAAAAGTGCATGATCAAAGTTTAATGTCACACTGAGGAACATTCCACTCAGAGCAATAACATCTTGGAAACAAGCAGAAAAGTTTCCTAGTGCTCTCTTGATTTGGGTTGAGTCCTGCTGCAGTTTGACACAGGACTCACTCCCCTGTAGCATCAGAGTGACAGCTGTGACATGCTCAGATCTGGGTCATGGTGTTACAGAGGGGAACTCTCAAGAGTCAGATTCACATAATTCATCTCGGTCTATAAATTCACACTGCAGGTTGAACTCGGAGCAGTGTTGGGTTATTGATGCTGAAAAAAGAGCTTAGTCACTGATGCAGCAGCACAAAACAGCAGCATCATCCACACTTTAGGATGATAAAGATGATTCTATATCGCTGCACAATGGCTGCAACTTACTTTCGTATCCTCATGGCTTCCTCGTTGTCATGGCGAAAAAAATCATAGGATTTATAAGCTCGAACAGCCTCTCTGCGGTACACGCCCAAATTAAATACTGCAGAAGTGAAATATAATATAAAGGGTTAGGTAATAAGGATTACAAAATAAAGCTGGTATTAACAATATATGACATTAAGAGCTGAAATGTCAAACCCAGATGCAGATTATTGATGGTGCAAACACTAAACGAAACGAAATACAGCTTCTGCTAAACTTGCTACTCAGTCAATCCTTCAACAAGACCAAACAAAGTAGCTATGAACTGAAATTTTGCAGGTTTGACTGAGCAGCCGACACCATCATGAGTCATTCTGATGTGAAATGTTTGTTTGACGATTAAAACATTTAACTGAAATTGATATCAAGGCTTGATACTCAATATTGATTTAAATACCACAGTGATAATAGAAAAGAATAGAACACACTTTATGACACAAACTATTAGGAGGCTGGATTTAAAAATGTTACTATAGTAGATCGAATATAGATCCAGACCATTATAACCACTCCAGCTCTTCAGGAAAGGTCCAGTTTAGTCCCTTTTAATCACTATATGTTTCAATATTGGTTTTAGTATTGATTAGACAACCCTAATTTGTATTAATTTAACCTATAGTTAACCCTGTAGTCTTCTTAAACTTACTACATGATGACATATGGAATAAAGCGTTCAATAAGAGCAGATCAACATAGAAAATCATGAAAATATAGATGTAGATATAAGTTACCTTTAGTGGGGACACCAATCCAGTTCAGATATCGTGTGAGTTTTTTGGACATGTAAGTTTTGCCCCTGGCCGGGAGCCCGATCATCACGATAACCGTCGGAGAATTGGTCATATATGACGCCCAAGCTACAACGAAGATCCACAGTGTTAAGATTTACAAGCACGAGAGTAATTCTAAAATGAACATGAAGAAGTCGACATGTGGTTACAGTGTTTGTCTCTGTTGCCTTTTCTCAGATAAGTCACTTTAAAACAAACTGTCAGTGTTTGTCCTGTTTTTCTGCTGTTCCAGGCACCTGCAGGTCGGTCAAATCTAATCAAGGACTAATCACTTACAGCATTTTTTCTCATTCACTCTCAGGTCTTTCTTCTCTCTCTCCACTGAGTTTGCAGGATCGGTCTGACTGTTGGACATGTTTGATGCTGCTGTTCAAAGGCTCATTTTCTGATCTGAAATAGAAACATATAAAAAATCTACAGGATCAGGGCTGTACTTTGTGAAGATGAACATTTGACAAGACACGTTTAGACAGAGCTGCAAGATGTAAATGAAATATGTGAAATGAATGAATATAAGAGCAACAATAATGTGCAAGGTTCATTCAAACCTGCCACATCTAATCTGTTCTCATCTGCTTCTCAAAACGTTGTAAATATCAAATAAGCTGCTATAGAATGTTAGACTAATCTTATTCTGAAATCAAACTATTCCATGCTCAAATTTCACATTGTTTCCATAGGAACATCATGTAGGCCTATGCATATTCTGAATAGGCTGTCAATAAAGCAATATGATTTTACCTGATGCCTGCTGGGTCTCCTGATCTGCTCCCTGGATGCGGTGCAGTGCGCGGGTACTTCCACCGCAGTGTGCGCTGGGTGCACAGGTACGACCAGTCACACGGGTCACACCGGTCACACCAGTCACACCTCGGCCTGTCCCTGCAGAGTGTCAAGTCTCTCCTCGGCCTGTCCCTGCAGAGTGACCAGTCTCTCCTCGGTCTGTCCCTGCAGAGTGACCAGTCTCTCCTCGGTCTGTCCCTGCAGAGTGACCAGTCTCTCCTCGGCCTGTCCCTGCAGAGTGTCCCTGCAGAGTGACCTCTCACACCTCGGCCTGTCCCTGCAGAGTGACCAGTCTCTCTCGGCCTGTCCCTGCAGAGTGTCCCTGCAGAGTGACCAGTCCAGAGAAGCCGGAGGTGCAAATGTGCAACGCGGCGTGGAAAATTTACCGTAATGTTTGTAGTAGAAGCGCCCCTTTGCAGAGCTGAGTGTCAGACCGCAGGTGAGGCAGGTGATTATTCTTTTCCACTATCATTATATTCTGTTTATTGATTTGATAGTAATGTTTATGCTTTAAGTGTGGCTTATTGGTCAAATGATTTATATCATTATTATTGCATCCATAAGTTAAAGTTAGTAAGTTAAAGTCCACATGTTTCAGGTATCACCCATTACAAACGATAAACATTTGTTAATTTTATTTCAGCTTGCAAGCCATAGAAAAGTCACATAAAGGTACCTTTTCAGTTGAGTCTTAAAAAATAAATACAATAGGTTTCTTCCACCATTTTCCAACAACTTTACATTAACAATAACAACATTGCACAAATATCTTGCTGTACAGTTATTCCATTTGATGGACTTATTTTGATTTAAAACCATCAGTAAAGCACTAACAAATCCCTGTTATAACATCACAAGAAAGTCATTTAAATATCTTATGTGTGTCCAAACATATACAATTATATTTGTTTAATAATTGTACTAGTTTTGCAGACAGTTCTTAAAGTCATACACTGGGGGGACATTCATGGTCATAGTCATGTTTCGGATTAGAGGCAGAGGTAATGGAAAGTGCTCCAGTTGGGCAGCCAGTAGTGGGGCATGTGACTGATTGTGAGGCATCCAAGGCTTGCCACAGGAAGTTGGATGGCACAGACATTTCCTTAAGTGTCAGTAGGTTGGCACACATTTGGTTTGTAGATAAATGAGACGCACTCTGTCTCATCTCCAGTGTTCGTCTGATAGTGGTATGTCAGGTTCACATTAAGACTTGATCTTCCAAAGCTGAGGAGCAAAAGCATGACATTACTTTAAAATGTGTTGCTGCTTGAAAAATCAGTATTGCGAAGGACAAAATGTATTTCAATAGTTAAATTCAATGAGAAACTTTGCATTTTGTAAAATACTGAATTATTTAAAGTCATTTCATTTATTAAAGCCAGAGGGCAGTATTGTGCATCTTTCTGACACTTCAAAGATGAAAGAAGGAGCTTTTTCTTGGGCAAACAGATGAATCAATATTTCTTTCAGTCTGTAGCGTTCATAAAACTGGTCAAATGTGTCCACCATTAACACGTTTAAGAGAGCAGACATTTAAAAACACAGACTGTCTCATAAAACTTGTGCAAGGAATAAATATGAAAAAGGGATTTGTGTATTTACTCTGATGTTGAAGCCAAGCAGGTCACTGACCACAGCTGACACAGCAGACAGAATGACCACTTTGGTGATGTTATAGATTAGAGGGTTCACAGTCAAACCCAAAAGTCTGAACGGAGTATCCAGCTCCTAAAAAGATGAGCAGTATTTAAGGAAACTGTAGTCAAAGGTACATTTTAATATAAATACAAGATACCATCCAATTTGAGCTTACCTTCATTAGTTTTGTTGCCAGCTTCAAAACATTGTTAACAATATTTAGTTCTTCTTTTTTGTTGGGTTTCTTCTCCATTTTAAGATACAAGTTAATCTGAAATAACAGTAGATTATTCACCTTAACCAACTATAATCGTATGATTGTATGTACTATAAATTGTGTTTTCACCTGCTCAGTGAGTAATACCGAGGAGTTACTGTATTTGCTGTTTGTCTCAGAGCCTAAAGTGGCGAGTCTCAATAAAAAGAGGAGCAGGGACGGTCCCCACACAACAAGCTCCCAATTAGTTAAAGACTCCAGATACGTCTGATGATTGTGCAAAAGCTGAAGAAGAAAACATTTTAGAACATCGTAATAGCAATTCCATAGAAACTCTAGATAAAAAAATGCTAAACAACTGACCTGGGCGCAGACAATGAATGAAATAGAAAGTGCTAAAAGGAATATGGTGGAGACAATGACGTCAACAGAGCGCTGAGGCCCCCTTCTCTGAAAAAGAAAATTAAATTAGACTTTTCAGAGCAATCGTGAGAAGAACCTGGTAATTTGAGGTCGGTACATACTCTGAGAAAAGAGCGTAGCGACAACCACATCTTTATGTTCTGCACTTTCTTCAGTCGAAAATGAGGGACCTCAGATTTCTTGGCCTTTCGAGCTGAGGTTAGATGGCTGAAGAATTTGGCAAATAGAAGTCTCTGTAAAAAAGTATAGAGAAGTTACTGGTGGGCCACAATAAGACGACAGTGAAGGAATCAGCTTTGGATGCACATTTTATATATTTTCAAGATTTGTGAACATGAAATTGAATCAAATACCACATGATAGATTGTTAAAAACACTGGGGTTATTACTGTGTGTACACTATATGGGATAAATAATACAGGTCTTTGGATTCATGGGAAGAGAGATAAGCAACCACCCACTCACTTGTTTGTATGTTCTTTCAGCCACACACATCATAAAGAAGAATAGTCCAGTGAGGCAGATTCTTTGAACTGTAGTGATAAAATAAAACACATAGGCTTTGGCATCACATGGTCCCACTGCCATCTCCAACACCTCAGACGGGGACAAAGAGCTGAGGCTGGACATGTTCAGTTCTTCAGCCATTCGAAATGCAAAAGGAAGCAAAGCCAATATGGCCGTAACCACTCCACCAAACATCAGGTAACCTACACCCTGCTCCACCATCTTCACCTGTAATTAAAAAAGCACATTTGTGACACTTAACTACTAAATACATTAAACAAATCTTTCTTATTTAACTGTGTACCCGTGTTAGGATGATTCCACTTATCTCCAACACTGACATGTCGACTTTCTTACACTCGCCTTGTTCCCAAATAATGGCACTAACTTTGTCTTTGGCTGGATGACAAGCCTGAAGCCACGAGAGCTGGTTCTGAAAAGTAGAAAAAGTAAGACTGCATCAAATGTCATTCCAATACATTCAATACATTTCAACTGAGTGTGAGGCAACTGTGCGCTAAAACCATTTACTCCAATCAAACAGCTGGGGGCGCCATTGTGTAACAAACAAAAAAACAAGCTCAAGACATCTATAGCAAAGATAAATTAAATAATTACAAAATAATTACTGTCAGAGAGCTCTAAACTTAAATAAAGGGTACTTAATATATTTTTCAAATGAGCATTTTACAAAACAACAGTATTCATACAGTATGTGTTGGTGATTCTTACTCCTGTGACGCTCTGATGGAGGCTTTCATCATTGCTGCTCTGAGAGGAGCTTTCTTGGAGAGCCATGGCCCCTCCACTGTACCTCACATTGGCTTCACTGTCACTGCTCCCCGTGGAGGCCGTGTCTGGGCCCTGCAGAAGCTCCTCCCACATCGTGTCATCAGTGTCCGAGGCCTGACGAGGGCTCACATTGGGCTTAAGACGCTCTAGTTCTCGGGGTTTCATCCTGACAGCAGACACATTTCCCTCCTGAGGTGTCTGTAAAGATGTGTGCATTCAGAAATGTGTCTGTTGAGCGGTGCATTCAAACATTACATGTGCACACCTGAGGTCTCACAGCAGGTTGACAGTGAGACTTTACATTTCTTCTTCTGACAGTGAACGTGGAATGTGTTGCTTCACCATCTTCTCTATGAGGTAGTGAATGAGCGTTCTCCAGTGATTGTACTCTATAGTCTTCATCACTTGACAACTCATCAGAAGCTCCAAAGCCACACTTATTGTTGTTCTGCTAGAAGATATTATAATACCATAGTGACTAGAAATGATACTGTGATTATGTTAATTTACACAAAAATACAAGCAGCACACCTCATTTTTCTTTTCTGTCGCATTTGTTCCATCTGGTAGAGGAGCATCCACACTGTCATTTTTTTCCTCAGGTTTTTTGGGATATTTGCTCTTCCTTGGCCTAAGATATTCAATAATGTTAAAGGTGTGAAAAACACTACATGAAATGTCACAATAAAAGCCAGTGTATTGTGGCTTAGAGGCCTTTGGGAAAGAATGCTTTTGTGTAGTCAGTGGATTTTTGCCTGAGCCAAGTGCACATGTGTGCTCAGAGCCGAACAATGGTGTCCCTACCTCCTCCTGCGAGCTGGGCTGGTTGTGATGCTGGCAGCTGGACTGCCTGAAGGCCACCGGCTGGACTCAGTCGACACAATTTGGCAGTGCACAGTCCCCAACAGCAACATAAGACACATGGGCCCAAACACCTCACTGGCATTTGCCCCAGGGACGTCCAAGTACAGCACCGCCGAAGCAACTGAAAAGTGCAACAAAAATGCTAAAATGTCCCTGTAAATATCTTGGATGAGGTTCAACTGCACAAAATATAAATGGACTCTACAACACCACTACACAGAAATGACACTTTATACACACTTATTTGAGAAATTATACTGCAATTAGTTTTATTTTGGATCAGCTTTTTATAGAAATTAGTATTACATAAGATATTTGATTTGGCATCTACCCAAAATAACTCCTGCAATATTATCAATTTTCAATAAATCCCCCTCCTCTATGCAGGATCGCATTTATATTATCTGGATTTTGTTACAATAGTTGCTCAAGATTTTTAAAACATTAATTTTGTGGGCAAACCTTGTAATAAGTAGAGTGCGAGGATACATATGGAGACACGCTTGGAGGTCACCTGGATCCACCACTGAAAGAAGAAAGGAAAGAGCAACACTCGCACCAAACCCTTCCTCGTCAAGGCTGTCCAGGGACTCTCGGGTTTAGCCTTGCTAAATGTTGACCCTGAAATAAAATTATTCAAATTATACCGGTTAAAATGATTGTGATACATAATTAACTACAAATTATTACAATTCACAAATCAGACATAATCACCTCGTACTAAATCAACATCGATGAGGTCTGGTTTGATTTGACAAGTCTTCTTTGGTTTGGTGTGTAATCCCTGGACACATAACAAAAGTATTTTGAGTCACTAGCATTGAAAAACCGCACAATGAGATTAGACTTTGTAAAATAACTTTATCTTACTTTTAAATCGGCTGGTTGCTCCAAAGATTTCTCCCAGACTTGCTGGTCATAGGCACCAATCTGTAACAACAGAAGTTTAACAGTTTTCAATGTTATTGATGTAGAATAAGCTCCAACAAAAAGACTAAAGAAAACAGAGCTGAATGTTTATATTTAGGGAAAAATATTGTCAAAAACTTCGATTTTATCAAACACTCGATTAGTATATGAATCAGCACAATAGAATAAAAAGTTATAATACACTGACCTTTTCCTGGTACCAGGCTATTCGGGCCATTGTGAGAATGTTTTACTCTGAGCTTCTATGTTCAGGTCATTTCACAGAAAGAACTGGACGAGTCGACTGATCACTTCTGTTTACAGAACAAAACCACAACTACTTATCTCTAGATTAGACTGTGAACGTCTAAACTAGAGATAAAAAGAAAAAAACAAAACATACAGGTAAAAGGGAAACGAAACATACCTGATCAGGACTGGACTCGTTGTCAAAACTCGGAATTTGTGCCAAGTAATCATCACAAACTTATTCATTTGTGATTGTTAGCGTTTCAAAATTTGGAAATTAAGATATTAGCAACACATTCTGGATGATCAAACGCACAGGGAGCATTTAAACAGACATTTTACAACATTTTACAAACTTTCTCAGTCCTCAACTTCCCATTTCCGGGGTTTGTTTTGTGAAACACGCAGGAGCATTTTTCCCTCGGTTTTGTTCTTCAGGCTCCTACCACAAACCCGCGAGCCCAAAAAAAACACAAAAACATCAAAATCATGTAACTAAATACCTATATTAATCATTAAATAACCTATAGTTACACAGTAGAGCATATTATAGTTTAATATTACTCCAGCTTATTCTATAATAAAGCATTATTAAAACACAAATTTACCCAATGAGCCTGTGCTGGGAAAAAAACAACTCACGCATAAAAAAAATTTCATTTTATTTCGTTATTACTATTATTAAGCATTAAACTTTGAAAATCAACTCAGACGAATTAGAGTAACATTTTTTATGTGCAGAACGCAGTAAAATATAATAAAAGTACAATACACTTGATAAACTGGACAATTGCAAAACATTTGTTGCCTTGTTGATGCTGATCTTTAGTTATTTTATAATGAGCAATATGTATTTTTTCTGGTGGAGGTTTTGCCACCTGTCCTACTTGTTAAAAATTAAAATGTTAATGCTTTGCCGTGACTGTCCCACAATATGGTACATATCTATCTTACATTTATTTCAATACAGTTGTTTTTTATCGCTGAAAAATCCTGTGAAAAACATTCTTACTGAGAGCCGGGTCACCTCTCCACACCTGTAACTTGACCTAGACGTCAAAAAAGTTATTTATTTTCATGCTATTTACTAATTGTCACTTCTCTAGCCTCTTTTGTGCTGCCTGATGGTTGTTCTTGCTCTGCTGTACATACAATTTTGGCCTTAACTTTCTTGTTTGACGAGATAATAAAGTATGGACTCAGAGAGGCATAACAGGAGGAAAAAAACACCCTCATATCAGCCACTACTGGTGACACCTTTGGGACAGTCAGCATGTAGATCCATATGACATTATCTATTCCGAAGAAAACTGCATAGAGTACTACCAAAGTCACCACAGTTTTGGCTGCTCTGGTTTCCCCGCCCTGAGTGCGCCGGATGCCCCTAACCTGACGACTGTGGCGGTGTAGGAGAAATAGGATGTATCCACTTGACCCTAACATGAGCGCAACAAAGGCAAAATCCCTCCCAGATACTGCTATACCATTTATAACATAAGATAGATTGTCTCTGAAATCAACATGGCAGAAGCCCAGATTGAGGGTAAAGGCTGGGACGGTGCCGTTTCGTGGTGCCATGGAGAAAAATGGAGCAGCAATGCAAATAGCCATGTTTAAGAACCATAAACCTGCAAATGTGGGAAGTACAAGAGAGGGTAGGGCTGGTTTTAACCTGGAAAGACGAGGGCCAGCTGGGGCTATGGTTACAGCTTGGAACACACTCAACATACAAGTGATGCAGACTGATAAGGCTCGGCCGATTCTATAGGCGTAGATCACCACCTTGCAGCTAGCGTCATTTAGAAGGTCTCTGAGGCCAAACACAGTCATGGTTTGGGGTACACAGCGAGTAAGGAGCAGTAAAAGGTTGGCAAAGACGAGGTGGCAGAGTATCATGTCCACAGGGAGAAGTTTGGGATCAGAGTAGATAATCTGGGCATAGGCCAAAAGAACAGCAGAGTTCCCCAAAATGCCCATTCCAGTCTGTAAGAGGAAGGAGACGCCTTTGACGGTCAAGCAGAGATCCATAATGCAAAATCTGAAAGGGCAAAAATTAATAACACAACAGGCAGAAGTCTAATAAATGACACCAAGTTAATTACACTGAGGCAAATGCATGGCTCTCTGGCGCTGTATATGCAAAACAAGGATCAACACCTTATCTAGTGAATCATTTATTACTAAAACAATAGTAATGTCTCAAAATGATCATCTCACCTGAAGTGCTCAATGAAGCGTGAAACAAAGAGAGTAATGGGACAGGTAATTTCCATTTATAGTCTTACATTTCCCATGAGACCATTGGGAAATATTAAAATATTCAACCCAACCCTACAATTACATCAAAGTGGTCTCAGAAGACTCTACACGTGGGTCTGGTGGGAATAATATTAATATTAAGGTCATGTTTTATTTGAGACGGCATGGTATTTCTTTATGTGAAGATCACGCTGCTAAATCATGAAGCACATCACCGAGTGGAGAAGTGGAGTAACTTTCCATTGAAAGTATTGTCCATTGGTTGTTCTTAGTTTATGATAAAATTAATGAAACATTGCACTTTAAAATTAGGTTTATTCAAAGTAAAATCCCTGTGACCATTTCAAGTGGAAAGGCCAAGGTCATACAAAAAACTATATCTTTATCATGTCTTGTTCTTTGTCTTGTGAAAAGCCATTGCTGATGACTCTTTCAAAATTCCACACTTTAAGGCTGCAGTGTCAAATATTATGCAAATAAATCATGTTTTTCCATTCATACAGTTTTGCCTCTTTTATACTCCATAACAATGAAGCCAACTTCCATAAGTTCACCTCCGTGACAGCAGCGCTGACAGGCCATTCAGATAACACATGTAAATCTATGTAAATCGTGACAATTTGACTGATATGTCCTTGATCATAAATTGTACTCTGTATGAGAGCGTGTCAGTCTTGAGACAAATTAAACTGTGCTATAGTCCTGTGGCATAAACACAGAGCTGGCTAACCCCTGCAGAGATAACAGTGCAGATATTGCTGATGCCAAAGCAGCCTGATGATTCCTTGAATAAGCCATCAGGAGGCTTTTAGATGCTCAGCTGGTGCTCTGGCCTCCTCCTCCACAACCTGGGAGTATGTTAAAGACACAGAGGAGTGAGGCAATTAGACCATAACAATGAAAGCCTGTGCTAATTGGGGGCACAGGGACACACATTATTCATTCATGTCTTCAATGTTCATCTCTGACATGTGCCACGTCTGACCTTCCCCAAGTGGTAAAATGTTTTTGTCTTCCTTTAAAAATCGAGATGCTCCAGTGCCCCGCTAACCCACTCCATCTGAAAGTTTTACCAGCGGACTTTGACAGTGAAGAGAAGTTACGTTCCTCATGGGAGCTTTCCCAGTAATAAGGAAAGGGATCATTTATTATTTTTCAGTGTGTTTTTTTACATGTTTACACGTTCAGAGAGCTAATTAAAATGGCATGTTCGAGCACGTTTCTCTCGGGGGAGGGAGTTTTATGTGCAGAAAAATCCAGGCCATTTCCCCCAATGGCTTAGACGTGTGTTCTGTTCAGGCTTGATGATGTAAATATGTTTTTATCCATTAATAAGTTCATAGTTGTTCATTACAGCATCTGATAATTGTCTTCAGGTGAAAGTTCACATGTAAGAATGTAACATTTTATGCACACGAGCTTAGGTTTGCATATGAACATTTGGGAATATCACAGAATTATTAAATATATTAACAAAAAGGCAACATGCCCACAATACAGGCTCATAGAGATAGAGAGACGTTTTAACACGTAACCAAAAAAGTTCCCATAGTCCAGTCCCGATTTAGTCCAAGGCACCACCCTGTGGACAGGGTGGTGCCCTGTCCTCCTCCCTCAGGTTCACACAGCAGTGTCTTAAACTTTGCCAAACTGCTTTGACATTAGCAGCTGTAGAGTGGGTCAGGATTTTAATTTAAATAATTTATTGATTCTACTCCTGTTGAGCACTGTACACCAAAAAAAAAAAAAACTATAAAGACAGTTAATCAATTATTACTCAATTAACTCAATTACTACCACTGTTAATTATAATTTGAATCAGTACTTAATACGAATTGTATTTAAGTTGTAAGTAAGTAATTTCTCTTGTGGATCAGTAAGTATGTCTATAAGTATGTCTGAGTCTGAGAATTAAATTTTGAGAATGAATTAAAAATATTTCACAACAAAAGTTGTAAACCAAAAAAATACTGGTCTGATCTGAAAGTACCTGCCCAGAGCAGGAGCTGGAAGTGTGACCCCAGTCCGTGGTTCATATTCTGTCTGAAGTGGGCTGGGCGACAGTGGCTCAGTGGTTAGAGCGTTGGTCCCTGAACCTGAAGCTCAGAGGATCGAGTCCTGCTTGGACCAGGTTCTGTCATTGTGTCCTTAGGCAAGACACTTCACCCACATTGCCTAGTATGAAAGTGGTGTGTGTGTGAATGATTTGTGGTGGTCAGAAACTGGCAGCCTTGCTTCCGTCAGTCTACCCCAGGGCAGCTGTGGCTACAATAGTATCTCACCATCACCAAGTGTCGAGTGAATGAATAATGACGATAGTGTAGAGCTCTGAGAGGCTCTGACAAGACATAAAGCGCATTATTATTATTATTGACTGTTTAAAAAAACATTAGTGCTGATGCAATACGGTATCTTATTTTAAACTCACAGGGGAAGCAGTGTAATTGGATTAAGGTTAAGGTTAGACTTACTTTTTCTCCAGATCTTGGCAAGACTCGGTCAGAATTACCATAGTTGGAGGATTGTACCTGTTGTGTATGTTTTGGGTTGATGGGGGGAGACACAGAGAGAAAGATGTGAACTGTGTTTGGGAGTTGAACCAAAATCCTTCTTGCTGTGAGGAGAGTGCTTACCTACTCACCCACTGAACCATGAACTGAGCATTCAATCTTTTTGTGTTGTTGCCATTGGGTTTTTTATTCTAAGAGGAGTGTGTGTTATTCACCGTCCTTGTGTCTGTGCTTGTTTGGGTTTTGTATGTCTCTGCTGGAGGACAATGTCGTTTGGGTATAAAACCGTCTTTTTAAAGAAGATATCTGTTTTAAAATTGATTGCCTGAATAAAAAAGTCAGATGAGAAGATAGATTAAACTCAAAATAGCTGCTACATTTTAGGCATTAGTCAGTGAGAGGAGATTTGGTTTAATCATTGATGAGATCAACATTAAATGGCCTATTTGTTAACACTTCCCACTTGCTTTAACAGTGCTCTGTACCCCGGTATAGTCAATCCCCTTTGGGTGTATTATCGTGTCTGTTTAGCACAGCAATGTGACAGACGGCTGCAGTCATCAGGATTTATCTCTAGTAATTGGAAGCTGAGGGAAGAGAATCAATGGACCGTGGCAAACAACGCTACCTGTTTAGTGGTATAAAACACATGTTAGCTCACTCCTCTTAGAAGGTCTGTCAGATGGCTTGCATTTCACATTAAGCTTTAAGAGATGTCAACTCCACATTTCTGAGGTACTTCGCTCCTGCTGTACAAAATGTCTTCCGAATTGTTTGTCCGTGGCATGCTCTACGTGTCCCTCACTGTGGTTGGTGTTCCTGGGAATCTTGCAGTAATTGTAGCATTTTTGCTACTGTTCTACCGAGAAAACCGTCTTCTTCCTGCCGATGCCATTGTCCTGCACTTGGCCTGTGCTAACCTTCTAGTTGTGGGTGTCCGCTGTCTGCTGGAAACCCTGGAATCCTTCTCCCTCACTGAAGTCTTCACGGATGTGGGTTGCAAAGCTGTGATTTTTATCTATCGAACATCCCGCTCGCTGTCCATCTGGTTGACCTTTGTCTTGAGTACCTACCAGTGTTTGAGCATCGGAGCACCTGGTTCTCGCTGGGCCTCTGCACGCTCTGTTTTTGCGAAGTATCTTGGTCTCGTTTTCTTTTGCTTATGGCTTATCAATACTTGCATGAGCTCGGCGGGCATTATATTTTCTTTTGGCAGTCAGAACATCTCCGCCCTCCATGGGATCAACGTCCAGTTCTGTTATGTGTACTTCCCCTCCAGACTCTCCAAAGAAGCCAATGGAGCGGCCCAGGTGGGACGAGACGTAGTCCCCATGGCGCTTATGACTCTAGCCAGTTTGATTATTCTCATTTTCTTGTACAAGCACAGTAAGCAGGTGAAGGGGCTTCGAGGGGGCAGTGGAGCAGGGGCTGAGCAACGTGCTGCCAAAGTCGTCGTGGCTCTGGTGACTCTCTATGTGGTTTTGTATGGCGTTGATAACGGGATTTGGGTGTATACTTTGACTGTAAAAACGACAATGAAGTCCTCTCTCATGTCTGACCTGCGTATTTTCTTCTCCTCGCTCTACGCGGCCCTCAGCCCACTGGTCATTATCGCGTCTAACAGGAAGGTGCACGGGCTGCTGAGGTGTCTGAGGATTGAGAAACCAATTGTTGAGAAAGCGACAACTCTGTCTACAATGTGAAAGTATAAGAAACTGCAAGAAGAGGAAAGCACTGGGGCGATGTATAATTCAAACGCAAAAACTGCTAAAAGATTGAGCTTTGAATAGTAACTTACCAAAGAGATAAAGGATTGTGTCATTTATTTAAGTAATACAAAAGGTTAACAATAGTTTTTTGACATTTCCTGCAAAAAAGAAAGAAAATGTGAATAATAAAAGTGGAATTGAATGCATAAATTACACAAATTATGATTATTCTTGCTACTAACCAATAAAATGTTTATATTTTGATAAGACACAGTTCCTTGTTTGTTGAGTTTGGATTACTATAAGGACAATGAAACGTATCTATCCACTCTTAGGCTTTTTTATGTAATTATTTTGACAGTTATGTAAGGTAAAATCCCTCCAGTTGTGCCATTGTTTTCCGTGTGGCATGTGGCCATAGGGGGTGTTCTTTAATGCAAGAAAAGCTTTGGTTTATTTGATTCTTTTCTTGGTGTTCTCAGGGTTTTGAGGTGTGAAGACTCAGTTCAAACCAGGTCACTCCAGGTTCACAAAGTTTACCCGACAAAACTGACAGAATGATTTCAACTCCCTAATTTTAGGTAAAACCATTTTCAAACTACTGGGCATATCAAATAGTATTTAGGCCTATTTTTCACCTGCCTTAAACACACAAACACACAAAAGTAAGTATGTAAATGTTGCATAAGTGTGCATTCTGGGTCCAGGCGTGTTAACCTTTTTTGCTTTGAAAAGAACATTTTATTCATTTTCATATAAGCAGCTGCTGTTAGTTACATTATTGGCTGCTTCTTCTATATGCAACGTGTCTTATACTTTTGTTTGAATTTCTCCTGCAGTTTGTATTTGAATCCGTCATGACTGATTTGCAGAGACTTCCATTTACTTGTCTATAATTAATCTGACATAAATAATCTTGCTCGGTGGCACAAGTCCACACATGGATCTGTGCTGATCGGGCATTTTGCTGTTTGTTTATTTGGTGATGTTCTGTCTTTACCTGTGAAGCAGAAATACCTTTGGTGCTCGGGATAGTTACATTAAAGATAAAACATCAACTTGAACAATACACAGAGACTTAAGTGAAAGGACAGATACAGGAGCAAAAAAAAAAACCCCTCAAGTTAAAGTATCACATGAAAAAGTCTACTGTAGTACCCTTTTAAAAATGTACTTAAAGAGTAACGTATTTTGTGCAAATTTTGAGGTCTTATAAGGTCTTATGAGGTGTAGTGATTTTGATACAGATTTGTGCTAAATTTTGTTCAACAGAAACAACTGAATTGATCATTTAATTATGAACATCTTAAGCAGGTCTCAAAAAATAATGAAAAACACTTTAACCCTAACCCTAACCCACAGTACCTGCTCTCAAATGTAACAAAGTAAAAGTAAAAAGTATCCACTTTAAATGTACTTAAGTAAAGTACAGGTACCTAAAATTAAACATGGACTTGAGTAACACTTTTCAGCACTGACAGAAGAGCAGGCTAAGTTTACAAAGTGATGTTAACTTGATAAACTGAATTATAAATGCCTTTTTAAGCGTGTTGGATGTAAGAACGATAGCTGGTGATTCAATATTCAATTTAATATGTAGCTAATAACTCAGGTTAATCATTTTCCCACAGAGAACTGCACTGCCGCCTTAAAACTGTATTTTGTAGAGATGCTGACAATGGTCCCTCTGTGACTCAGTGTGAGGAATTGGAGGAGAAGCAGGTGAGAATTTTTCAGGTGTACAGCCAGAGTTTTCAGAGTCATTTTGTAATTGCAGTGTCTTTGAAAAGCAAGGGCACCAAGACATTTTGAGGACATAACAACCTGAGTGAGTGGCAGTCCAAAAGACATAACAACATGGCTGCCAACGTCCTGATGTCACAATAAGTCTTAAGTGCTGGCCGAGCGTGTCGCTGCAGGTAAAGGTGACTTTACAGTGTTTGTGCAAAACTGGAGACAAAACAGGCAATAAGCAAGTTTTTATTTATTGAAAATTATTACAACACAAATTACTTCATGATACTTGATAAACACATAAATGAAAGAATATATAAAAATGAGAAGTAGCAGTACAGGGGTTGTTGTAGTAGTAGTACAGGGGTATGTGTGCATTTATTTATGTTGTGATTTTAATATATGGAGTACTACATAAAAGTAGCATTGGTATTATTATTATTAGTAGTAGTAGCAGTAGTGGTGGTGGTAGTAGTCATAATAGTAGTAATAATAATAGTAGTAGTAGTAGTAGTAAGCCTATTTTTGGAAGTTATGTAAGGAACTGAGGATTTACTCTTTGTAAAAAGTCGATTAGATCAAAACAGAAGAATTTCCAAGTTGCAAACTCTACGCAACTTACCCTTCACACCACTGAAATCTGATTGGTTTAGACACAGACTCCGGTGGAATGAAGGATAAATAACATAGATTAAGATGTTCATTCAAACTGACAATGTTGACAAAGATGGCTCCTTTGCAGTGATGTCAGTCGTTCTGTTGAAAAAAAAAAATGTGGCCGATTAGTCCATGAAAAACTGGTTCCATTTGAAAATCTCTGTTGTGTTTTTCTGAGAAGGGTGTGCCAGACAGGCCTGCACTTGCACAAGGCATGGCCCTCACTCCTTAAGCTCAAATTAATGCAGAAAAAACTTAGCACCCAAGAAATCAATATTTTCACTTTTTTTTTTCTGCAAATTCAGTTTTCTGTATTTGCCAAAACGTAAAATTACAAATGTCTTACACAGTGAGATCTTACAAATATACTACTACCAAATAAACCCTTAAAAAAGCATCTATTTGGAGTTGTAACTCACCATAATAAAAAAAAAAAAAAGTCTTGAAAAGAAGCATTGCTGTCAAAGGACGTCCATAGTTGCATCAGTAACAATCCTGCCACTTCTCCTGTCTTCATCCTTTCTCCTGTCAGTCTGTTTACCTGGGCCAGATACCTGCATTTTTGTCCCCCGGCTCCACCAATAGCAACGCAGCAGCCATCACGAGTCCCGCCTACACCTGCACCTCCACACCCTAATATAGGCCTTTTTCTCAGAGGAACTGGCGGGGCCCCTCCTCTGTCCCCCTCAACAAAGACTCTCCAATTACAGCAACATATGAATGGCGACTGTTACAGGTTTAGGTGCAGGGCCTGGAATGATGGCAAGATTAAACTAATTCACTGTCAACAATATGGTAATAAATATTGTAGAGACACGCAGAGTTATTAATAAAGCTTTTCCCGCCCACTTATCCCCAATGAACTTTCTGATGCAAATTCCAGCTGAGACTTTTGACTTGAGGCTTCCTAACATTTGAAATTATATATTATTAACCTTTTCCTTTCGTGTAATAGGATGTCACCCAAGGCATGTTTTTGATGATTTATTCCCAGTTTGGACCTAGACAAAAATAGACAAATGTGACACTTGTAAATGAACAAAAATAAACCCAATTTTTACACCAATTCAGACGTTTGTGACACATATTCACTGTTAAACACGATTCAAAATCAGCGTGGCACAGCTACAGTTCTGATTAGTCCAGCAGCAGGTGACCAGCACTTATCCTTGATTATTATTGGTTTTTCCCCCACTGAAATTACAATGTTGTGTGGCCTATTTCTGTTTTGAGAACCCATTTTACCATGTTCCCTCAGACTACCAGGGCCCAGTCAAGTTTCAACTTGTCTCGGAATGCTGCCGTGCATCCTTGAAAGGAGTGCTCCAGTTTTACACCAATCCCAGTAAACATGATGCAGTCCTTTTAAACAACTTGTAATTGCATGCTGATTTCCAGAAAAGCGTTGAAAAGCCGCAGATTTTCATCATTAGTATGCAGGAAATTGTTGTGGAGTTTTGGAGAGTTTAGGTTTGGTGCTACAAATGGAACCAGAAAATAGAATATTCAAATTTCCACTTCTGACTTGTGAAAATGGAGTTGCAAAAAAAACTGGTTAAATGTCACTTTCTATGTCCTCGTCAGCTTTGTGCCTGCGTTTTCTAAGCTTCTCTAATCTCAATACATTTACAGTAGTTTGTCTATGTAGATTTTTTATTTTTTTTATTTTACCCCGACCCAATTCAGAGTCTTTATTTAAGAATAAAGAAGAACATTGTGTGTTGACATGCTATTTGTGGAATAGCTTGTCAGTTTTGCAAAAAAAAAAAAAAAGGTTGACTATTTTTCAGTGTTTTCTTGTTACTGATGCACATTATGGAACATTTAGCTGATTTGCTTTGATTTGTGCTATTTCACTATAGAAGTACAAAAGAAGAGTTGATTTGCAAAAACAGAACAAAAGTGCCATTTGAAAAAGTCACTGGAGGCTCAAAAGTGAAATCTATTTACTGCTATAATTCCATCCTTTCTTTATAAAACCCACTATACATTATTGCCATTGCTAATATCTCTAGAAAATGAAAAAAAAAGAAAAAGATATATTTGTTTTTGCTATTAAACACTTGATTTAATATGCTCTAGGCTGTGGTTGACTGTATGAACATTTTATGCACAGATGTTGGTGTTATTAATGCTGTATTCCTTGTAACGTACAAAACCACAATTAAAACCTCACGATTCTTGTGTTTGAAAGTAGAAGCTGATAACTTCCTGCTCTGTGAGGACACGGTGGGGGCAGGGCCACACCTGAGGGCCCTGGGCTGCTCCCTGCTGTAACTGCATCATTTCAGGTAAGATATGTTCTACTCTGCTGGGACATGAAAAGACCGATCCAACCTTGAATAAAGAGACTTAATTAATGCAGTGAACGCAACCAGCTGAATGAATGAAGGTGCAAGGATTTATTATTGCAGGTTTATGTTGTCAATGTTGAATCCCAAGCCTGGATAAATTAATTTGTCTGAGTGAGTGTGTCTAGTATGTAGGAAAACATAAATGCATTAAATCTTAAAAAAAAAAAGTGTTTAAACCCTGTTTCTAGGCCCATCCACAGCTTTCCCTGAGGCAGAGAGACATGAATAACTATCTAGACTAAATATTAAAATCACCAAAAATAGACCACTGTATAGAAACACATTTGATAATAATTGACTCCACTATTGCAAGTTGGAATTGTTTAAATCTGCAAATAGAAATTATTATCCAAACCAAAACACACAATTTTATTATGTGCTTTTTATTTCACATTCTCCTCTGAAATGACACTGTTCTGCCCTTTATCACTGCTACCTTCCCTCCTAAATGCTACAGAAATGGAATTTTCCACACAGCTCTTCTCAAAGAACAGAGGAATGCAGACAAGATGGAGCAGGCCTGAGGAGGACGCACCTCTGCACCAGCTCTGGGTTATGGAGCTCAGCCTGTCTTTGGCCACACTGTCCAGTCGTTTGATTCACCCGCAGGAGGGTTTAGTGGGTTTTTACTACAGGCTGCGTCTCTGGGACATTTATGATTGATGGCCAAAAGGATCCCATGACGTATTTTATGTGAACTCAACATAAATCTGCAGTTATTTTACTTTCAGCCTCTTTCTAAGGTGGACACAGTCATTCATCTGCCACTTTGCATTTAATATTGTTACTCCCACCATCTTTGACCTAAACTATGAAACAAAGATACCTTTTCTTTTACCGCCTGACTTATAGATTCATCTTATAGTAGCCAGTATGTGTATAGGTATCTGTAGTCTTCAGGAAGCTTCAGTTCTCCAAAATTACAAGTGAAGACTTTACAACACGTGATTGCCATCTATGCCTCAAAGCAGCTTGTAAAGTTATACAACATGGGCAAGTGCTGACATAACAGACACACATCTCCAATAGACACCGAATGGAAAAGACTCTCCTGCAACAATCACATTCAGCAATTACCACGCAGTGATTTGTAAGTTCACATAATGTTCTGTATAGTATGGAGTACATTGTTCATATTCGTACATCTACAAAGCACTTAAGAGGGCAGAACAGCTCCGAGTCAATTAAAAGACTGTATATAAGACTGTTATAAGACTAGGGACATGATGGTGAAAAGCATTTCACTACCATTTGCAATAAAATATTCAGTGTGTATTCTGGAACAAGCAGCCATGTTGTTCTTCCCTGTTAAGCCTGAATTATGCACAGAAAATACCTCAACATACAGCAGCTGTCATCACCATTACAAAGATGGACAGGAATGAGGCATGTTCACGACTTCAGGTGGGCTACTGCAAAAAAGATGCCAGTTATTTGGTATTAGTACTGCTCTATGCTGCCACCTGATGATAAGGTGTAGTACTGTCAGAGGCCGAGGTTCAGGATATAGATACTCATTCATATACTCACACAAAACAGTCTATTTTCTGGTTCCTGTCCTGTTGTTAATATTATTTGCTGAGTTAATACTTACTAAGCCTCTTCCTGTTGCAGTATCATTTTCCCATGTTAATTTAACACCTAATGCTTTAATTATGTTACATGTGTGTAGTTTACCTCACTCTGTCACCTTAGATAATCACATCCAAACAATAACTGTGATATCACTGTAGGTACTGAAGCTGTACATGAAAACAACATCGTCCAGTGCATCAGTCTCATGATCCTACATGTATAACTTGTGTCACTTGTGCAGAGTAAATATTGATCCGTGATACGTCTGAGAAACGCAGACAGTGATCAATGAACAACATGAACCAGACAGTTGTGTTCTCATAAAAATAAAAAATAAATGAAAGATAAAATATTTGTAATAAGATATGCTGAAATACACTGCACATTTTCTTCTATAATGACAAATGATCATATGTGCGTGTATTGAATAAAATGGTAAGGTTTAAAAAGTGTGAACATGGCAGTGAAGGCCACAAAACAGATGTGTGCAGCTGAGCTCAGCTAAATGAACAGAAGTGCGTTCTAAGCACATTATGGATTTATCAAGGCTAAAAGTGCCTTAACGGATGGATGCAGGGGTGAACAGAGTGGCTGAAGAATCTGCCTTTCCACTGAAATAGTTATGGTGAGGACAGTTCATCCTGAATCATATGAGACAGATGGTTCCTATCATGGGTTTTAGAGTCATCGCCATAGCAATTAACAATCAAAGTGCTTGTGGTAAACCATTTTCTGTTGATTTTTGTAAAGAAAACAGGCCTGAGAGAATTTTCTAAAATCCTCAGTTAAGTTCCATGTCAAATTGACATTTCAGATTTCTTGATCTAACAAAAATGGTGCACAGCAGTAGAACTAAACTGACAAGAATTGCAGGCTACAGTCTAATCTTCTCAACATTTGAAACAAGAAAATCTTCTATATGCATGGCAGAAAAAAATCCAAAACATAATACTGGATCTCTCAGTCTAATGGGAATGAACCACGTCCCGCTTCACCCTGGACCTATGTCTGACCTTGAAGCATCACTGAACTGGTACAGCCCCATGAGGAGAGAGGGGCTGAAGGTCACAGAGCTCATTTCTCTGAATACTGAAGACGTCGGCTGCTTTAGAGACACTGCTATTTTCTATTCCCCAACATCTTTGAAGAAACACCTCTCTGACATCCTGACAGGTCAAACAGTTTGTATTTGAACCTTTTGAGACTTGACATGTTGCTGTTGCGGTACCTCATAAGCACTTTATAAATTAGAAAATGTATGAAGTGCTTATGAGATATGAGAAGTGTAAAGTGACACTGAGCTCTGCAGTTCCTCCCTGTAGCTGTTAGATACAAGAGCAGATGGAGATGAGGAAAGAAATATCCCATTAATAAAGCTGAAGGAGGAATTGACCAGTCTTTTAATGATCACTGCTGTTCATTGATTGAGCAGAAGAAAGAAAGCTTTGAAGAGTATAGACCCACTGCTGTTGCTATAGCTCACAGCTACAATCTGGTATCTGTGCATATTCATTACTCCATGTGTATGTTCAAAGTGCATAAAAACAAGATTTACTGTTAAGCCACACAGACATGATTTGTTGTTGACTTCACAGTCCCATTCGAAGCTGGTTTATCCTTATGAACTAGTTATTCTGGTGATTCTTTATGAAAAATGTGCAGTGTAAATAAATGACTCTTCAAATGACATTATATCATTTTGGAGTTTTCTGCAGCAGCTGTTTGCAGTTTTCTGGATGCAAATGCTTTTCCTGGGTTGACTTCTTTGTGCTGACATGTCATTTTTTGCTGTTATTGTTATTTAGGGACCACTCAGCTTGTTTTGTTATTTATGCTTGAAAAGTTTGAAAAGAAAACCTCAGAAGAACTGCTGAAATTGGGGTAATTTTGTAATTTTCTTCCTGGTGTGAGATTAAGGTAAACATTAGAGGAGGAAGAACACATAGTGAGCTGACTCCGAGAAGTTTGATCTGTTTGTATTTGACTTTGAAAACAAATTTAAAGTGGTGACAGATATTTTTCCATTTTGTCATTTATTCAAAATTGAAAACGTTTCAAATCCCATCCAAGAATCACCAAATAAAACCCATAAGAAGTGTGTTTTTTATCTCAAATAAAGATTTTCTCTTCTTTCATCTCAACTGACAGATGCATTCAACAATGAACAATATGATTCACCAAGTTACACTATTAAGAGCAGACCATGCCACTCACAAAGATTATTGAACTGTCTGATGATAGAATTCAAATTTAAGAAGTGTCGACAATACACATTTTATACTTTTTTTCTTTTTTCCTCTGTACAATACATTTTTTGTTGTAAGCCTCACTCCTCCATCTGTGCATACATTTCCCATCCAGTGAAAAACATGCTTTTCCCTGCTACAGTGCATTATGAAAGGTTGCAAATAGGCTAATTTGCAGCTTTGACAGCACCAGCCTCGGCAAAGGCGGGTAGTAATAGGTTTTGAGGTGCCGCTTCAACGACTGGTGTGATGGGAACCGTGTGGCTGCAGAGTCGGCATAGGTCAGGCTTCTCTGGAAAGTCTGACAAATTAAAAACAGAAAACCTTTGACATTTATCATGCTCTGAGTCTGCAAAGGTCAGACCATGTACTTCTGCTTTCATTTCTCTGGCCCTGCTCCCTACGGACGAGCTTCCTTGTGATTGCTTATGAGCTGCTTGCTCTGGGTCGGGGGAAATCGAAGTTTATGATCTGGCAAAAATATTCACACACTGACAAGCACCATCTGATTCTGCTGTGTTACATGAAAGGATATTGTTCTTGTTGTTGTGTTGTTGATGTTTAGGATCAGTCAGGAACCTTACAATGATGTTAGAAGGGTTTAGGCTGTTCTCTTTTTTACTCTGACCAGATTCATTCAATCTACAATAATCTAATCTAATAACTAAAAGAAGGATTTAGTTTCTTAATCTTTGCAGATGCCCAGTGTTTCAGAGTGATCACAAAAAATCAAACCAAATATTGTATCGTTTGATTTGAGCAGCACAATAGCAAGGTTTCAAAATCTACAACATGCAAAATCCTCCTGCTAAGGTAATCCTGACTAACTCTGGTGCAAGACTGAGCTCTCAGGATGGTTCCTCGTCCTCTGGGTCTTTGAAGAAAGAGTCAAATGCAAACGACAGGATCAGTAAAGTGTCTTTTTTATTACCTTATCTTTAAGTTCAAGCCTTAATTGAAACTCTTCAAATGTATGGAAAATAAGTTCAAACTAGACATTCCCTCCAACATCTTAGAGCAGATAATGCAACTGAGCAAGGACAGAAGGAGCGAAGGAAATGGGCCACAGTTATTAACAACACTAACTTTTGTTCACTTGGGAAAGATTCAATTTCTGTGTATGGAGAAGTCATTTTGGGTGCTTAATCTTTGTAAATCTGTCAATTCCATATTTCATTAGTTATCTAAATGCAATTCAGGGCTAGACTGCTGTTGTTTAAAGCACAGCCATATTTATTCTCCCAAAACTAACTCAAAGGAACTCAATTAAAACTAATTTATTGTTTCCTCTTGATGCATCATTCCACACCATAAACACAGAAAACTTGTAACCCCACTGGACCGTGACTGTCTCATTTAAATGTTAATATAATTCGCATCATTCATAATTTAATGTGCTCCGTGACATTCTCTGGTCCTCCCTGTAACGCTATCTTAACTGACAAGCCAATTTACCGCGCCAAACGGCCAAATTGCTTTAGCATTGTGACGCTAACACCCTAATAAATCCTCGACCTAGAGTTTCTCCTCAGGTAATAAAAAATAATAGGAACTTGTTCATGTTCAGTCTAGTTGCATTGATTTACACGCAGCTCGTGGTTTTGCCTCAGTAGCTAGAGAAACATTAGGTATGGGCTGGATGACAGAGTTCGTCCCTTATGCCCTTTCGCTTGTCGAGAGTGGCATTAGTGGAGGTGAGAGGCGGTGTGAGCGATGACAAAGGCAGCGTGGGGAAAGGGAATCGGACAGATTATAGCTCAAAAGGAGGAAAGGGACCAGAGAGGGGCCGGTTTAACGCTGCCGGTCGTCATGCGGTGTGACCTTTCGGGGAATTATCGCTGCGTCTGACCCAGAGATTGTCACTTGTCACTGATACATTCACGTGATACACTTTCCTTTTCCAATTTCAGACTGTTTTGTTCGACAAACATTTTGCAATCCTTTGTTTTGAAAATAATAATAGCCAAATAACCTTGTCAGAGTAAAAACAACCAGTTTGCTTGAGTTATCAGGTGACAAGCAAAACTAGCCCAAGTGATTTGTCCCATCCACAAAGATTGGACGGGAGAAATGAGACCGTGGGGTAGGAAACCACGCACTTACCAAGGCCCCGAGCTGGAGACGGCTCATACAATAAGACTGACTTGCCGATAACACTTGTGTCAGACTTGATTGTGATTATGAGCAATATTCCCTCTTAAATACACGGTTCTCAAAGGTAAAATTATCTGTTCTTCTCTGCCTCTGACTCACAGATCCACTCCCCCTTTAAAACATTTTGTCACCAGATTGCAAGGAGAAAAACAACTCAAAATAGTTTTCAGTGCACTCCTGTGTGTTTGACGTGACAGCTTAACCTTTCATAAACTGTCCTGCACCGCTTAGCTGAGAGATTTTGGGATTAGCAGAGTTAGGGGAGATATTGTAGAAGAAGATGAGAGTAGCTTTAATGAATAATATGAAATGTGGATTTGCAATAGTACAAGCAGCTCCATTTGTAAATCCTCTCATTAACGCATCTAATCCTGGGTTAATTGCTGTAGCTGTTAGAAAAGATCTGATAGAGAGCCTTAGTTATAGTCTTTTTTCTTTTATTATTTACTTTGATATGTAAACTATATGGTGTTACATAAATTCTATCTAATGGCGAGAATACAAACATAATCAACAAATGCACACGTTTAATAAAACTACTTATGAACAGTGGGAGACTGCAGAATTGGACAGGAGGGACTTGTCTTATTATCTCCCACTGAGATTAGCAGTGATAAAAGCAGATTGACACGCAACAAGCAGCCAAAAGGAATGATCTATTTGCAGAACGCCTTTGTCACAGTTCAAAATAAAAGAACTCAGCAAGACTTAAGCGTCAGCCGTCACTAAACTAAGCAAAAAAAGGTTTGTCGGCAGCTTTTGTTTGTACGTCTTAGAATTTATCAAAGTTGCCTTAACTAACAACACATCACCCCGTCATTGTTATAATTTATTTTTCTTCTGCGTTATCCAGCTGTTAGGCAATTTTACCTTATGTTCCATCCAATCTTGTAATGATTGTCGAGGCAGCAGCAAAACTATCACCAACACCAGCCTCTCTATCTCATCTTCTTCACCTTCTTCAACACTATAGACATGTTTGAAATAGCTGCCAAATCTGTTTTTCTCTCTACATCAAACTAATGCAATCGTTTCATCGTAAAGTCTATGTCTGCCCATAAATTACTCCATGCACCTTATTTATTTTTAGTCTTTCCAGGTTGAATACAGCCCTTACTCTCAAATTTTAAGTCACATCTTGTTTATTAATTACATTGTTTGAAATCCTGCAGCATCCTTTCTAATGTTGCCTCATACTAAGGCTTGTAAATACTGTTTTGTCTCTCCCTCTGCTTGTTTGTTCTGGAGGGAAACTTTCTTATATTGCTGGCAGCATTGCACCAAGTCTTCCATCTCTCTCTATACTTCACAATCCCCAGAGATCTGATCATGGGCAGAGTGTTTCAGATGAGAGGAAATGATTCATTCATCAGACGGGGCTCCCGGCTGACCCACGGCTGATCACATGGTCGGCGTGAGTGAGATGGAGGTGGACCATCTTATTAGGGCTCTCAGTGAAGCATGGTGCGCAGGTCATCATCACGTCTCCGGTAGTGACTGCATATGACAGCCGACACAAGCCAGGCCTCACCTCGGCAAAACGCACCCATCACACCACCTATTCCCAACGTCAAAGCTGATATAAGCCGATAAGGAAGTGTGAAGATGACAGTCCGATATGAATAGACCCGTCAAAGTGGTAATTATTTCTGCACAAACAAAATATAGATCGGGCCGCAGGTGCATGCTTCCCTGTTGGATACACTGCATGCGTTTCATCAAAACTTCAGCAGGCTCAATACAATTCTCATTCCAGCTGATGCACTCATGATTGCTTCAGACTGACTGTTTCATTGACCAAGCAAGAACACCTAAGAGAAGTCCTAGTGCTTATTTGAAACTCATACAGCCTGGCAAATTAAGACTACAGGGCTTTTCCGATCCAATATCTTATCTTATCTCCTACAGTCTGATGAGTGTGATTGACTAACATATACAGGCATTTGACGATGTTGATCTGGAAAGTTTATTTTGCTTTAAATTATAGATTTACAAGCAACCCCCCTCAGTCTGATGCATGCATACATCTCTGAAATACACTATCATGATTACATAGATCCATCTGTCCCCTGTCCTAAGAAAAGAGGGAGACCACCTAAGATCCTTCAGAGCGTATCAGTCTGGATTAGCCAGGTTACATCCAAGACTGCTATTTTTTCTATGCACATTAAAATGCATTGATTTTCAAAATGTCTGACCATTAGTGTGAAATTTTATTATATACATTTATTTCTCCTGTAGTGACATGCATTCATTCTCCAGAACAGTCTCTAGGGAAACAAGGTAATACATTGAACAGGAAAAAACGATTTAAAAAATTAATTCATTAATAAAAAAATATAAAAATGTAAAAACTAATTTAAAGCGGAACATTGCTGCAGTCATTTCTGATATTTTTTCATTACCTGTAACCTGTGCAGTTCTGCTTTGAGCTGGATAATTACTCTAACGGCTGTTTGCTCAAAGCCTGCCACCGAGCAGCGATGGATCCTGGAGCGTGCTCTTTCTCTTTCTTTTTATCTCAAGTCATGTTTGCTCCACCACTGTGCAGTCATTTTCTGCTCCAGCCTAAAGCCACCTCAGTCAACTCTATTCTGAGCCAGGCCTTTATCCTCCCTGTTTGTGCTTTGTTAAAGAATCACATAATATGGAACAAACTGAGAGAACCCCACTGAGATCTAATCAGCGCCTCACTGAGAGCGAGTTTGTGTCCAGTGCAGGCTCCAGCCATGTTCATCAGCAGCCATTTTTCTTCAGTTTAACAAAAATATTCAACCACCACGAGCTTGTTGTTTGGTCGACTATTGAGTCTAGTACTAATATGACATTCACGTATATTTGTTCCCTGGCGATGCAAGAACATTTTGAGTTAAAAACCGAGATGTAGAGACTAACCGTAGCATTATAACACATTTTGATCCAGAGTAGCATGAATGGAGCACATGGAGATCACGAACATCACCTGGGAACAAATTCATGACCACCTCAGGAACAACGCAGCTACATTTTTGTGATTTTGTCATTTACCCTTGTGTCAAACCTGTTTTGTGTAGCTCCAACATGAATATCACATTCTTTTACATGATATTACATCTATGAATCTTCACATTATGTATTCTTTTATCAACCAAGCAGAATATTTAGGCCTATTTAGTCCAGTGGCTGCATTCACACACACCCCACATCAAAATTAAACAAAACTAAACCGATGATTGTACCTGGATTAGAAGAATAAAGTGTGAATCCAGCCATACTTGCTTTAACTCCACAGTCTGTTCTTCTGAGTATGGTGAAGCTTTGCTAAATACACACTATTGTTCTAAAAAAATACCCATATAATACTAATTTTAGTGCTGCAAATGAGTTCAACCAATATGCAGCATCCAAATGAATTCAAATAAGAAAAGGTTAAACATATTCACGAGTCCTGCTTCATACAATGCTGTCTGAAAGGTGTCTAAATATAGAGATTATGAGTGTCCTGAATGCAGCTACCCAGTGTGGCTCTTTTACTTGGTTGTTTGCTACAAAAGTGAAATCCTTCAATTGAGCCGTGCACTTGAGATTGCCCCTCTCCGTCTATCAGAGACACTCATTCATGTGTAGGCTCAGACGGCGCTGTGGGCATCTCTACAGTCATTTGGCTTAAAGAGCACTTCCGCCCTGCACGCTTTTGTGAAGAGCTGACTGTGCACGCTCTGTCCACCTGTTCACTGAGGTAATGACCCACAGATAAAGTACGCAGAGATTTGCATCGAGTCCAGACACTACTTATTTCTTCTTCCTTTTGGCCTTTCACGGCTCTAGTTTAGCCCCTGTAAATCCTGGTTCTTCTATGCACTGCTTGTCTCAGTGGATGTTATTTGAGAGAATTAATTCTTAAATTCTTTGAGAGCAAGAAAGCAAATGACCACATCTGCCCTAAAGTATGTGGTTAGATTTAGGTTACAGCTCGGGTCTGTGGAGAGACGAGAGCCCGCACACAGTAAGAATACATGTCATTTTTTTGCAGACCTCAAACCAGAAACGTTAGATAAAACACCTTTAAAATCAGTATTCTCCCCACTAACAGGCAATAGTCAATACATATTTTTGTAAGTTGTTCACTGTAATTCCAGGTTTTTTTTCTGTACAAAGTCTTTAATACTTTGAGCACAAAATCTCGTTATGTCCAGTGGCTCTCTTCATTTTGTCAGTATTGAAATAATTTATTTCCAAATAATGTTAAATTTTGTCCCGTTAAAGCACTTGTCAACACATATATTGATCATGAGTTAATAATTATCTGCGATACCTTTTAAACTGGAGAGAAATGTGCATTTTTGTATTGACACAGTATGTCATCACCTTTACAATATCGATTGGCTGAAATAAAGCGTCAACAAGAAGCTGTAAAATGTCAGCAGTGTCATCACTTTAATAACATTCAGAATTACACTGTGTTAATCTTTTCCACTGTGCAAAATCGCTTTATGTGACATTATAGTGAAACATATTACTGTTTTCTAAAGATGAGAATGTTTAATTTTCACATAGTTGAAAATTTTGAGAATGTGTAAATATGTTGGTTTAATTATGGAAAAGATTTGGTGAATAGAGTTTCTGCTAAAAACCTCTTGACCCTGAAACTGAAATTAGTTTAAAATATGCTTTAATATTACTAAACATTTCCGTGAACAGGCGTAGTTTTGTTAGTACAAACTTAACTCTTGAAACAGTGTCAAGTTGGTGTAGCTGACCAAACTAAAACCTTGAAATCGAACCTTGATCATATTCTTATTATTGTCATCGATTAATACTCACAGTTACGCTTCAAATGTTCGACTGTATCATTATCAACTGTCTGCCATCCGAACATCACAGTTTATGACACTGCAGCGAGATCATCTGTGCCATTTTTTACTTTGAATGTAAAACTGACAAAAGTGGAGATTGCCTATTAACTATAAAGTTATATAACTTCAATAATATATTACATAAAAGATTGGCAGCTGCAAACATACACGATTACATCACTGCTCCAGATAGTTCCATAACGGATTTTCAAGCACCATCGACCATTGTATCTGAAAAACTATAGTGCAATCAGATTGACGCACCTGGCACACTATTGTTTTATCTTAAATTGGGTGAATGTTTATCGCAAAGCAAAGACAAGCGACAAGGGATCGGATCATTGTTTTTGTGAGCACGCTGCAAGACCCGATGAATAGCTCATTATGAAGGGCGATGATGGATGTCAGTGGTATAATAAAGCCAGCTGTAGGAGTGACTATATGGGCAAATGAGGCAGATGAGAGCCTCTCCAGTCCATTCTTTGCACAGTGAGGTGTAACAGTACGGAGTGAGGGGTTTTAATGGCTTTCACTTGTTATTATTCTGTGTGTTGTGACAGCTTGATTGGGCCTGCAGCCGTCTTTTCATGGATCTCGTATTTGCATGTGGCCGGGTCCTTCCACTGCAGCTTCATGTTGTTATGGTAATTTCCATGGAGTAGATTGTGTTTAGCTGCACTCGGCTGCTGTCTGCGCAAGGAAAAGCTCACGGCAGAGAGATAATAATGAACACATCAGAACAATGCCAGAAGGAAACTCCACAAGTGCCAGCTGCAGTAGAAGCATTTAGCTGAGGACTGTGGATACCTGAGGAGCTATGGACACGAGATAATGAACCCCCACAAACGCCACTGTGTTTCCTTCTTGTTTTTGCTCACTGCTTTAAACATTATTACCATGTTAGCTCCTGTTATGAGTCTGGGGTTGGTGGTCGAGTGGGGCACAGCAGCCAGAGAGTCCAAATATTGTATTAGCACGTTTCTGTTTTTCTTTTCAGGGTGGGGCACTTTACCTACTGCAGTAGCTTAAAGTTTAAAAAGATGCAAGGTCAAATCTCTATTTCTTTGCCATAAACCGTGAATTATCTTGCCTGTCTTTCATTTTAAGTGTCATAATTTGCAAAAGAAGAGGTTTGAAGATGCAACAATCAGATTTTTCTGTGGCTAAGCTGTGACAAATTAAGAGTCTGAAGAACACTAACTCTGCAGAACATTAAATTAAGAAAGTTCATTCTCTACTGCCATAGCACATAGAGTGACAGATTAGCCCAAAGTGGAAGTTTATACCAACAACAATCAAACACCTAATATGTGTATGTTACGAACCGTTCTCTGGGGAGGAAAGGAAGTAACAATATTTTAGTAGCTTTATTTACTTTTAATACGAAGGCAGGTGAGGATTTAAGCAAGAAAGAGAGAGAAAAAAAAAAAAACAACTTCAGCTAACTATAACAAGAACAAACAAAATGAGGCTCTAGTACAAACTTGAATATATACTATTAAACACAAAAGATCAAACTCAAATCACCAATTCTAGGACCAATTAACAAAGTTTCCACTGTTCCAAGAGCTTCAAAGTTTCCTCAGTCTCAAAATTTCAATGTTCCAAAGTTCCAAAGTTTGTGGGGTTCAAAGAGTTCCAAAAAATCTAAAGTCTCAGAGATTCAAAACGTATGACTTGTGATGGAGGGCTACATATACATATTGTCATTTAAATGTACAGTATATGTCGCACTCTTTTTAAGTCAAGATATTCTATTAGCTTGATTAGATTAAATGACGGGGTGATCAGTTTTGGGGTGCTCATCTGGTTCGTCAACATTTCTTTTCTGATACGGAGAACAGACAAACAAACCAAAATCTTAAAACACTAAAAGACACAGCAAAAGTATTTTATCATAGTTTTCTCTGTCCAGGATCTACTTTGACAGTAGTTTGTTGCAATGTCCAACACAGATGTACAAATAGAGCTGAATGAATTATTTTTTTTCTAAACCATTCATTTTTATTATAATGAGGACTATAGTTGATGATGATGATGATGATGATGTTAACCCTTTGTTCTCTTATCCATCGCATAAAATAGACACTCAAGGTACACTGGCTTGTAATACCATGTGAGTGGATAAAATAGTAACATTAATATTTAACTCCCTACTGTAGAAACACCCTTTTCTATTTTGGTTTAAAAAAAACACCTCATCACCGCAAATACCACTTTTCCCTTCATCCCTGGGTGCATTTGGATCCTATTTTATGCATCCCCCTGGTTTGTTTGTATGTCTGCGGGCTGTGTGTTTATGAGTGTGTATCTTCTCCACACACCTGATGTTGATCCAGGGAGAGGTAGCTGCCATCTGCTCAGGCCTGGGGGAGTCCGCTGGGCCCCGGAGGTAACAGGTAGCTCGGCTGACACATCCAACTCATCTCCAACCCACCACACAGCACATAATGAGGGGCAGACAGCTGGCCACAACCCCCTGAATCCCCCAGTCCACGCCAACTCCACAGAACTGTCAGGAGCTTTTGGCCATCTAAGCACTTTCATTCTTCTGGGCTGTTCTTTTCAAAGTCCAGGAAAATATATAAATTTATCTTTAAAAAAAAACTACTCACAAGCCTTCAGTCACAGCTCAATGGTCAGGGTTTGGTAGTTGTATGACTCGACCTACAGAGGGCAGTATTTCAAAGGAATCTCCTGCTGGGACGTCTGGCGCCAATTCTTTTGAATCCAGACCCAAAATGTACAGCTTTAATTAAATCAAGGTATTTTACGCACCTATTTGGAAAGGAAAACGTGGAGATATGATGGTTAGGCTCATTTTTCATTAATATTCACTCATTTTAAGCTTTCATTCATTCGTTTGCCCATTCACAAAATACTTTAAGAAGCTGTTATTGTTTCAAAACGTATATATTTTCAGGTTTCACTTTTTTTTGCACATTTGTATGCGATGTAAGTTGTGCCAAAGCGTGACGCGTTAGTGGTTGGTGCGTACGTGAGGTGCAAGTGAACTGACGGGTGACTTCATGTGTAGCACCGGCATCTCCACACAGCTACAGAGAGAGAGAGAGAGAGAGAGAGGGGGGAGAGAAGGAGGGAGAGGCTATTTGACAGCCTGTTACAGAAAATGATCAATCCCTCTTCGAAGCTACCGACTTGAACGCGTCTCTGTCGGGAACATGCGCCACGCTCCGATCCACATGACTTTACGCACAGAACAGCCGCGTGCGATTTGAATGGACACCACCACTGCTCTTTGCATCTGAAACAAGCGGATCTATGTTCCACTGGTGACTTATTCTCCTCCTATTTCAAGGTGAGTAACGCTCTTTAAATTGGTAAAGCACCGGGACATAATCAGTGATGAGTTTTGGCACCGCAAAGTTGGAATTGACTTTGTCCGCGTTGAACCTGCTGGAGGTTGGACGTTTTGAATGAGAGAGGTAACATGAGTCTCTCCTGCTTTGGGCAACCTGTAACACAGAACCAGTCTATTGTAACAGTACTGGGTCATGCTCTGAGGAGAGGCTGTAAACGCGCTGTAGCTCAGGACAATTACATTTGGTTGGAGTGCGCGTAAATCCGTTAATCGGAAATGTGCTTCTGTTCTAAACAAAGCCTCCCCGGGATTTGACTCACTCAGCGTGTGTGAATTGCTCCCGGAGGTGTTTCAAGCTGCAGGTGACCAGGAGAACAGTGGAGGGAAGTAGGATACTGGTCTGTCAAAGTCAAAGTGGCGGCCAGAGATGGAGATAAGAGCAGGAGCTTAAGAAGTAGCGCACACACAGCTGTACGCGCTGCCAACCCCAACAATACCGTGATCCAAGTGCGTCCCAGCGCGTGTTTGTTTGTGGCAGAGGGGCTTGTGGTTCAGTTCATGGATGTGTAACCCCCAGCAGCCCCTCATTCAAACCCCCTTCACCCTCTCCGCACGTGCACTCTCTCTGACCGGGCTTATCTGAACGGCCAGTTGGACCAGCCTTTATTCTCGTGCCCCACCAGAGCAGCTAAAACCTCTGATGAAGAGAGCTCGAGATTGGCTTTTCCCCCTGTGCTCACCCATGCCAGTCATCCACCAAAGCAGCACCTTATCACTGCTTTGCTAATTTTAGAATTTAAATGACTTTCCACATTAGCTGCCACTTTTTCTGAGTTTGACAGGAGTCTGAGTTATGGGCTCATCTTTGAAGAAGTTTGAAATAATGAAACTTATTGCTACTGATTTACTTTTGGACATGCACTAATTCTTCCTAATAGCCTTATAAGATAGAACTAGTCCTTTTGTCTTCTTATGTGGATGTTATAATGTAAAATGGGCTCAAATGTTTAATAAGACGATTATTCCCTTTGTGATTGAGTGGGAAATGAAATCATACATCATAAGACTCTCAGTTGATCTTGATAATGCACATGTTTAAGGGAAATGCCATTACACTTATATTAACTTAGTTTTACTTCTGTATTTGTGCACGTTGGGCCAATTTAGAATGGAGATGTGAAGAAAGTGCTGAATTGTCCGACTTCTTCTGTGTGAAATCTACATCATTTTCTTTTCTGTTTTCACTGCCACCTCCACTTTTCCAGATGATGGAAAAGTCTATGAAAAACTGCTTTTAGTATAAACGTGCGCTGGCTGCATGGGTGACATTGATTGTGGTGTAATTTGAATATCAGTGTGGCCGATATGGGTCAGGAGCACAGCCGCACACACTGGAATACTACATCAGACAAATTAGTGAATGTAACACAATTATACGGTGCGTGAGTGCACTGCAGTGTCTCAGTGTACTGGAGACCCCCCTCATCCTCAGCCGTCTACCCTCAGCCCTCCCTCCTCCACACGGTTGCCCACGGAGACGCTGATTAAACACGACTGTTCAGATGCTACAGCCCGAGGAGGGAGAAGATGTAGAGCCCCCGGTTTGTGGGTATTGAGTATGGAAGAGTTTGTGCGTATGGAACAAACTGTCTGGGTGTCTGTGGAATAATGATGCTCTTTGGAAGTGCAGTGGTGTGTGTGAAGCAGCATGCACAAGAGCCATGAACATTATGGCATTTCTTAAGATTGCCTGCGGTAGATGGAAGAAAGTTATGGTACGTAAAATGATATATTAGGTTTTTTTTTTTTTTTTTTACTTTTATTGAAGTGGGACATATTCATAAACATATAAATGTAATTATGCCAGAATTAGCCCGAAGGAGACTTTACATCTGTCCCAGGTTAGACAGAAACAACAAGAAACTACACGTTCATACAACAGACAGAAGAACAGATCGTCAATGACAGTTCACAGACCGACATGGATGAAACACAAAGAAACACAATAATAACACACAACACTGACATGTACATAGGCAAGGCAAGGCAAGGCAAGTTTATTTGTATAGCACAATTCGTACACAAGGTAATTCAAAGTGCTTTACATAGTGCCATAACATGAATGATCACAGCTCTGGTTCCTCTTGATCCGTTGTTTCAGATTCATTTTAAATGTCCTGAATGTCGTAGAGTCTCTTATTGCAGTTGGGATGTTCCACATTTCTGTCTCTTGACTGATACGACCTGCTGACTAAATGTAGAGCGTCTGTAAAGTTTGACACAGTCAGGTCTGGTACAGGCGACTGTTCCTCTACCAGTCGTCCCGGGTTTGACCAGAATGAATCACCCAAGGAGCGAGTCCATTTAAGACTTATACTCTCAACAGGAGAGTTTACATTTTCGTTCCTGTCAATGACCAGTTAGTGCAGTATTCACCTGTAACATCTAAAAGTCAAACCTGGTGTTCAGGTGCAGGTGGGACAATATATATTTTAAGTGTTTTATGTATTTATTTTCTGAATGGTACTTTTCTGTATTCATTTATTCATTTGTGGTGACAATGCCGAGAAACAATCTATTGTGCGCTCCCTGGACCCAAAACATGTCAAGGCATTTTTTTGGGAAACTAAACATTTTGTTCTGTACCGTCCTGGTCCTTTTAACAGAGCACAGTCCAAGTGACAACTGAACCGAACTGAAAAAAACAGCAAAATAAATAAACTCTGCTAGAGTACACGGGCTGCAGGTGAACATGAACTTAATATTTGTGTACTTTTGGTTGATCTAATTTGCTGCATATAACAAAAACTGTGCACAAAAAGCTACCGATTTGAATCAGTTTTGTTTTTGGCTTTGCTGTAATTGTCAGTCTTCATGCTGATTTCAACATAAAATCTAATCCTGGAGCAGAAGCGTTAGACAAAGGTGAAGAGGAGAGATAAGTACAGATCCTTGTGTCTGTGATGGAGTGATGACAGTGGAGAAAGAGGGAGGCACCAGAGTCTAGTGCACGGCTCACCTGGCAGATGGCACCAATGGCAGTGCTCAGCGTGCACTGGAGCTGCTCCTACAATATGGCGAATCGGATCCAGATTGTCACACTGTTGTTGTGACAAACAGAGCAGGAAGTTGCTGATGTGTGTGTTTTGCATCAGTTCGGCTTCCACACACGGTTGAAGTTTGAACACACGACATATGGCAGTTTGAAATATCAAAGTCACAAGGATTAGTTTAAAAAAGTGACATGGATCTTTTAAAAGTTTGACTTTGACTTTGAAATGATCAGTGCACTGGTGCCGACAGTGACATCTGTACTGGTTAAACACTGGTACAGAGTTAGACTGATGAATTAACCAAGACTGTTACTTGCTGTTGTCCCAGAACCTAATATTTTAATATATATTTATTATATTATACAGTTTCTTAACATAGATGGATCAGTTCTGTGAATTTGGTAAAGTTATTGGTATCATGGTGTATATGG
Organism: Periophthalmus modestus; assembly: GCA_019594935.1. Lineage (NCBI taxonomy): Eukaryota > Metazoa > Chordata > Actinopteri > Gobiiformes > Gobiidae > Periophthalmus > Periophthalmus modestus. Next base: position 16,340,160 of record JAIEZT010000013.1, read on the forward strand.
TGTAGTATTTTATTGTATTTTTATACATATCTTTGTTTAACTTTGCGCATGCCCTTATTTGTATTTGTATTTATTCAGTGTATTGTGTGTGTGTGTTTTTATGTGCACTTTATCACCCAAGTAAGTTCCTAGTCTGTGACAATGGCAATAAAACTTCTTCTGATTCTGATCAATTTATCTTGGATATTAGCACATTTCAATAAGTTTGAAAAAACAGGATTTCTTGAATCTTGAAATTATATCTTGAGATAAACCAATATAGTGGCTTAAATTTTAAGAGAGCTCCTTGCTTCCACAACATATTTTTTAAGCATCACAAACGACCCGGACGACCGGCCCATGTTGCTGGAGAGAACTACAGGAATGTTTGGAGTGCAAACATTTGATGAAATTGAGCCGTCATTCCCCCCCCGATGCCCTCTGCCGTCCTCTGAGGTTACCCAAAACCCTGACCCAGAATCTGCAGACGCCATCTGATCTGTGCGGCATCACGAGTAACACTAAACTTTGAATATACCAATAGTGGTGAAAAGAACTGAACAATGTTACTAATCTTAGTATTTTTAAATCTAAAAAAGATGTGTGACCAATTAACCCACTAAACACAACAAAATGCTGATTTTCCTTTTAAACATTTACTTTAAATGTGAGAATATGAGCTCTACCATAAATTGTCTAAAATTGTTTGCTATCTCACCTGTTGTATTGATTGTCTCACTTGTTTCTTGTATTTTTTCCGTAGCCTTTCTGTTCCTGAAAGTTTGACTTGATAGGCAGCGGGATAGAGTTACGTGGCTGTGTGGACAATTAGGGCCAGACTGAGCTGGGTCAACCGTGGAGACAGACTGTGATAATCTGGGCAGATGCTTGTATTTGTACAGCTTTTTGGGTGAATGGCCTTTCCAAAGCTGTATTTGCCCCATGGATTAAATGTTTAATGGGTTTTGGAGCAGGAGATACTTAGAAAGGGAGAAAAAAAGTTGTGCATGAGGAATATCCCCACCTCTTCCCTGTAAATCTGCATGTCCTCGCACTGCAGTGATTTGTCAGCACTGAAGGCAGCATCTGTTCCTTTTACATTGTAATTTCTTTGATCGTAATTATTTGTGCCAGCTTCCTCAGACCTTGCCATCCCCCTTGCTCCGTGAAGCCATATGGACAAGTAGAGAGGAAGAAAGCAAGCAGAAGACATCTCAGGAATAAGTTCTTTGATATCAGTGTGCAGCGGTGTGGGAATCATGGACATATGCACAGCTTCTCATGGCTGCACTGCATCAATGAATTGAATTATCTCTCTCATTTGTACAGAGATCATGGTTATTGATGGTTTTAAAGCGACATTAATGCTGAATTTACTATAAAGAAAGACAAAATATACACACGGAGACCAAGACAACCAGACTCTCACTGTTTAGTTTGGCCATAACTGTTAATTGTGCTGAGAACCATTCACCCTCACAGGGATTTACATACAAGATTTGTCTTAACACAGTGATGTCTTTTAACAGAAGATGGTGATCTATTTGATTACAGCTTAGTAAGTTTTCTGGAATGCCAAGGACTTTTCTGATTGTTACATTTTGCTGTTCACCTCAAAAATCGCTGCTGAAATAGTTTTCCAGTGTGATTTTTTACTTTAACTATCTGAAATCTCCGTTTGGTGAGTCATTGTTAAATTACAACTGAATGTAGATTGTATTGCTACCAATCTGTGAACTGACTCTTAGGTTCAAAGTTATTGAGGCAAATAAAAAGGTTGAATCCTGTTACGTCTGTGCTCTGAAGCAAAGAAACCACCTCTCAGATTTCACTATAGTCATTCTTCATTCCTTACAGCTGTACAAGTCCACTCACCCAGCCCCTAGTCGCCGTCCATCTCCTCCTGTTTATCCCTTCTTCTTTCTTTGTGCACTTAAGACATATCCCTGCCTGGTCCACACTCTCTTGCAGCCCCTTAGTCTGCCTTATTCTGTGGTTGCTGAATAATAGAAGAAGCTGCCTATTGCACTTGGACTGCATGGGTTTACATCACGGCACTGGAGGTCACTTTGACTTTTCCCCCTCTTTCTCTCATCATATATGCAACGCAGCGGCTTCGGCGGTTAGCTTTGGCCTGCTTGGGGTCACCATTAGCCAGAAGAACGACAATGAGATTTATGGAAGAGATGGAGAAAGGCTGGGAGGAGCAGCTGGAGACCATGTCTTGACTTGCAGTTTTTGATATAGGGCTGTATCTACATGTATTATGCATATGCTGAGATAATGGCATGTGGCGCAGAGGTGAGATGCTGACGATGGTAGGCTGGTGATGTGCTGGAATGGCTCCCCCAAGTCACATTTGCTTGTACCCAGCATCCTGCTCTTATTAGGGGCACAGCGCGTTGCAGTGACATGCCGTTGTTTTACTGGTCCCACTGGACAGCCTCCCCTACTCCACCGGAAAGATTTGTAGCCACGCTGAGAGTCATAAAAGCCCCAATATCTGCAATGACCAATAAACCAAACAACAAATATGGAAAAAAGGCAATTATGCTACTTGTTATTAATGTTACATGATGCATGAGCAGTGCCAAGAAAGCTGCCAGTAGAACGAATTTACAGTGAGCACGAGCGTCAGACTTGGATCATCAATCTAAATGCTGTTTGTAAGAATTCCCTCGTCTCAAGAAAATGTTTCTGTTTAAATTTACTATGGAGCATAATTATATGATGAGCTAAATCTCTTGTGCTGCATCAAAATTAACATAAGCAGTAAAGCTGGAAAACTGTTGAACAAAATGGTGCTTTTACGCTTCATAAATTCATATTTTTTCTCTGTCTGGGGTCGGCTGTCATTTGCATACTGATTAAGAAAACGCTTAACTTAAATATCTATCTTCTCAAGACAATCTCTGTTTATCCAGACCTGGGACTGGCAAAAAAAAGTGTTACCCAGTTAGTCCCTGGTGATTAAAAGCAACAAGGTTAGAAGTAGTAAATAGTAGTAATAGTAAATGCTAGAAATAAGGTGCTTTCATCCAACTCTTACAACAAAATGTGATTTAGAATTGCACTTTTGTCTCATGGATCTTAATTCAGGCGAGAGGTTTGTTTTGTAGCATTGCTTTATTGAAAACAGGCCTCCCTGCAGTTATTGCCCTGGTGCTTAAAACTAATTGGAAAAAATAGCTGCTGGGTAATCAATGATAAAAATAACAGTTACTTGAAACACAAAAATTGAATCATTACTGGGGAGTTCTGACCAGAGTAAGTCCTCTTGTATGTTGTTGGAGTCTGGGAAGAGAAAACCTGAACCACCAGAGGAAAGACAGAAGGAGAACATGCAAATGCCACATTAAAAGGCCCCTCGAGCTTTGAGAATATAGAAGCAGAGACACTTTATTATGCTGTACAACTACACTCCTGTTCAACCTAAACAGCTGCGTGTGCGAGCGAAAAGAGAACAGCTTTTTCACCAATGATGGTCTTATTTTGAGTGATACTATTAAAGCATCAGGGAGCTTTTGCCTGTAGGACACTTTTATCACTCACTAAAACATGGCTCCATATCACAACACTCACTTTTTAATAAACTCCTCAGTCTCTTGTGACTTGCTCTGACATTTACATAAAAGACCCTGTTAATGAAGATGGCATTTCTACATCCTACAATTCTCCAACTCATCACTGGTCACAGCGAGGGTCCTCTGTCCTCCGCCTGCTGTGCATACCCCCCCATCCTCTCCGCTCTGGGCATGTTTGACCTACTTCTGGCCTCACAACATTGAACACAGGCCTACTAATTGCCTTCATTTATTCATTTGGAAGTCAAGTTCTGTTGCGACTGACGCCCGGCGGTTCATTCATGTGTAATTGGTACAACGGCAGCCCTCCCCCCAGTGAAACGCTCGTGTGATTCAGCACCCACGAAATATCCCACCGCACACAGCAGCACAACCATGACACAAGTTTTTTCTATTGTAATGCTAAAATACATGAAGACAATGCTGCCAGAGGGGGGGATGTCATTAGAAAAGTTCATAATATTGCAATTGTTGTAATGGAGATTTGGAGTATGATCCAGGATGGAAAGAGAGTTGGGGAAAAACTTTATTGTGTAATATTTCGAACAAGGAAACTGTCCATGAACCTCAACAGACACAACAGCACATTCTGCCAGTTTAATTTATCATTATCATTATCTTATATTAACTTAATGTCAAACCTCTAAATGTTAGACGATGTTTATAAGTAACAGATAAGCCAGACCCAAACATACAGTTGGCCAAATGTCTCTGTCTTCCTCTCGTTTGCTGATGTTTAAATGTTTTATTGTTTTCCCATTACCAGCTGCTGCAGTACAAGCTATTAATTATAAAAAATAAAGAAAAGTTAAAGATTTAAATTAAGTAAAAATGTATAAAACAGTTTAGTTTCATATGTTTCCATGGAATCTTTCTTACAGCTCACAGAAAATATAATATCTTTTGCCGAGTAGCTTGAGGTGCGTGTAAGGTGAGACGACATTTTAGTCTTGTGAGCTGAGAGCAGGATAATAAACAGTGAGTTTGTGTTTTCACTTATGATGCCATCACCGGGGACTCCTCTTTACTGCGCTGGATCTAGTGACCTTTACTGTTGTTCTGACACAGCCTGACTCCACACAGATTCACCAATCCAGACTCTCACAAACTGAATACTTTTTGCCAGGATGTGGTTTAGAATAGCATTTTTGTCTCATTGATCTTCAGTTTTAATTCAGGCAAGAGGTTTGTTTTATTAAAATCAGGCTTCTCTCAAGTTATTGCCCTGGCCCTTAAAACTATTTGGAAAAAAATAACTGTTATGAAATCAATGATAAAAAAAAAAAAAAAAAGTTGTGACTCTTGGCAATTTACCACAGAAATTGTATTGCAGCTCAAGATTGTTCAAGCAAGAAAACTGATTTTACAGACAAATAATCAATGTTCGAACAGCATTGATTGGCTTTATGGATTTGGGACAATTAAGAGAAAAATCCATAACCATCAGGGCCACACAGTGTAAAGCAAATCGATTTGGTATTGCAATATCTGCAGTCCAAATGTTGTTTTATGTACTTGTTTTACTAGATCGTACTACACTCATCACAGATCTGTCAAGTGAATTTCATGAACAGGATTAAATCAGGTAACAATGACGTATGACAGAAGCTTACTTCATAAAATGGCTTTGGCTCCACTGATCTCCATCCAGGTCAGAGGTCATGTTTGTGAAGCTCCAGATCGTCCTTCTCCTCTGTCTCCCCTGTCTGCTGCCCGCTGAGAGCACGTGTCCCCAGGGGGCGCTCCTGTGCGCTGTGTGTTTGAATGAGTCACGTCTCGGCTGGAGCGTGTCTGAGTGGCGAGGCGAAGAATTCAGCGGGGCCAAGAGCTGCCTCTGTAATCCCGGGTAAACACTGAGCAGCATGACTGCACGCCTAAGACGTGACCAAAGCCGCTGCAGCCCAAATGGATGAAACGATGAGGCTGAGACTGCCTCCTGCATGTCTGTCTGTCTCCTCTTCCAATGCCGCTTCCTTTTTTGTTTTCCCTATGCATTTTTGTAATCCACAGAGGAGTTTGGCCACACTGAATTAACCCCTGAGTGGCACTGCTGGTGTCAAGTTCTTAAAGGTCATGGGCTAACGCTGTAGTCACAAAACTGATATCTGCTGCCATGTCGCTGAGTTATGTGTCTTTATTCTTATACAGGAGAGGGACATGTGAACTTTGAGCATAACAAGAACAGAAATTGTCCACACGTAACATTTCTCAAGTGCAACAAACTGCAGGGTACACTCTCTACACATCTCGACTGATTTCATCTGGTCACAACTGGACTCTGGACTAACACCATCTTCTTTCTTAAGACATTGGTGGAATGAGACAAAATGATAATGTAACGTGAAACATAATGTGATAAGTCCGTAACTACTTCTGAGGGAAATTACAAAAGAAAAAAAAAAGGCTCAGTATTTTAAATATATATGTATATCTTGGACATTGGAAGCTGGGAAGGGTTTTCTGTGGTTTGGTGGAGCCATAGTACAGTACTTCACCTTTGTTCACAATGATTAATCCCTAATGTTGTTCCAGCTCTTTGTACTTTTCCAAAATCATTAGTAGAACACATTGGAAAATGCATTCTGTGATTCACATTTTTGCTATTAAATAAGACAAACTAAATCAAACCATTCAGAATTTTATTATGAACCAAACAAAACCTCCTTTGAAAACATTCAATTTGTCTATGTTGTGTTTGCTGTTATTGTGGAACCTGGACAAAAGCAGAAATGAAGTGTGCATAAACAGATATAGTTGAATTATTCGCAAATAGATAAACCAAGGATATTTTTAAGGGGCACTATTCCTTAAAAGAAAAACACGGCACATAACATACTGTCAAAATCTTCATATGAATAATGTGTCCAGACAGGAAACTTTGACCACAAAGCCCAGGAGAAACTTTGAACTAAACACCACGTTTTACATAACTCATTGTGTTGTGTTTGTGAGGAAGTCGTGTTCCCCTTTTTCCAAATGCAACTCTGTGTTTACGATGATTTCATTTATTATGTCATTTTATTGATTTATTTTTTTTAAAGTAGCATGTTTTTTGTTTGTGTTTCTCAATAATATGAAATGGTCGGTCTAATAACTGACATTTATGGAGAGGTTTGATCTAGTTTTTGTGTGAACTTCTCTAGCTTCTATGGTTGAAGTTTTCAAGTTTCCTTTTTCATACTGAATTTTATTTGCTTTAGATCCTACTTCCAATTTCCAAAACCCATTCAGCAGAAGTAAACTGATGAGTGCAATGTGCATAAACTTGGACAAATATTTACTTTACACACTTTGCAAAGTAGTTTTTAGTTTAAACTCTTTGCCAAGTAGGTTTTAGCTTTAAATGTATAATTAGTAGGACAGATTTACCCTCAGATCCTGCCAGATTGAGCTGAATATGCCGAGACCCTTCAGTGCCTGGTGTGGTAAGGACAGATGGACAGGAGACGCTGGAGTGGAGCTGGAGATGAACCAGGCCTCTCAGTGTCTGTCCATCCGCTCTTGTCCTTGGCCCGCGCTCAAACCCGTAGCAGGACATCCTGTTGGTCAGCCAAGCCCCCCCCCATCACAGCCCCGCAGCGCCCTGACCCCCACATTAGCACCTGACACGCCTGTCTTCACTTAACCTTTACTTATACCAACGAGTGGCACTGAGCCGTCACCCTGTTTACTGGGGACGCTGCCAAAAGTGGTTTTCATGCTTATCCAAATACTAATATTGAAAATCAGCAAAATTTTGACTTCACTGAATAATTATATATCAGAAATTATATTAACAAAGTCTAGTTTGGTGTTGAAAATGAAGTGTGGTCTAATAAAAATGTGTATTGTGAATGTGGTATCAAAGCATTTTCCTTAGTATCAAAATCAGTTATTGGTACATGATCGATGGACAATTTGGGAGATATTTTTTGTGGGTTAGTGATATTTTTAAGTACAAGGGCAGTGTACAATGAAAAACGACACAAGAGTCTAAGAGATCGTGTTGTCTTCTGATAGGTGCCTTATTTTATGCCCCCTCCACCCATGTATGACAGTTTTACGACTCCATTAATGGCCTTTGATGAAGTAACTGCATTTGCGAGTAGCTGTATCCCGCTGCGTTTGTGCTGCCTTCTGTAAATCTCCTCTTTTATTCTCAGATTGAAATGCGTTTTACTGTTTGCCACATGCATGATAAATATAAACATGCCAGGCACAAAGACAAGACACAATGGCATATCAAACATCTGTCTTCAGGCTCCCAGTGCGGCTCATTCATTCTCTCTTCTATAGCTGGTTTGAGGGTCATTGTTTGTCCCCTTGGAAATAGCAACATAAAATATGCTAATGAAATTAAAGAAGGTTGTGTGAGGGTTGATGCAGCCTGAATCCTTGATGACTTCCAATGCCATCCAATGAAAAAAAGCCAGATTAATTTTGGAATGTCGGCTGCAACATTGGAGTGATTAATTCCTCCTGGATTCAACCATTTAAATGAACAAGACAGAGGAGGGGGGAAAACACAGAGACCCAAATATGGGTGCATAATTAATACATTTGGATCATTTAATTAGCCACCCAAACAGAGGGTAGGCTGAGCTGCACTGTGTCTGCGCTTTGTTCAAGTAATAGGCTACAGACGGTTCTTTCTCACAGAGGCAAATATAATGAGCCCCTGTGCTGATAAAGAGAACACTGCCGCACTAGTGGTAAATATGTGAAGACAGCTTGAGCAACTGTTACTTGTTCCTTTGAAACTTTGTGTTGTAATTTTGTACATGAAAAGTTTAATGACACTCTGATATCACCTTTGTTTCTGAGCTAAAAAGTAAATTTCTTTCTTTTTTCTTTCAGAATGATGTGAAGATCACTGGAGAGGAACCTGTGTGGCGTCTCAAAGCACATATTTTTCATTGCTTTCCAACTATCTGACAGATACTCACCTGTTTACTAGTTTGAGTTCAGTTATTCTGGACCCGCTGGGATGGAAGCGTGCTCGGACAAGGGAAGGACTTATTGTGACCGCTCAAAGGATCATAATCCACTAAAAGTCATGTCATGGCCCCTGCCGCTGTTGTTATTAACTTTAATTTGTATGAACCAGAAAACAACTGTTGGTCAGACTGTGAACACGTTCCAGTCGGAGAGGAGCGGCTGGTCCCTGAACCACCTGACAGTGCACCAGTCCACCGGAGCTCTGTATGTGGGAGCGGTCAATCGCATTTACAAGTTATCCTCAAATCTTACTCTGCTGGTCTCCCACGACACTGGACCAGAGTACGACAACAAAGCCTGTTACCCTCCTCTCATTGTCCAGCCCTGCTCTGAGCCACTCGCCTCCACAGACAATGTTAATAAGCTGTTGCTCATCGACTACTCACACAATCGGCTGCTGGCCTGTGGAAGTCTGTACCAAGGGGTCTGCAAACTCATGAGGCTGGACGACCTCTTCATCCTGGTCGAGCCCACGCACAAGAAAGAACACTATCTGTCCAGTGACAACCGGACTGGGACCATGTTTGGGGTGGTGGTGCCCTCTCAAGGCCAAGATGCTACTTTGTACATAGGTACCGCTGTTGGAGGCAAACAGGATTATTTTCCGACCATCTCCAGCCGCAAGCTTCCTCGTGACCCAGAATCCTCTGCCATGTTGGACTATGAGCTTCACACTGACTTCGTGTCGTCTCTCATTAAAATTCCTTCGGACACCCTGGCTCTTGTGCCGCACTTTGATATCTACTACATCTATGGCTTTGCTAGTGGCGGCTTTGTCTACTTCATGACTGTGCAGCCGGAGACCCCCGAGAATGGGATGCCCGCTGGCAGCTCCCCCGGTGACCTGTTTTACACCTCCCGAATCATCCGCCTCTGTAAAGGTGACAAGAAGTTCCATTCGTACGTGTCGCTCCCGGTGGGCTGCGTGCACAGAGGTGAGGAGTACCGGCTGCTGCAGGCGGCGCACCTGTCAAAGGCAGGTCGAGTCCTTGCGCGGGCTCTGAACATCAGCGCTCAGGAGGATGTGCTGTACACGGTCTTCTCCAAAGGGCAGAAACAGTACAATGACCCTCCAGATCACTCTGCCCTGTGCGTGTTCACCATACAAGACATCAACACTCGCATTAAGGAGCGGCTGCAGTCCTGCTACCAGGGCGAGGGCCACCTGGAGCTGCACTGGCTGCTGGGGAAGGACGTCCAATGCACCAAGGCTGTGAGTATCTTTTTGATAAAACGTTTTTTGTTTCAACAGTAGGGCTCTGTTAATAATCACTCCACTATGACCATGCTGACAAAATTATGAAGTAAATATAGAATTGCAGTTAGTTACGTTTTTCATAACACATTCTGGGTCACTGTTTTTCATAACCAAAGCTTCATTTTGATAATTGTGTTACATTACGTCTTCAATCCCTGTGTAGATTGACGCAGTGGCCTTTCCTTCATGTAAACCACTATTGTTGTTGCTGCCTAAATAGCTGATAGGCAAAGCTGGGCTCAAGGCATCATTCATGATTTTAGGGTCCCACAAGAGCGGAGGAGCTGGAGGAGATTAATTCACAGCACTAATCACAGAGTTTTGTATAAGGCTTTGAGTCCATTCAGAGCTTTAGGCTGCCATTCCTCCCTTCTCCTCTTTCTCCTCTCTCCTTCTCTTCAAGTCGCTGTCCGCTGAATTTGGGCCTTCTGAGACCTGCTCTTGATCTTCAGAAAGGATTTATTCTTGCAAAGGTCCAAGCCTGGCCTTTTGTGAAAGCTGTAATTCTGTATAATGAGCAGCTTTGGTTCAGAAAAGCTTCAAAACAATCATATTCATCACTGCCACACTATTTTGGTACTTTGTGCCATGCAGTTTGGTCCATTCTCACTATGAAGCTAATTTAGTCTTAATGCAGTTACTAGTTTGGCAGGTCGAGAGCCATTTGAGTACAATTAGTTCTAACTGTGCATTGTTATAGCTTTTTTCTTGAATGTAGAGTTAATGGTGGCCAGTTGGTGCATGTTCATTGAGAAATTTTCATATTTTAAATGTGGCTCTTTTTTTCAAGTATAATGCCTTTAGCGCCAGCACCTCTCCCAGAACTTTGCTTGAAATTTCTATTATTATCACTGTCTGATACCAAGTTTATTTTTATCATGCCTATTTTTTGCCTGACTCAACAAAATCAAGGCATGAATTTGTTTGTGAGAAAAGAAAAACCCACATTTGTACAGAAAATACCAATTCTAAAATAAGGAATTATCCAAGAAGAAAGATTTATATAACAAATGACAAGCAATTAGCAGCGGGATGATGTGCACGTAACGCAATGTAACTGGACTGCTAAGCACGCTGCTTTTTGAAGCCTAATCACAACCTGACATCTACTGCGCTGTGTGTTTGTGTGATGTCAGATCAAGCAACCTCAGAATCACAGAAAACGCATTCAAAACACACACTGTTTCATGTGTTTGCCATCTGCAATTAGCCGACCTCACAACTTGGCCCGCTCCGAGGCGTGTTGATAAATACAAGCTCATTTGAAGTAGCCGTTTTAACCTAGAAACCTTGAGCTTAATGCATGTTGGTTTTAGTCCAAGTCAGTTTGAGTGCTCTTCTCATATGCGTAAGTGTCTGAAGCCATCTCAGTCATTTTCTGTCTTGCACTTGCGCTTTTTTCCTCTCTGTCATCAGCTCGAAACCACTTTCTCAGATCTGTCATTCTTACTTGGTCATCATCTGTGCTCCCTGCTCTTCCCCAGACTCTTGTTACTTGCTGCACCCCCCCAAAAAAAAAATCACCCCAACCCACTCGTAAGTAGTTTTATGAAATGTCAAAACTTAGATGAAGGGCAAGGCTGGTGTTGCTTGTAAAGCTGATTATAACAGACGTATATTTAAAAGCTGAGGATGTTAAGTTGTCTTTGTAACAACTTATAACAATTATGATTTTGCCTGTGTGCTTGAATAATACCATAATATAATACAGTTTAGAATTAATTGGTTCTAGCAGATATGTTTTTATACTGTTATTTTTGCCCTAAATCAGTGTTTTCCAGTCTGTTCACTCCAATGTCTGTCCTAAAAGTAACAGTAAAGAACTCAAATACCTGAAATCTGACTCACGCTTGAACTATTATGTAAAATATGGACAAAACAATAGCTACACCTGTCTTTCCAAACTTTGTTACAGTAGAGTCAAAATAATAAGGATGCCACAAGATTTTTTTTCTGTTCACATTTGTCAAAGACGGATTAATGGTGGTTAGTAATTTGTGATGGTTTATGTTTTGATTTGTGTGATTTTAATGTCTTTTTTATTCTGTAAAGCACTTTGAAGGACGTGTATGAATTGTTCTATACAAATAAACTTGCCTTGCCTAGTTCAGAATCAGAATAAGTTTAATTGCCAGTTGTCAGTGAACTATATTCACAAACCAGGCACTGACTTTGATGCTGTGGTACAACATAAAACAGCGTCATGTTACACTGAGCTGAACTGCACAATTTGTTTATTATAAATGATGTAAAAATGTGTCTACAAAGTAAGTTCAGAGGTGGCTTTTAACAAAAATACATTTATTAAACTGCAGATTCCATACATACCTCTAGTTTGTATCTGTTCTGTCTCATGAGCATGAAATGATTATCTGATTGTCCCATGTTGTTATGACATCATATGAATGTGACCTTTACCCCCGTCCTTCTGTCTGCAGCCTGTTCCCATCGATGACCATTTCTGCGGCCTGGACATAAACCAGCCCTTAGGGGGGTCCCAGCTGGTGACAGGGCACACTGTGTTCACTGAGGGACGGGACAGGCTGACCTCTGTCACCTCCTACATCTACAACGGGCACAGCGTGGTTTTTCTGGGGACCAAGAGTGGACACATTAAAAAGGTAAGGATCAACTCGACTGAGAGGCACAAGAGAAGTGGGATTTGAAAGTTCCTCAGATATAGATGGAGAACATTCACCCTTCTCATCTCATTGTAAAGAAGTTTTGATTCTTTTACATCGACAAAAGATGGAACTTTTCTGTGACTATGTGGAGCTGTTATTGCTTTGCCTGAATGGGATTAAATATATCTAACAGGCTTTATTCATTGCAGGTGTTTAAACCGGCATTATTCAGTGGTGTTCACCACTCCACAGATCTGACGTGTAACTTGACCTGGTGGCACCTCCTGCTTGACTCTGTCTGATATGTTTAACACTGTGCTGTGGAATATTCTAGGCAAAGTAATAAAATCTCCATGGAGATAAGCAGGTGCCTGGCCCTCCACCAGAAAAAGTTACATAATACATCTTTAATAATACATCTCTTTTAAACACTTGAAGATTAAATGAGTGTAACGTGCAGTGGTTTAGAATCATGAATAAATGTAACTTTTCTGGTGGTCTCGGCTTGTCTTTGTAGACATTTTATTGCTTTGTCTAAAATGTTCCACAGTATGGCATTAACATATCCATCTTTTATTCATTTACAAGTGTTTTTACGACAGGAACATCTCTGTGGAGACAAGATGAGGTGCATCATGCAGCAAAAAAGTGCAGTGCACCTTTAACTTAGTCTCAATTTACATCAAAATGATCCTGTTTTGTTCAGTGTGATTATAGACTTACAATTTGTGTCAGTAATGGAATAAAGCAGTAATTATCTCCCATCCAAAACACGTTTTCATGATTGGTTTTGGTGAGCTACAGTGAGGGCTAATTCATTTAAATCTCAATTATCTTGAAACAAAACCGACCTTCATTTATGCAGTTGCATGTTACAGAGCTTTGTCTCTAGTGCCATTGTGTAAAGAATGTGGATTTTAGATTCAGGGGTTTTAACATGACAATGTGTTTCAAGAGCCACTTCCCTGAAGACGACTCCATCTCCTTCCTCTTCACGTGGTTCCTTATGTTGATTAGACTCTTTATTTAGACCTCAGGGAGCCCCAACAAGTGAGATATTAGCCACATTGTTCAGCCATGTTTTTTTAAATACTCATATTAGAATCATCTCATTTTAATCAGATGAAGAGGCTGAGAATGGAAAGAACACTACTTTATTTCTTTTGTATCATCTGCATTTTATTTTACAAATACCATTCCGTGGTTGCATTTTGTATTCTTTACAATACCTTGGCGTCACCTGCTTGTTTAAGTTTAATTCCATCCTGCGTAATATTCCAGGAAAAGCAGTTACATCTTGGAGACAAGCAGGTGACGGACCCTCCACCAAAAAGTTCTACAGTGCAGCTTTAACAACCCAACAACAAAAATAGTCCACAAGACGAGTAGTTCTTTACATATCCTGCTTTTACCACAAGCATTTCCCAAAGGTTATTAAAGATGACTCAGCCCACTGTCCATATCTTCATTGCAGTGTATTTTAATGATAATTCTTGCTGAGCTCCTGTAGGACTCATTGTTTGATGGAGCTGGGTGGACTGGGTAGCTCCGCGGGCTGTGCTTTCTGCCTCGTCTTGCAGCATGCGGCGCAGTGAGGAGAGATGTGTTGGAGGACTGTAGTGACATTAGCCTGGGGCCCCTCAGTCTTATGAGGAGCAATCTGTCTGACACACTCACACACTATAGGCTCGGTCCACACTGGGAGCACTGATAACATCGGCGCAGCTCTTTTATTGGAGACGCCGGCGGGGCAGAAGAGACTAGATAGTGCGGAAGAGACAGTGACAGAGGGTTATGGAAGACAGGACAGAATGAGGCGGAGAATCTATAGACAAAGGCACAATGGAGACACATTCATCTGCAGTGTTTTGATGGTGAAAACAGAAATCATAGTTATTTAGTGTTAACCTTCACGGTGGAGGTTGTTTTTGCTGATCCAGTGAGTCGGATTCAAACCTGGGTCACTCTTTTCATTCATTTTTTTCATGCACTTATTCAACAGGACGATGTACAGTTAGTCTTAATGCAAAAATACTTGATTCAGACTTACAGATAATTTCCATCTGCAGTTCTTGGGTAATATTCTGCCAGTTCAGTTAAATATTCAGTATGTTTTGAATTAGTGTGTTCTCTGATTTCTTGAACTTTCGAATTAAAAGAGAAATGCAGTTCTGAATGACTGAAATGTATTAATCTCAAACTCAGTTGAATAAACGACGACACAACCATTTGAACATTGAGTTTGAGTTTGAGTTGAGTTGAGGTTTCACTTAAATTATTGTACAATAGTCTGTTCCTGCCATATTTGAATTATTGCGTAGAAATCTGGGGTAATAAATCTATATAAATCTAATATACAATCAGTTTTTCTAAAGAAGGTTGTCAGAGTAGTTAATCCTGCAGACTATATTGCACCAACAAATCCTATTTTTGTTAAGTTAAAACTAGTCAAACTATTTGATCTTGTTGATTTCTGCACAGCCGTAATAATGTATAAGATAAATAATCATAAGCTCCTTGTCGACAGATGTTATTCAAACAGAGAGAGTCAGTATTATTTTAGAAGAAAGAACAGATTTATTCAAAAAAAACTAGAACCAGTAAAAACATGATTGTGTTTCTGTTCTGTCAGTGTGTGGAACAACCTTAAGGATAAATTAAAAAGCTCCTACACAATAAAAGCATTTAAAAAGACGTATAAAACATGACTTTTTGAAAATTATAGCGCTCTGGAATAATTTATGTGAACTGTTGTGGTTTGTAGTTTGTTTGTTCTGATTCTTGCTGCTATTTTTGGAATTTCTATGTGTTATTAAAATGGGTTTGGCATCATAAGTAAATTTGACTTCAGCCTAAACCCTTTCGGTCAAGATGTAAATGTTGAATAACGATTTTTGAATGTAATGACGGAATAAAATAATGTGAATTTGAATATTCCACTGACATATTCTTGGTGAACTTCTGTGTGTCTCCAGAATCGTTGCCCTACCTGTTCAAAAACATGCATTATTTCTGCTCTAAATTGCCAGTATAGAATGAACGTGGAGGTGATTAGTCTGTCAGTGCCTGCATCCTAAGTAGCTCCTAAAGATGGGAGGAGTCCTCTGTGATCCGTAACCATATGAATGAATCTAAATGACACATTACCAGAAGCTCGCTGGCACAATGGCTCGCCGTGGATAAAACTCCCTGGAGACAAAGAGGTGCGCAGAGGTCAGATCTCTAATCCTATTCCATCGCCCCCAAATGGACAGCCAGTGGAAATGGGGCATGACAACAAGTACAAGCTGATCAATCAGGGAGCCGGGCCAGAGCAAAGGTCACCGCTAGACGGGTAAACGGGAGGTAAAAAGACCAGGGGAAAACCAAATCCACCACTAAACCAGCAGACAGCCTACAAATCTGTCCATCAACCATTCTAGATTAACATGTAGAACCTTTGAATCGATCATTACATGTCAATCAAGCCCAAAATTCAAATGTGTAGAGGAGATGGTTAATTATATGATAAGGAACAAACATGTCAAGTGAAAAGAAAAGATTTGATGTTGTGAGATAATGTCAAAAAGATGGAGATGCAGATGGAGATGCTGTGAATGCTCTTCTATCAGTAAAATGTCTGTATTTTTCATTTTTGATTTCAAACACAACACTGAGATGTGAATTTAATGTGTCGAGACAAGCTGGTGATGACATCAGGTAAGATTACAGGTCAGGTCTGTGGAGAGGCGACCACATTCTGAGCAGTAAACACACCACACCTTACAGAATAGAGTAAAGTGATGGTATGAATATATAAAGAGGCCTCAGTAAACTAAAAAGTGATGAAATGAATTAGGGTCAGGGAGGAGGCAGGAGATATTGTAAGTAGCAATCAAGCAAAAGAAGAAGATTTGATTTAAATTACATCTTTTTGTTGTTCGTACATTGAAACAGATCCTTGATTGTCTTGAGGGACAATGTTTTGTTCAGTGCTGAATGTTTTAACCCTGTAAGTATAAGTCGAGAGATAAGTCGAGAAATCTGTCCACAGCATTTACCATCCTTCAATTTAAAATCAAAGTGGACTACCTGTCGTATTTAGTACTGCTCTACTAAAAATCCCTTTGAAAAATTGAACAAAATAGCACATTTGCGGTAAGGCATTCATTTGGATCCTCTCATCAATGATCAATACAGCTTCTGTGTCATTATGTCAGAGTTTCTGTCGACCTCCCTGCTCATTCTCAGCTGTAGGTGATGCACTGACTGCGACTGGCCTTATATAACCTTCTTCTGGACACTTTAAGATGATGTGCACTAATGAGGTAGGACCATTGTGAGACCCATTATCTTTTGCACTCTTATTTGAATCTGTCACAATCTGAAAAGACAGTGGAGGGAAACAGGCGACAGTCACTGCAGAAAGAACAGAGACGAGCAATTAAAAGTAGAGCTGGCAGTTGAGGAGAAATAAATTCGACAAATGCACCTAAGAGTGTCATTACTTTTAGTTTGCCCTTGAAAAGCTTTACACTTAAGATGTTTCATCATAAAATTGCATTCTGATGTACTTTCTGTCCTAATTTAGAAAGCACCAAGAGCTGGACAGATAACCCTTAAGAGACGTTTGCTAATATTGACCAGAAGGGCTTTGGAATAAAATCTACAAGTGTCAATAGTTACACTGCAAATTTATAGCTGAAGTTTGACTCTGCTTGCCTTAAAAAGTTAACTTTCACCAAGAACTGCAAGTATAGTGTGTCCATTTTACGACTGTGTAGGTAGCAGATTACATCTCCTCACCCTGTGCTCCCGGAGCTTAGTATGCACGAAAACTACAAGCCAGCGCCGAACGACATTATATCTTGGCTTGCCCTGTAGCAGTCCCGAGCACATAACAGGTGTTGAGTGGAATTGATTTTGTGTGGAAATGTTTCTTCTAAGTGCTGTAACACAATGGCATATAGAGTGGGGCTTGATTCAGTGTGGACCAAGGCAGTGTGTCACAATATGGTCATCGATACTAAGGTCGGTGCAGTGCCACGTTCAAGCCGTGGGTGTTTTTGTGCTTTAAAAACACAGATAAAAAATAAAAACTATTAAAAAACAGTTGTTTCCTTTCCTAGGGCCAAGTGCATAATATATTCAAGTTTTGTTGATATCCAGTTCTCTTCTAATGCTGAACTTGCCCCAAGCTTTTTGGATTGTAAGTTTGCATATTAAGTTTTCTTTTAAAGATTAAAAGTTTGTGTTAGAAAATCGAAAACTAAGTATCTTTCATTGTAAATTTCGTTCACGAAGCATGAAGAGGAAATGCGACCTTGACTCTAAACTATGTTTTTTGAGTATTTTCTTTAACAACAACATTAAAGTTGAATTAAAATTACCTGTAGCTTCTGAGGCAACTGTGGAGCAGAGCACATGTTCCTCAATCAGACCAGATTCTGTCAGTGTGCCCTTGAGCAGGACACTTTACCCACCTATGTATGAACGTGAATGCTAGAGAAATCCTAGTTAATAAATCACATCTCTGTCATACTGCTTCTGTCTTTATGGTAAAAGTCTTTTTGAAAACATGTGGCGTGGGCTCTTATTACCCAGAGCATTAGGTTTTAGTTCATTGTTTAGTCTCAGTTGACCCAATATACCTGCTCCAATCATTGCTCTGTAAAGATCTATCTTCTATAAAATGATATTCGTTCCTTCGCCTTGAACCAAAGTAATGTGTCCTTTAACTGAAGCATCACAAATCCGACCCCTGAACACCGCTCTCAGGCAAACCACCGATGTCCTAACTGCTCAACCACTGTGAGAAAATTAGCCCTGTGCTGGCAAACACGACTTTAAGGTTACACAAACTTAAATATAGGTTTCTGCGGCACAGTTCCTCATTTTCCCTGCATAACTTTTCTAGGAATGCTTGGAAATGTTAAGCTCAAAGCAAATGGTGCCTTAGTCAAATACCCTCATGTGCAAATAGCAGATTCATTATGTCTTATTGAGAGTTGTCGGTGAGGGGGAATTCCACAGCTCAGGGATAAGTGAGCTGGACTTTTCAAAGTCATGGTTTCGATCAGAGGAGTCCAGGAAGTGGGCAATTTTGTCATTGAAATCATTAAAGTCACTGTGCCCTGGCACCATTTCTGAATAGGCACATTGGAGGTTAGATTGATATATTTTTCAACTTGAAGTGAACTGGACCAAAGTCTTAAAAGGTCTGTGGAGCAGACTTTCAGAAATGATAATCGCATTAAGGAAAGCAATTTTATGATAACATCTTTATTGTATCCCTTTAAGCAATTCAGTTGGTGCTTTTGAGTTTGTGTCCTCTTAAAACTCAGTCTCACAAATGGAAAAGCAACTGGATTGTGACTACACTGCGGTCAGGAGCAAACCAGGACCATATGAGCGCCATGAATTGTTCCTCTGTGTCTTCCTCCCACCACCTCCGCGACTCAGGCCATGGGAATCGGAAAAAACAATGGGAATGATTGGAGAGATGAGGGGGCAGCATGGAGGAGTACAGGAAACACACAACAGGAAACGGCGTTGTCCGACGTGGGGAATGCCGTGTGGAGACTGTGGTTGTGCCGTGGATGTATGGGATCACGCTGCTGGATGTGTGCCACACAGCTGAAGGTTGTGTGAACTAGGATGTTGGCTGGTGTAATGACAGAGCTTTTAACAACCAGAAGATGTGCTTTCACTATTCTGAGACTGAGTACAATTACAATTTAGTCATGAAAACCCACATAAATCAGAGATACTTGTCAATTAATCAATTAAAATATGTCATAAAGCATCAAATTTGAGTGCAGTCTGCAGCTTTCATGTTACATTCTTTGTATTTTACATTCTTTCTTCCTCCTTTCGTTGTTTGAAAATGCAGCTTTAAGTTCTCTAAATCTTATCAATACGTCTCTCTTTGCATTTGCATCGGGCGTGATCGCTGAGTGATTAGCCCTGTCCTTTAATACACAGGACTTTTTGGTTTCATTAGCCTTTCGGAGCACCGCGTCCTGACTTGAATCTCATTAGCATGCACAGAGCCGTGATGGATACACAGGCTAATCAATGTCTGCTGTCCTCTGCTGTCATCCGCCATCCCGCCATATGCAGCGCCACTCAGCCTTAAAGGTTGCCAGTTGTCTGGTCCGTATGCTACTGCTGCTTTTCCTGTCTCACAATATGGAGACGAGCCCGGGAGTGTCGCCTCTGTGCCAGAATCTGTCTTTCTGTGTCAACTGCGTGTATTTTTATTTGAACATTTTCCCGTGTGCAAGGAAATTACATGTGATTTTGCCTGATAGATTCAAAAAAGCAATAATTTCACATAACCAAACGACATTATCTGTAATTTACTCATGAAAAAGACACACTCACCAGTTTTCAAAAAAGGTACCTGCCTGAACCTGGAATATTTTGATTTAGGGGTAAATGCTTAATCAATTAAGCCATAAATTAAATCTATACTTACAGAAAATTGTTAAAAATGTTTTATTACTTCACAGCAGTCGCAGTTTTATAAATAATGGTCAATAAATAATGTATAATGTGTTTTCGTAACACTTTTTTGACTGCCCATGGACTTATATTGTGTCAGTGGGTCAAAAACGATCTTTGTCTAGACCTTAAGTTCCATAAATTTACAGAAACTTATATAAAACTAGACTCCACTCCACAAGAGGGCACGTTGTTGACCTAACCTCCTCACACGAGTACATCTGGCTTTCTGGTCGTCGGAGGCATATGCTGAAAGAGCAGATTGGGGATGATTGGTTGAAGCGCGAGCTCCTTGCCTCCCGGATCTTCTTCCATATGTTTAGACTTGAATTTAGAGGGCACAGACTGGCCACCCACGTGCAGACATGATTTTACTGTTGCCACATAAATACAATGATCATCTGCATAGCAAGGTCTCCCAATCTGCCGTGGAAAGAAATATGTGTACTTCCTCTAAATCCTTTGGAGTCTTTGATTATTTTCCACATGGCAGAATCACAGCCGTGTCTGGCAACTTTAAAATTGCGCCAGCCTTATTTTGAATGACATATTATAGCCTGGCTTTTGTGTTTTGCTTGGCTCTGGGTGGATGAGAATGTAGCACAGGATGCAAACTGAAACCACGGGAAAAGGATTTTGTTTTAGTTAAGACCTTGTGAGCTTACGTTGCATATCTGTTTGTGGAAATCCATATTAAGCTGGCTTGTTTATTTCCTCAGCAGGTTGGACTAAATAATTGCACAAGCAAAGAGGATGCTGCTGTCATTGGCTTAAATATTATTCACGGTTAAATATATATCCTTGTTAGCTGAGGCATGCTGGGAACAAAGATGAAAAGAATTTCTCAGGTCATAATAACACACAATATTAATGGGAATTTGATTTGGTTTGTTTAATACCATGGACCTTATCGACAAATGTGTTACAGACTAAATCATCCAGCGCTTAAAATGAAAGGTATAGCTAATATCTGTCATGTTTTTGTCTTTTTCTCAGTTTTAAAATCACTTTTATTGCAGGTGTGTATGGATGTATTCACACTTCATCAGGGAGGTGTGTTTCTGTGTCTTTAACACAGACAAAACCCGCCTCTTCTCCCTGACATTAGAGCTACATAAGATATCTTAGTGTTTTATTGTTTTACTGTTCTTTACGTATGTGTCGTTTTATCTGTAGATTTGTTTTTTGCAGACTTTTATGTGAAGCACTTTGGGCAGATGAAGTTGTCAAATATAAATCTAATCAAACAGACTCAGCTGTTCTAGTTTTTCTGATCTTATTCTAGTAGTTTTTCTGATCTTATTCTAGTTTTTCTGATCTTATTCTAGTTTTTCTGATCTTATTCTAGTTTTTCTGATCTTATTCTAGTTTTTCTGATCTTATTCTAGTTTTTCTGATCTTATTCTAGTAAGATCTAGTTTTTCTGATCTTATTCTAGTTTTTCTGATCTTATTCTAGTAAGATCTAGTTTTTCTGATCTTATTCTAGTTTTTCTGATCTTATTCTAGTAGTTTTTCTGATCTTATTCTAGTTTTTCTGATCTTATTCTAGTTTTTCTGATCTTATTCTAGTAAGATCTAGTTTTTCTGATCTTATTCTAGTTTTTCTGATCTTATTCTAGTTTTTCTGATCTTATTCTAGTTTTTCTGATCTTATTCTAGTTTTTCTGATCTTATTCTAGTAAGATCTAGTTTTTCTGATCTTATTCTAGTAAGATCTAGTTTTTCTGATCTTATTCTAGTAGTTTTTCTGATCTTATTCTAGTTTTTCTGATCTTATTCTAGTTTTTCTGATCTTATTCTAGTAAGATCTAGTTTTTTCTGATCTTATTCTAGTTTTTCTGATCTTATTCTAGTAAGATCTAGTTTTGATTGATCTTATTCTAGTTTTTTCTGATCTTATTCTAGTTTTTCTCATCTTATTCTAGTTTTTCTGATCTTATTCTAGTAAGATCTAGTTTTTCTGATCTTATTCTAGAAATAAACCTTGCCTAAACCAAGTCTACATCAGGACTTAACTGGGCTCACATCAGGGCAAGGCTGAATCTCATCCTACACCATAGTCTGCTGATAATTCGAATGATTATCTGGTGACACGTGAACTTCAACAATATACTCTTGATTTCATTTTACATTTTGAACCACACGAGGGGCCAATTTGTGTAGAGTTTTGTCACAGACTTTTTAAACATGGTGTAGGAGAGGGGGCCGATGCCTTGGTGCTTCTGGAAAACACATAAATAAATCCAAAATAAAGTTGTACCTAAACTGTCTTTGAGGTGCCTTTGTGAGAGCTTCCCCAGGTTTGTGTGTCACTATGAGCTGCCTCATTATAAAACCAATTAAACTCGACTTACTCTCATTACTGGGCTGTGAGGCTTAAGATGAGATTGAAAACCTGCTCGAGGTCCCAGCGGGCTTTTGTCCGGTCAGCCTTTTTTAAATGATAAAAAGCAGACTCACTCCCACAGTAAGTATGGGCTGTCCCGGGGTCCGTCCTCCTCTGGCCCTGGCTTGACCCTGTGGTACCCACTGAAAACCACACACTCATTAATCTGCCTCTCTAGATTATTCTGTGGCTGTTGGACAAGGTTTTCACACAGAGAAATGTCCACTATCTCTGGTTTACATTAGTGCTATTTATGAGATGAGTGTGGGAAAAATGTACAGTAAAATGTCTTTGCATGGGAGCGTGGAGTGAGATGTGATGAGGAGGAGGCAGGAAGACCGACGCTGGATGGGAGGTGTAGGAAATCTGTCTGGAGTCAGGACAATACGACGGCTGTTGGTGTGGAAATCTACAGTTATAATGGTTCTCAGTGGCTCCTTCTACAAAGTAACTGGCATTTATAAAGTTATCTGCTGTGGCCTGGTCCATATCTGATTCAGACACTTCACACAATATACTGCAAATATTATACATCCGTTTTTACTTAACAGCTTGTTTTTTCATTCATTTATTTGTTCCTTTTTTGACATAATTATAATATTTAATGATTCTCTCACTCATCAGGCATGTTCTGTTATCACCAAATGTACAAATATCACATAAACACAAGTTTATCAAACAGACTCGCTGGTGCAATCCAAGTTACTTTGTTTGAAACATCTGTTTAAACTGGAAAAAACATATATATTTTGACAACCTTTTAAATTATTCTCCTGAGAATTCCACAGTTTTACATCTATAACAGTCAAACACATTTATTTGAATGTAGTTGATACAAACTGATGTATCAACTCCTAGTCTCCTCCTGTGATTTTCATCTTCTGAAGTACAAATATAATAACATTTGTCTTCTGGCAAAGCTGTTTCTGGCTTTAAACATAAGAAAAAATGTCTGCCGTTCAATCATGCATTCTTCAAGCCAATATTTGACGTGGTTTACTTGGCGCAGAAAGCCAGCCTGCTCATTAGCAAGCTGTGATGTTTTGTCTTTTAAAGAGGACACTTCTCCTTGTACACACAAACGCACCCACATGTTTCCCTCCCTTTTGGCTGGCAGAGCTGGTGATTGGAGAGGCGCAGCTGCCTGGAAGGTGGAGGCGTGATTGATTGATGAAGTTTGGGTGCCCAGGGGATCCAATCATGTAATCAGTTTGTATTGATTCACTGTCCCCGTTGAGAGAGTGCTGTGGACCTGCCACCACGAGCGCACGCTGGCCTGGCACGGATTCAAAACTCCCTCAGTCGCATTTGATTTGGTTGTCGGAGGACACAGAGCCAGCACATTCTTACACATTCTTATTATTCTGCATGGATTTGACTAATTATGACCAAGATTATTATACAGCTTTAATTGCGCCACACTGCTAATGATCCAGTCTTCTATAATTCTAAGGTCTTCAGCCTGGCCCAGCATAGAAAATAGATGTTTGTGGTTTTTAATAAATGAATATATTTAAAAATGACTGGCTACAATAGATAAGACATATCACAGCTGGCAAAACGATCCTGGTTAAAGTCTGGCGTAAAGGGTCAACAAACCAATTACTTTATAGCATGTCTAAGATTTAACAGTCTGATTTAATTTGGTAAGGCTGCCCATGTATCCCAGCCCAGCGTACTCATACACAGCCTTATTATTCTGCAGCGACTTTAGTAATTATGTCTAAGATTATTCAGCTTTAATTGCATCACACCGCTAATGATCCAATCTTCCACAATTCAAGCTCCAACCTGGCTCTGCATAGCAAATACATTTTTTTCTGCATCATACTTTATTCAGGTCTTCGGCTCATTTCACTTTAATGACAGACGTTTCATGTGTCAGGATACTGTGCTGTCATATGATGCAATCCACATCAATCCAGCACCAATCGCAGGGCAATACGTTTCCACAAGTGAGAATGTGAAATATCTTTGTTTGTTTTACGCTTTAAAGCCAGATGGATGTGACGAAGCCCAATGTTAGTATGAGAAAAACGACATCACAGTTTTACAATTATAAACAGTTAGTGACATCGTGACCAAACAACAGTGAGTTTTTTTTAAATATATTTTTTACCATTGTCTGCTGCCTTTTCTCAGACATCGTGAACGACAGAGGAAAGTTAATGTGACATAGACAGAAGAGAACTTTAGACTTACTTTTTGGGAGAATAGTTTGAAATAAAATGATGCTTATTTCGTTTTTTTGTACTCCTGATTATAGCTCAGTTTGATTTGGTCACAGGAAATACCTTTGGTCTCTTGGTTTGCCTTGGACTATGAATTTGGAGTACGCTGAAGGCTAACCACTCTGCCAGTGCGTCTTCCATTATGATTGTATCTTGCTCTGACCGTTGGCACAAAGGCTGTTTCTTTACAGTTGAACATTGTAGTGTTTGTAATGGTTGTTGGCAAAATAATTAGGTGTGATAATAATGGTCATGTACGAGACGTCTCTTCTCTTTCAATTAAATTTATCCATCCTGCCAAAAAAAGGAGGAACAGTTGTTTTCAGATGGCAAAACATATTTTGCAACAGTTACGCAATCCTGACAAGAACTCCAAGTTTATGATGCTGCCAGACTTTGATGATGAACTCACTTTTTACTTTATTCATCATTTTATACATTTTTGCTATAGTTTTGAGCATCTGCCTCCACAACATCAATACAACAAACCTTTTATGTGAGCGCTCAGCTGAACACGGAGAGAGAATAATCATGGGCATGTATATTTATCTGATTTTTTGGATCCCGAAAGATTTCAGCCTGAAGTCATTGTACTGTCAAAAGCAGCTGAATTCAGCCGACGTTGTTAAAAAAATAAAACCTGTCGTGGCTGGAGGGTAGATCTGGGTCAAAGCTGTAACTGTCAGATGGACTGAGGACTGACTCCACTTTCACTGATGCTTTTCTCTGCGACGTTTGTGGGACTTAAGTCAGTAACAAACCAAGTATTAAAAAGTAGCTCTCTAAAATCCTACAGAAATGTAAATATCACACTATAGTACTGTACATATATATTTTCAACTGGTACTTTTGAGTGTAAAAACTACACACAGGTGTCCATGAGAGTTATTTCTAATGTCCTTTTTCATGCATTTGTTATAACTTTCTGTACACATTTTGTTTCTGATTATTTAAGGTTTATTATGTAACAAAAGTCTGTGACCTGCTCGTCTCCCTGGATCTGCTGCTCTTACTGTGAACAGGGTCTCATCAAATCTGACCTATAACTGGCCTGGGAGCATCACCTGCTTGTCTCATTTAATGTGATAATGTTGAACATTTCAGGCAAAGCAATGACATCTCCAGGGAGACGAGCAGATGTGAGACTGACATCAGGAAAGTTACATCGTGCACCTTTAATTTGAAAATGTTTTGAAGTAATATATTGTATTTTTCATGTTTTTTTCATGTGTGTCAAACAGTTTTATTTTCCATCGTAAAATAACCTAATGTAAATCTTTGCTCCACCTCTGTTGAGTGCATATCGTGTGGTGTTTGCAGATCCGTGTGGATGGTCTCTGGGAGCAAAGCGTCCTGTATGAGACAGTGACTGTGATGAAGGAGAGCAGCCCCATCCTGCGGGACATGGCTTTCTCATTGGACCGGAGCTTTCTCTCTATGTCATGTCCAACAATCAGGTGAGAGGAGATACCAGGAGACACTCGCTGAAACACAACTGTGACTTTAACAAACAACACTTATATAAGATTTAGAGCACGTGTCTGGGCTTAAATGTTCAACAGACTGGTCACCGATGATCAATGATTTGAGTTTCATCGTAAAGAAAGTGCAGTTTAACATTTAGAGGCAAAAGTGGCAGAGCGGAATAAGGTTAAAGTTCCAGATTTTGTCCCAGTTTAGTTCCTGTTTTAATTTGGTGTGTTTAAGTGTGAATCTAAAACTAGACGAAAGATGGAGTTTTATTTTGGTTCTGGGGCTGTTAAGATAAAGCTCGACATTTTTGTACCACTGTATTAAAGATAAACAGCAGCTGCGTTGTCTGTGATCTTAATTTTTTAATGGACATATTTGGACTAAATACATGCCAGTACATATATCTGAATCCATCTTGAACAAAACTACAGCTGTAGTGAGCATTAAAACAACCAAATAACATCTTCTTTTAAAATATGTTTTGTTTTCTTAAGAATAATCAATGGCATTTGAAATTCTTTAAAAAAAAATGTGTGTTATTCTTTTGGATGAATGAAAAGTACAACTCGAAAACTGCAAGCAACATCCAGCATGGTATTTGTAAAATATTCAGGCCACGCACATGCGGATGGACCACTGTTCTAATTACTTATCCATGCGAATCGACTTACACTGTACACATCTTTTGTGTGCGGCAGACATACTCACTTTGGCTTTCAGTAGAAGCATTAGTGGCTTTTCCAGTTTGACTCCCCCAGCTCCTCTTACCCCGAGTCTGCATATGTTCCTCTGTTGGTCCGGCATCACACAGAGGCTACACTCCTCCTGCTGCTGCTGCTGTTTTTGTTTTTGCTGGAGCGTATTCTCTGCACTCATTGGAGATAAGAGTGAACACTGGTAATCACTTTCAACTCCCATCAAGTGATTATTTTGGCACAGCTTCATCGCACTGTGAAATAGGATTAGGTTTTATCGTAGCCAAAAAACGTTCCATATAGCCTCTCTCACTTGTCTTTTTGTCGGCTGGAACGCGCTGAGGCAGAGGAGCAGGACGCAGAGGCAAAAGGCCACTGGAACAATCGCAGCGCAGTGACTTCTCTCTGAGTGGGGCTTTTGAAAACTTGGAAAACAGGGTGAAAAACGACAATAGCAAGAGAGTGAAGTGAACATGGCAATATCACCAAAGAGGATGATATTGCCCCCACAAAAAATCTGGTTACTATGCAGGACAGAAATATAATGTCATAACTGGGCAGAGCATCCATGGTTAATCCTCTTGCCTCAAAGCACAAAGAGTCAGGTGAACCGGCTGCAGATGTGTGATCCAAACGACACTTACCCCAGAAAGAAAACCACATCATAGACCATCATCAGGCAGGATTGGCCCTCTGAGATTTCGTGCTTAGATTCCTGGAGTGTTTGAGTTGTTCCTCACACGTCTGCCAAGGTTCATTTGAATCACATCGACAGCTCGTGGCATCCATCACATCTACACTCACTGACTGTACTTTCTAACAAAGTACGCACTGTATTATTTGGATTATAGAAGATCTTTAGAAATCCTTTTCAAATTGACCTGAAACAGATATTACAAATAGGTACATACAGTGTAAAAACATCACCTACCACATGGTTTTGTGTTAACATATTTCATTCATGTGGTTTATCGTACAGTCTTTATCATTGCTGCTCTTTCTTATATATGATAGACTTGAAGTGACAGAGCATCATTTATTGACGAGGACTAGCCTTTCAAAACTCACCTCATGCAACGATACTCTGCCATGTCTTTGTGACGACAAAATAAGACACATCCAAACTAGTTAGTGGCCCTGAGGTTTTTCTCTCAGTATTAGAGGAGCTTTGTAGCCTGGAGCAGCGTTCTTGCCCTCTCTCTTTCTTTTTTCCCGTGTGCAGGAGAATTCCCCTGGGAGGAGGTTTCACGTGCAGATTCGCCACATTTCCAGTCGATCCCTTAGATGAGAGATTTTTGGATTCCTGGGAGCTAGACTATACAGGAATGATGTGAAATGAGGAGTGGGGCACAGACAGATTTGGCGGAGATCGACCGACCCTTGTGGAATAACAATGAGTCTCTGTGTCTCCTGCCGAGGGAAACACGTCGGGTTAGCGTGATGATGGAGAAAGCAGAATACATCTGTCTGTATTTGAAGTAGGGATGTGTTGTATTGTGGAGTGAATTAGCCCTGGTTTAGTCTTAATTTAGGCTGGATTACTCCTGTTTGTTAGTCCTGTGTCTGTTACTAGCCCTGGTTTAGTCCAGTGGGGAGTCTGCCACCTTCTTGTATGACATTACACTTATGTTGCATTTATTAAATTACATGACTTTATATTTCTTTTATATTTTCTTCTAACAGTGAGCAGCCTCTCCACAGATCTGACCTGTAATCCCTGTTGGTGTCATTTTAATGGTATACCACCAGTAAAGTTACACAGTCGTGATCCAGTCGTGAACAAACTCTGCTTTAGTTCCATTTGAGTCTAGTTTTTGAAGCCACATTTTGCTTTTTTTAATGCATTTTCAACCATGTGATTATGTGCATTTATAACTATTTCCTTGGCATTTCTGGCTTTTACGTTAGGGCCTTGGAAACCAGACAGGAACTAATGGAGGAAGCCACAGGGAGACTTTTGATGAATTGCTGAATTGAAACTCAAACCCAAAATGTCAGGTTGAGTCTGAGTTTTCTTTGTAGTTGCTCCACCAATCATACACCATCTTTGTACACATGTTTGTCTGAAAGCAAATACTTACGGTAATTCACTACAATCTACCCTTTTGGCTTTCAACTTATGTAAACAGCATTCTTGAGCGCCCAAAACACAAAATAAGCTGCAATTGTTTGTCTGCTTTTTGAAGACTAGGGCTTTAAACTTAAAGCAGGGTGTGGGGAAACTGCTTCAGGGTGTTTCCAGGGCAATCTCTCTGAGTGGCACTCTGCAGAATGCAAAATCATCACTCCAAATCCCATCCATCCTCTTCTTTGTTCCTCTCCACCTCTATCTGTCTGCCCTCCCGCTCTCTGTAGGTGGGCACAGAACAGCACGTGTGTGTACAGAAGAGGCTGCCAGACAATGCAATCAAAAATAGATTTGCATGTTGAATTATTGTGTATTATTTGAGCTGTGAAAGGGTCCAGTCTGTCTTCATCTATAGATCAGTTTAAAAGGATAAAATACAAAGTTGAAACCAGGTAACTTCTTCTACAATGACCTACAATAACAGAACGTCTGTTGTCTGGGATGCACCTGATGTGATGTATGTGCCTGCAGACATCACAGTGGAAGTGGATATGTCTTTTGTCTTTTAGGCTGAATTCAGTCGCAGTAGCAGCTGTGTTAGTAGCTTAATCTTTTAATTGTAGTAGAGCTTTTAACTGATGTAAACTGAACACATTTGAAATCAGACCTATTATACAAAATTGTCCATGTTTCTCCTTCTCATTTACCCCCTTGAAGTTGTTTTTTCGAGGCATTTGTGCAGGTTTGAGCGATCTTTAATCACTTATTTTCAAGATGCCATATTGCCGTACAATCCCCTTTTTCACCGCCACCGGCAGACGCCCAGTGTGACGTACTTACTGCGTTCTCCAGTTTTATTTTCTAAATCAGGGATATGCACAGGATTCAGCAGCGTCGCGTAGTGATTTTGGCGCAAATGAACAAAAATCTGCTACTTGCTCCACGGCTCTTTGTCGTGATGATGTTTACAGTGACGCAGTTTATTTATTAAGTAGTTTTAGACTATTGCGATGTAAAATAGATGTCATAGATTCTAACTATATAGGCGACATAAGCGCTGTGTGTTTTCTTTAATATAGTTTTGTGACATGCACTAAGAGACCGGGATTTAGATTTATAGGAATCAAATCTAAAATCAGTTTTTATTTGTTGCCCAATTTATTAAACACAAATTTCTCTTCAAACAGCTAAATAGTTTTGTTTAAAATGTGCTAATCCTTTAGTTAAGACCATTGCAAATAAGTTTTTCAGATACATGGGATTTCTGTCATTTTGCAGCTCATATTTTCTTCTTTGAAATGTTAAATTGTGCACCTCACAGAATCCTGCAACAAAAACATAAATCTCTAATAGTGACTGCGGCGCTTGTCAGAAAAAAAATTGCAATTTGATATTGTTCCAAAATGGTTCAGCCGTAATATCCAGCCAGATTTATTGTATCCCTGAAGTTACATTTGCTGGTTTGTGATGGAGACTTGAGACAGTTGAGCCTGGATCTTTTGTGAAACTGTGGCATAATTCTCCAAACACATTTCTTTATATAGTTGCAGATCCATGTCTTATTCTGTCGCTTTTTTTTAAACCTGCTCCAAATAGAATATTCTGCACAAGTCACAAAATGAGCTTTGACTTATTTAATCTTCATGATTTACAACGTAATTCAGTCTTTAATTAAAATGGAAATAGCCAGTACAGACAAGTGCAATAAAGTCGTCCATTTCCTTTCTTGCCCTGTCATAAAACTAAGCTGCTGTGTATGACCTGAAGATCTGCAGACATGGGGCAAATTGTCATGTGATTTATTGCAAGTAAAAGGTCTGGAAATTCATAGATCTGTCAGTATTTTTAAGTCCCAAATGAAAATGTTTAAATCCCAAATGAAACAGCAAACTAGTAAATGAAGCACATTTGAATAAGCTCACCCCAGATGTTGTGAAATTATTTTAATTCCCAAAGCTTGAAAAAATGGATGCAATCTTCCTTTACTGCTCTCGTGCTGGAAAAACTGAAACACAACATTCTGCCAGGCTGAGATTTGGACTCTCGGGAGCAGAGGATTTTCATTGGCTGTCTGTGTTTGTTTTAAATAATCGCCTTCTTCTGTAGAAAGTATCTCAGAGGAAAAGACAAACAAAAGCTTGATTAGAAATACTAAATCGTTGGACTGGTCCTGAATGATTTATGAGGGAGCCATGCTACATTGAACATGAAGATGAAAGCTTAATGCAGCGGCTAAACGAGCCAAACACCGGACACTGATATAATTGAACAAACCTGGACAAGGACTAATCCAGAACTAGAACAGGACCAGGTCTAAATCAGGACTGAACTGGACACAGACCAAGACTGACCCAGGACACGTAAAAGCTGATAATAGTTAATACAATTCCAACATTATAGAGCTGTGTTTTGCTTCATTTGTGCATGTTTCAGTATGTTGCATTTCGTTTTTTATCTCTCAAAATCCTCTGTTCAATCCATGAAACCCCGCCATTCTAAATGTAATCACCTAACTTGTTCTTAGCATGCTAGTTGTTTCTGACTTGATAGAAAATGGTCTGGAGTTGTTTTTTCCTTCTTTTTTTGTAGATACACATTTAAACCTACTGTAAATCTTCAGACTGATGTGCAGTATTGCAGTCCACAGTTCTTTTCTTCATCATAAAATGCATCGTTAAGGTTGCTGCTCGTTTAGGCCCTTGTCAAGTTAAGTCCTACCGACACGTGTCTTGTTCCTATTCGGATTCAGCCCAGGTTCTTCCTCCTCAAGTCTTCTCTGCTTAGCAAATCAACCATGATGTCCAAGCAAGAGCGAATCTGAAGATCTATAGCTCTCCCCTTGTAAAGGTCACTCTGCCCAACAACCAGCTCTGTTAGTTTGGATGAACACTGGTCCACCGTAATTCAATGGATTATTCCAACTGTGTCAGATACAGAGTCCGAGCCCTCCGCCTCCCTGCACTACAAAATCATTTCACTAATGGAATGCACCGAATGCTCCGAACTGCGGGGAAAAAGGAAAGAAAGTTATTTTCCAGGCAGCAGCTGATAATCCATTTTGCCAACACAGACCTGAGAGAGCCCCCACTTATGCTATCAAGAGCACCGGTAGACACTCCAATCCATAATCCACTCTTCATTTGTGATTGCTTACATCGGGAAATTGCTTGCATCATACGTCCAGCAGCCTGAATAATAAGCACATATAGAATAGCCCAGACTTGGAGGCTGAGGCTTCAGTCCTGGTTTTGTATGCAGGGGATGGTGCTGCCCGCTTGACAGCAGCAGCTCTCCAAACGCTAATGGAGAGCTTATGGACCGCCTGACTTTCATGTGTAATTCTGGTGGCACAAGTACAAGTTGTCTCCAGAATCTGTTGCTATATTCTGAATTTAGGCTGTTACACAAAAAATGTCCACATTATTTGGTACTAATTTGCCTCCAGGTTGTGATAATATCAGCCGTCCAGTTCCCCAGATAACACAAGGTTTGTTTGCTCCATGAGTGATGATGCTTTAATGCAATTATCCACATTTTGTAATGAGGTTCATCTTGATTGTTCGGACATTGGTGGATGTATCATGTTTTCAATACAAACTGTTGTGGTGCCTCTGACAAGAAAGACACTTTATTCTAATTTGATAAGATTTAAGTTTGGTGGAGCCATGTTGCACAATTTAAAATAAAACTCATCCTAATTTAAAGATAACTCTACTTAACTTAAGTATAATCTAAAGTTAAAGTATAATCTAAAGTTAAAGCTGAGCAGTTCAACCTCAGAGTTTGGCTTAAAGGTGGTACAATTCACTTTTCCTGGTTACAAATGCATCATTATGTTAATATATACGTTTATACACACACAAAATTCTGATTATTGTCTGATTTCTGAATATTTAAAATGACATATGCAGATTATGCAAACTGCAAAATCTGATGTGAGTAATCTGAGGGACCACGGTCAAAAAGAAATGATTTTGCTGTTTACGTTGTTACGACCAGCTCAGCTCGGGAAAAGGGAAATGACAGAACGAGATGTTTAATGGTTAAACTAAAGTTATAATTTATTTAAAAGGAATGTTAAAGTAAAAACAAAAAGAGGTAGATTTCAACATGTAACTTAAAATACAGCTAACAAAATAAAAGAAACTAAACATAACACAAAACAAACGAGTCTCAGAATTAACCAAAGATTTGTAAGGGTCAAAATTTCAAAGTCTCAAAGGCTCAAAGAGATCAGAGTGGCAGAATCCAGCAGCCAGGAGCGGCAGGGGGCGGGGCCTTTTAAAGGGGCAGGGGGCGGGGCCTTTTAAAGGGGCGCTGCCACAGGTGGAACGTCATGATTGGCCAGGCTCTTAATTGTTGCTCCAATCAGGCTTTAATAGGAGAGGTCCAGAGAGGAGGAGCTGGAGGCACGGGGCCGTAACAACGTATTATTTTAACAAAAAAATTATAATAATAATCAGATTTGGAGTGTGCACATAAACCAACAGTGTCCAGCTGCGCAAAAATCAATAGAATTACTTCAGAGCATCTCTTTGTTTTATTTTAGTCAGACATGTTGTTCATGTGATTCACTATCATAACTGAGGACGAGATGAACATTTTCTAAAGTAACTTCAGACATTTTTTTTTCTGAGTTTTTTTGTTGCCGTTGTTCACTTCATTTGAGCCCCTCCATAACCAGTTTGTCACAATTCTTATCCAAACATTGACAATTACACAGAAGTGGTCTTAAAGCCTTCTGCACATTAGCATGATAAGTGCTGTGCAATTAAGTGTGTGCAGAGTGCTCCTTATACGACACCTGTACGCATGCATAATCTAGTGCACATTAAAAAGTTCAGTCTAGCCTTCGTTTGGGAAACTTTTATAATTCTGATTTTTATGCTGTGTCCTAATAACTCACACAAGTCGTCTACTACTGGGCGACAGTGGCTCAGTTGGTCGTGTTTGTCCACTGATCTGAAGGTTGGAGGTTCCAGTCCCGCTCTTGACACAAACATCATGGATCAAGCGGTCACATCCACTGACCCACAGGTTGTTGGTGTGATTCCAGCTCCACAGATGATGCTGTCATTGTGCCCCCAGTGTCACGCTGCTGTGTGAATGTGTGAAGGGGTGAGTGGTGGATGTAAAGTGCTTTGAGTGACTCGAAGGTGGAAAAGCGCTGTTTAAAAATCTGACCATTTACTATTTTATACAGAAAAACTGTCTATAATTTAAACAAAACTGGCTTTGCACCTTACCTGATTACATCCTCATAGCATATTCTAGGATCAAATTTAAGTTAGTAAAACATTTTGAATAGGATTTGGGTCAGTGAGTGAACCTACTGCAAGCAAGTACAGGACTAGAGTGTAGATAAAACTGAACTTTTCCGATCATGCAAGGCTTTTTTTAGTGGTTATCTCTGTGTAAACTCTGCACACCTGACTGGGCGACAGGTGTGTGGGAGGTGAAGCACTTTGTCTGAAGAATAAAGGAAACTCCCGCACACTGTCTCACTCTTAATGCAATTTTATTCCACACAACGTTTCGGTCGCTCTGACCTTCCTCAGGTTTAAGGACAGCCCCTCCCGCTCCCCTTATATAAACTAAGAGAGCGCCCCCTTCAGTTTAATTGACCGATAATAGTGAGACACATATATTCACAGTCAGATGCCAAAAACACCCGCAAGATTGTGCATAATTCACTATACAAATGTTTTTTTGTGAGTTAAAATGCATGGATAATAACTAGAAAAATATAATGATTATTATTATATTTTTTCTAGTTATTATATTATATTTTTCTAGTTATTATCCATGCATTTTAACTCCCAAAAAAACGTTTGTACAGTGAATAATGCACAATCTTACGGGTGTTTTTGAGGTCTGATTGTGAATGCATGTATCTTCACTATTATTGGTTAATTAAACTGAAGGGGGCGCTCTCTTAACTTATATAAGGGGAGCGGGAGGGGCCAGTGTGCGGGAGTTTCCTTTAATCTTTGACCGGTTACAAATGAATTTAAGTGAATGATTAGGGAAAACCATCTAACATGGTTAAAATCGAGCTTTTCTTTCCCTCTTCATTGCAGGTGGCCCAGGTCCCAGTTGAAGCCTGTGATCAGTATGTGACCTGCTCCGAGTGCCTGAGCTCCGGAGATCCACACTGCGGCTGGTGTGTCCTCTACAACATGTAAGTCGACATGCAGCGTATCACAGATTACAACTTTATCACCACACTTTCCCAACATCTGGCTCAGCGTACTTAAAATAGACATGAGAAAGTGGTCATATGATTTGCGCTGGTTAATACTGGGCAGGCTTATTGTCCAACTTCCATTAAGAACAGCTGGTGGGGCATTCAGAAAACCAGGAAGTGGTTGGGGAACAGCATGACCTCAGTTAGCCAGTGCTATTTTGGGCAAACCACAATGTGATTTCTGTGTGAGTGGGCTGAGGGTTAGTAAAGTTAATGGAGAGAGGGGGATTAATTTAGTGGTCTCAGCAGGACCACAGAACCCCAATATACCAGGAGGAACATTTTAGACACAATGCATGAACAAGCTTATCTCCCCTGTCTTAATTATGTGACCCCCAGGTTAGCTTGCATAAAACCCTCGAAATTGAGTAAAGGGGATGTAGGAGATTAAACGCCTGTGTTTTTGAGCATGGTGCTGGGTTGGTAGTTGACCTGAACTGAGGGATTTAGCTGTGTGACGTCTGAATTTTAGTGAGCAGTATCGTCACCATCATCTAGGTTATTTAAATCACCACAAAGACAAAAAGTAATGCTGCGTTTTAGTCTAAATTACCTCCTTTTTTCTGAGTATCATTAGCATGTTTACTTAAATGAATGCTGCACACTTATCACTGAATAGAAAGGTATTGTTGCCTCAAGTAACCCAAGGTAAATCACGATTCTTTGAACCACTGAATTGGCTCCTTTATTTCCTGTCCACTTCCTGTCTGTTCCTGTTCTGCCTGCTCCGGATGAATGTGGTGTTAGTTGTCCGAGCACATACTGTTATACCAGGCCACTTTACTGAAAATGCCAGTGTCACAGCCCCAGAACACCTTGTCCACTGCTTTTCTGTCGCAAATGTCAGGAGTGATAGTTCAGTTTCTTCATAGACCAATATTCAAACCATAGTTGTCTTAAGGGTTGTGCTAAAAAGAAAGCCGCGAGTCCATTGTACGTATATTTATAAAAGATCGGTGTAATCTCACATTCATCCAGGAGCCGTCCATGATAAAAAAAGTCTGAAGCATCCTTTTGTATCTAAATCCACGGTGGACGATATAATTTAACCTTGGCCAAACCTTGGTCAAAGCAGAAATTAGGCCAGTCAATTTATCAGGTACTTAACGAGTGTGAGTGAGAGGCTGCGGGGAATACTGTGGTGTGTACGAGCGGGCTGAGGGTTAGTAAGCAGCGAGTAAACACATCAAGAGCGAGTTTCGGGGTCTAACTCCTCCCTTGGGGCAGTATAAATTCTGACTCCTCAAATCAGCACCTTCAGATCGAGAATGGCAGTCGAAACGTCTCCATTTCTGAAACCTTTTGTCCACACAAAGGGTCCTGTAGTTCAGTTGTTAATCAGAGTTTTAGCAGTTGGCAGCCGTGATTATTTTGGTTTAGATTAATATGAACTGAGTTTTGTGGTTTGTGCAAATCCCAGCACCATTTTAGACAATTTCCTCAGCTGCAGGTTTGGTTAATACTCTTCACAGACTATGTAAAATAGGAAGGGGGCCACAATTTGTCTCATCAGACAAAACACACCCATAAAAGAGCCCAAATAAAAGGCGGTGAAAGACTGGCTGGATGAAAGGCATACTTGAGCTGATGTGCGGTCAGAAGGTGACTGCCTGTACTCCGCTGGCTCTGAGCAGGCAACAGCTGTCAGCGCTTCCCCATTTTGCTTTTATATTGTGTTGTAATTACAGCCAAGGCTCGCAGCTCTTGGAGTCCTCTCTGGAGGTGCCACCCCCTCAGTACTCTTCAGCAGTGTATTAGCTCCGAGCTGCACACGATTTGGTAGAAGAGGAGAACAAAATACTGTCTGGATTTTCAAGGCATAACAATTGCTTTGAGATTTCATATTCATTTTTGAGGTGGCATGTTTTTAAAATGAAAGTCCCGATACAAACTGATATTACTCAAACTGATTGTAGCAAAACATTTATTACAATATGTATTTGTTAGCGTTACAAGAAAGCATTCAGCATTGGCAAGCAAAAAAAGAAAAAAAAAAGATTGTTACAGGGTTAGCGTCCCCGGTGAGGGTTAAAGTCCCTCACGAAGCCATGTTCAGGTTAAAGCCCTGATACTAAAACAGGTTAAAGTCCTGTGACCCACCGTGGACTGGTGACTATGAACCCAGTGAGCGTTTAAGTCCCTCACGAAGAAAGGTTAAGGAATTGTTACGGGGTTAGAGTCCCTGGTGAGGGTTAAAGTCCCTCACGAAGCCGTGTTCAGGTTAAAGTCCTGATAGTAAAACAGGTTAAAGTCCTGTATACAGGTTAAAGTCCTGTGACCCACCGTGGACTGGTGCAGTGGGCAGACGTGTCCCTGTGTAGCTGGGTGTGTACAGCACTTCCCTGGGGAGTTTTGGGTCCCTCAAAAATAATAAAAGCACAGGGTTAGAGTCCCCAACTGGTAATTATTGTTATGGTCCCCAGTGAGGGTTAAAGTCCCTCACGAAGTAGGGTTAACGTCCTGATAGTAAAACAGATTAAAGTCCTGTTACAGGTTTGAAATTTTGAATTGTATCGTTTTGATTTGTGTGATTTCAGAGTCTTTTTTATTCTGTGAAGCACTTTGAATTACCTTGTGTACGAATTGTGCTGTACAAACAAACTTGCCTTGCCATTGTTTGAAGTTTTATTAAGTAAAAAGTACATTTTGCTGTTGATATACCATAGTCATGCTGTGGAACATGTCAGAATGATCAGATCTCCATGGACATAAACAGGTGGCCTCCCACAAAAAGGCCACATAGTCCGTCTCTTAATGATTCACACTGGTATCCTGAGACTAACAGACACTATATGTTTCTTACATGGCTTGTGCTGTATTAGTTTGAATTTCAACATAACGTAAAATAAAAAGTTCACATTCCCTTCCCCTAGAAGTACTTTAATTCGCACATCACCCAGACAAGATTATGGTAAGGTCACAGTAAAAAGCCAACTCATCCAGCTCTCTACAAGTAATTTTCTTTTGGGATGTAGGAGTGCAGATTATTCCTTGGTGGCACTCAGTGTAATTGGCTCTGCAGAAAAGAACAGTAAAATGTTAAATGAATAATTGAGCCTGGCATCAAAGATTGAGAGTGAGACATGGGAGAAACATGAGCAGAGTGATAAAGAGCCTGCTAAGTTTTATTAGAGAGCAGGAAGTATGTAGATTCTGTTACAGTTTGTGGCTCATTTTAATTGTCGTCTATAAAAGCAGATGACCATTTTACATTGTGAGGCTTAGGCTTTTGTAATATCATCTTTATAAGCTTCTATGAACAATAGAATATACTGTTGAACGTCTGACTTGGGACCAAATGACTTGCATGTGATACGAGTCGAACCAAAAAACCTTTGGCCTTGGTACATGTGGAAAAATCTGAGAAACAGATTAAGAAACACTCACAGACACTTCTAGGCAACAATGGACAATATAACAAAGTAATTACAGAATGTTTTGTTTGAACACTAAGTAAAAGTTGCACTGTGCAGCTTTTTTTTTGACGGAAATGGTGTTGCCTTGTCTGGAATGATCGACAGTAGGGCAGTGTCGACAGTTTTTATTACAGGTGTTTTTATTCTCCCTTGAAAACGGAGAAGAACGTGGCTTGGTGGTCACCTGTTTGTCTCCATAAAGTTAAAGTTAGATAACAGTCCAGGCACAGCAATAAGCAGGTGGTGGACTCTACATAGAGCTCATAAAAAAGTCAATTTTCAGATCTGCATTTGTTTATTCTTTTGCTAAACGTGCCACAGCCCCGAGCTCCAAATGAAACGACTCTTTGATACAGTATAAATCACATGTGCGGGAGTCTCCAGTCTCCACCCTCAGCAGCGACAAACAACCAAATGTTCCTGCAGAGCAATTTTCTGGGGTCATTTTCTTCTCAATGGCCGCCTCGGTGTAACCATGTCTGGGGTCTTTTCCCACAGGTGCTCCAGAAGGGATCGCTGTCCGAGGTCTGATGAGATGTACCGCTTCGCCACCGACATTGACCGCTGCGTGAAGGTCATCTCTCATCCCGACAGCATTGCGGTATCAGCACACAGCGTTCCAGTGAGTCCGCTTTTACTATTGCACCAATCACTGACCTGTCACAAGTTTACGAGAATGTACAGCAAGTAGAGCAGAGCAGAAACATGTGGAGAATGTAGCGATGAGAGATTAGGGATGACGCATGGTGTGGGGACTGTCATCGGTGAGAGATTCTGTGTTAGTGGATATTAAAGGTCATATCAATGATTTAGGCTTTTTAATTACTGTTAGAACACCATGGTATTTCACACTGAAGGGTCTGGAGATCTTATTGGTTTCAAGGTATTTTTTAAAACAACTGCAAATGGATAATGCAAGATAGAGAGTTTAATGTCATATTATTCTTTGGAAATAGCAAGTGATGGATCCTCTTTTACAACAGTCACATGGTGTCCTTTTAATGGACTATTTGAAGGGATGAAATGTCAGCTCCAAATTGAGGAGTGAAGCCGATTGTGGCACATCTTTGTGAGTTTGATTGTAAACTGTCATTGAACTGACATAATTAATCAGAATCAGAATCAGAATCACTTTTATTGATCCCCGAGGGGAAATTCTCTTCGTTCTAAGATCCCACAACCACAGAATAGAAATTTGAAATAGAAATTTAAAGAATTTCTATTTCACACACAGTGCAAAAACAGTAAAAAAATATAAAAGATATAAAAAATAAAATAAAATAGTCTATAAATAAATAAATCTCAGCATCAAAGAATCTATTTACATCTATGTACAATAATAAGGACTATATGGGAAAAATTGACTCGCTTTGCATTAGAAATGATATGAAACAATGAACAATCTGCTGGTTTTTGGCCTATAAAATGTGTTTTGTTTCTTGAAGCTGCTGCTGGAGGTGAACAATGTGCCTGACCTTTCCGCTGGGATCACGTGCTCCTTCGGAAAGCAGGCGCAGGTGGAGGGACACGTGAACGGGAACAGGGTCATGTGTCTGTCTCCTGCAGGGAAAGAGGCTCCGCACATACCTGAGGGACAAGGTGAGGTCACTGACACAGGTGTCTGAGATGCACATAACTCTGCTCAGATGAAAGATGAGAAACCAGGACTTTTGTAACAACTGACAGCAATGTAAAACTAAATGTGAGTTATGTTTTTTTTTTATGGTTTGGATTCCTACCAGTTCAACATTTAATATTATGTTTAAAGAACCTTTGTGGTGCTATCTGCAAAATAATCTTCAATCTTTGCAGAAGCAGCCTTGACTTTCACACGAGCCCTTTAGCAGCAGCAATTTGCTTCGTCAATTATTGTTCCATTAAATACAGCCCCAGGTTTTTGATTTTAAAAAATGAAAAAAGAAAAGAGGACTTATTTTTTAATGAAACTGAAAGTCCATTGGTGACTTAAGGCAGCGCTGTTTTAAGAAGTAAACAACTGCAGCCTTCATTTGGGATTGACCACTCTGCATTTCTGTTTAGTCCCAAAAGTTACTGCTGGGCTGTTTAATTTTCTCTGCACATTTACAGTAATCCCTCATTTGAAGTTTCTGACTGAAGGTTTTTCACACCAACTGCAATATGCCCTTGCAGAAGCACAGACGCCAGGTGGCTCTTTAGAGGAGCCAGATAAAAGTATTAAACTGTTTTGCATATTGACCTCTTCCCACCACTTATTGTAGTCTTTCTCTCACCTCTCCCTCCCTCTCCTTTCTCTCTCTCCCACCCTTCATCTCCCTCCGTCTCCCTCTCTTCCTCCCTCCCTCCATCCTCGTCTCTTTCTCTCTTCAGACTGGGCTGGTATAGAGCTGCAACTAAAACTCAAAGGAAACAGGACAAATGGTGGGCAGCACTGAGGTGAAGTTTTACAACTGCAGCACCCACAGAACGTGAGTCTAATAAACACTCAGTCATACCCACATTTTATACTTCTGTTTTATCATTTATTTATTTATTTATTTAAGTTTTGTGTGTTTTTTTTTTACATACTGAACAAAGACTGAACAAAACAGAAAATATCCCACGACCGAGTCACTGTTTTATTCTTGCTTTATTCCTTATTGTTGCACTTCTTAATCTGCTTTTGATTAACATATATAAAAACATTGGCCTTGAAGCAAAAACACAAAAAAATTGGACAAACGCTGTGCAGCAAAGTGTCTTCATTGTTACTAGAACTGAAGAACGACGTCACTCCTACAGCGTTTTTTGCTCAGTTGACAGATTTAACTTTTACTTTACATTGTTACTTGTTCTTTGCAAACTAAAATCTTTGCACCAACGGCAGCAGCAGGGCCCCTCCCTCCGAGGTTTGATCTGTTTATAGATGCTGGGGCACAACCTAATTTAGGACAATGATGTACTGCTGTTCACTAGCCCACTTAAGGGGAGGCTGTTAGATAACCTCTAAGTTCAATTTACCTGTCAGCTTTCTATTTCATTCAGGGTGATGCATTCGCTGCAGCTCGTTTGTTTGGGGATTTGTTTTAAGTGGCACTTTACGAGTTTGTCTAAGAGATTTAAATGCATTTGAAGTATGATGTTTTCATTGTCAGCCAATTTTTTACACTGACTGTACAAACTTTTTACTAATAATGTGACATAAAAACAAAAATGGTTTAAACACAATAGACACATGATAACTCGGACCAACTTTGTACTATTAAAACAAAAAACAAAACCTTTAGGGTAGAGGAGACATCAGTGGTGGGTTTAACTCATGCATTACTATGTAAACACTGAACATTATTTATTTATTTGACCTTTATTTAAGCAGGAAGTCCCAGTGAGATTAAAACTTCTTTTTCAAAGGGAGTCCTGGCCAAGCGGCAGCAGCAAATAAAAATACAGTTACATAATTACAAAGAGACAAGAGGAAAAGACAAACAGATTATGAAAAACAAGAGCATGTTGTGGAGTCAGACTGAGACCTCAGAATCAGAATCAGAATCAGAATCAGAATCAGAATCAGAATCAGAATCAGAATCAGAATCAGAATCAGAATCAGAATCAGTTTAGATTTAAAAACATTCAAGGAAATCAGCTCTGTCATGTTCCAGTCTTTCTGTTCATGTTCCTGCAGAAGGTGCAGACAAAAAACCTTTTTGCCCAGTTCAGAGCGAGAAAGGAACAGAGAGAAACACATGATCGTGAACGAAGAGAACAAGCATCAGCCCTTCTCTGTGACAGTAGACAGATGTAGGTAGTAGTAGTTCAAGCATCACCTTATAAATGAAAATGAACCAATGACTCCTCCTCTGAATGGCCAGGGCAGGACGTCCCACTCGAGAAAACAGCTCACAGTGATGTGTCTTTACAGTTATGAATGAACTGAGCTAATACATTTTAAATGATCAAGTCAAATTGTTTTATTCTAAGTTTTATGCTGCAATTTTCATGCCATTTTCATGCCATTCAAAATTAAATTCAATAGAAGCTTTTTGTTGTTGTTTTTAAATAGTAAAGTATCAGTTGGTCTGTATCTGCTTTGTTGCTTATGTTATGAATAATAGTACGTCCCAAAACACTTCAGAGCTCCAGTACTATACGTCTGTGTGGATACACTTTTGTGTAGATGACAATTAGAGTCACACTTGTGATTTTTCTCTCGGAGCAGCCCCGGTGGGAGCTGATCTGACATTTAAGATTTTGGCACTGCTCACGCTTTTCACAGTAAATGAAATGCACCTCATTGAAATGCTCATCTGCTGCAGTAATTTAAGCCTCTGTCTAGGCAGGAAAGCTTTGACTTTGGACCATTATGTTCACGTCAGTTGTATTTACTATAGTGGTAAACAATGGCATGAGCATCCCTATCTGAATATCAAGTACTAACAGCTACAGAGGTGGATCCTGGTGGGAGGAATGACAATTAGGAGCGTTTGGTTGCTTTAGGCCACGTGAACAGCATCAGCACTTCTATAGTCATGGTTTGTATTTATCTCACACGAGCTTTTCTTCTTAATCATCACATCATCCATCAGATTGTGCAAAATATTGTAGTATTTGGACAGGGGTAGTTTGTTATTATGTACATGTTATAGCCAATATACTACATTTCTCTTTTGAAAATGTATCATCATTTTAGGACATGATTTTGTGTGTCTGGGACGTTTTCGTTGGGACGTTTT
Source organism: Periophthalmus modestus (assembly GCA_019594935.1). Classification (NCBI taxonomy): domain Eukaryota; kingdom Metazoa; phylum Chordata; class Actinopteri; order Gobiiformes; family Gobiidae; genus Periophthalmus; species Periophthalmus modestus. The sequence goes on from JAIEZT010000013.1 coordinate 16,383,273, forward strand.
GATGATGATTTCCTCAGGAGCCCCCTAGACTTTTAGCTCCTGTGTGTGCATGTGAACACAAATGAAGACAAACACTGTGTGTGCAACTTATTAGCTACTTGCAATAATTCAAAAGCAAAACAATGTGTTAGTAAAATAACATAGATATAATACTTGCATTGTACAATATAAACATGACCTTTGTCCTGGGAGATTCACTCAACACTGAACTAACCTTTAATTGTGTTACAGTCATGCTGCAAGTTCACTGTGGGAGGAGATGCATGATTAATGGTGCATGCTAAAGCCGGACTCAGAAAATTAGCCCACATGGCATCCAGTGAAAGTGCTCCTCGTGAATGCAGATCTGACCATATTAAGCTATTAGGCAGAAACAGTTGGAAGCTCATCTCATCAGCCTAAGACCGGTACATGCTTCCATTAGTTGCCAGGTGACCCAGTGAACTCCTGTGAATATTTCAGACCAAAAATGATGCCAACCCCCCTTTTCCAGAACCCCAACGTCATATAATTAATTATCCAACGGTGTAGCGCCCTGCCAGTCCACTGCTATTAATACCCCACCTCTGAAATCTCCCTGTTTAACGCACACATTCACATAACCACACACTTTATGTCCACACTGGCCCTGGGCAGCTAATTAATATCAAAATTTAATGGCTCTGTGCTACATTTATTGGCATTTGTAGCCCGCTATGAGCTGCGGTGTTCTGCTATGTGGTTTCCTTTTATTTTATTGCCTGCTTTGTAAAAAAATCTTGTTTCATTTCTGGGTTCATAACTTTCAATTATACAGGATTCTTCTTCAGGGGGTTTATATATGTCTAAATGTCGACATAAATCATATTTTCACTACAAAACTCTCAAAATATATTGTGCTCTTCTTCTGCATTCACTGATTTACTAACATTTATTTATGAATTTGGTCGTGGATATTCATCTTGAGACTAAAAATCCATCCTTCTTTATGAATATAATATACTTTTACCAATGCTTATGTTACAGTTTTTTTTCTTTACTGTAAAAATCTCAAGTTTTTCCTAAAAAAGAAAAATAAAGTTCTAGTTCTACAATGTGCTTTTTTGTTCCTGCATCATTCTGAACCTCTGTATCCAACCCCCTCGTGCATCTCGTTTCTAAAACAAACATTATGCATCACCTCCCTCAGTGTGACTTTCATTTTGTAATCACATGATCCCTTGAGTTTCTTATAGTGCACAATGTTTTATTTCCAACGTGTGAGTGTGGTCGTTTTATTTCAAAGTAAAAGTTCACCATTTAGATTTCAACTTATATTTGATTTATTTTAGATGTAATTGTTAATAAAGTACCACATAACTCCAGCTGCTTTTACTTAGTTGCAACATGGTCTGGTCTTTTATTTGGACAGTGACAACATTGACCTTAAAAAACAGGAAAGACGTTTGGTGCCAGGTTATAGTAAAGATACTCATTTCCAGCTGTCGTCCCTGGACAGGCTGATGTTAAGAACAGTTTGGTGTAGATGGATAAAGACGTGTAAACATATGGAACACACCAAATACAACACATCTCGCCCTCAAATACGACATTTAAAAAAAATATTCAGTTCACACAAATACACAACCAAACCACATTATTCACACACATAATGAGTCAGTTTCAGATGTACAAATCCTCACGTTTCATTCACTAATCGGTGCAAACTTGCTTCAGTGACATTATCCATTTCAAACTTGTGCATGTTATAATCTCATTTGGCTTTAACTTTACAATAGAGTAGAGTTTGAATTGTGTATTGAGTTGATTTACAGATCCTCTCCATTTCTCGAGACATGGCACCAGCACTGGTTTGCGACTTCTGAAACTGAACTAAAAACACCTTCTTTTGAAACTTTTGAATAATTCTACTGCTCAAAGCAAACCAACATGTTCCTCAAGGTCACGTATTGTTATGTCTGTTATGCCATTCACTCAGCGAGCATAGAAATGGTTCATATTGGGTGTTTGAAAGAACATAATCCCGGCACAAAGCTATAATTCTTTATCAGTCTTTGTGTTTGAACAGGAGAGATGTTGATAGTGTCCAAAAGTGAGAACAGATTACACTGAGCTGTGAGTTTTACAAAGAAACTTATAGTAATTGCACGATTTCCTTCTTCTCGCAGGTGTTTGTCTTGTGTAAGCAGCACTTTCCGATGCCACTGGTGCAAATATCGCAACCTGTGCACTCACGACCCCAGCAGCTGTTCCTTTCAAGAGGGCAGGGTCAACGCTACAGAGGTACGCTCACAAAAGCACTTAGTCTGAAAATATATACTACAAAGAGCCGTCTGGAACAGAGCTAGAACAATATTTACAGCCTCAAAATGTCCCCAAGTGTCCCATTTCATGTACATTTGAAGGCAAGTCCCTACGATTGCATTTGAAAAGTAAGATTTGAACTTTCACATCGTAGAATAAAGTGTAAAGTGTGACTTGGAATGTAATCATCAAAACAAAATGCATGCAAAATGTATGGACTCATACTAATTCTGATATAAAGATGGATCATTCTATAACTGTTCGGGATATAACTCCAACACCTGATCACTTCTAGTTTAAGTATTAGTTTAAGTATCAGTTATTATATGAGTATGGACTGACAAGAACAAGCTCTTTTGAAGTAAACTGGCATGAGGATTATTCTGGAGCAGCACAAACTCTGTCACATTTAACATGATATTAATCCCTGTCCTGTTTATTACTTAATATTTATGTAACACACTTAGGCTTAAAATGGGTTGGTCTTTCATTTTCATACCACAATTATCATTTTGTGTTAATCGTGCACTATATAATTTCTCTAGTGAAGGCTCTGCCACCTTTTCCAAGCTGAGTTTCAGGTCAGATCTGTGGAGAATGCATTATTTTCACTGTAAAAATGCATGTTCTCCAAGGTAATTTGAACAATAAGAAACTGTAATTTGCCAGACTGATAGGTTTAATAACATACCGTGGAACATTTTACGAGTACATGATGGACTTCTCCACCAGAAAAGTTCGATGCTGCACCGTTTAGCCAACAGATTTCATCTCATATCTCAAGATGCATCAGTTTTCATGACATGTTTTCTGTCCCAGGACTGTCCCCAGCTCCTTAACTCCGGGCAGATCCTGATCCCGGCCGGAGAGGTGCGGCCCATCACCCTGAAAGCGCGTAACCTGCCCCAGCCCCAGTCGGGTCAGAGGGGGTATGAGTGTGTGGTGCATGTGCAGGGGACGAGCCACAGAGTCACCGCCCTGCGCTTCAACAGCACCAGCGTCCAGTGCCAGAACAGCTCGGTATGACCCACACTCACCACCGTCAGATGAACATATACACAGGGCTGAGCAGGGAGGGCAACGGAAAAGTGGATTAGAAAGATAAGATAAGAAAAAGAGGATAGAGGAGAAAGAAATTGTGAAATTGTAGAAGCAAAATGTAGAATAATTTATTGAAAATCCACTTGTGTTGCCGGAGAGATAAGAATGAAAAGAAAACGAGTTAGATGGTTTTATATTCTGAATGGAAATGGAAATGAAACAATTGATTGACGAGATTATTGATGCTATTATATATAATTGTCATTGAACTGTGTTGTATGTGTAGTTTAAAAAGCTTGGTAAGAAAAAGAAGCAGCAAAGTGCAACTCACATTACAAAAGTGATTTGAAAATGCATGAAACGAACTTCACTAAACAGTACTTTTGAGCACAAATGGGAGAGCAAATTGCAATGCACAGCACACCTTGCGCTTTTGCGACAATGAATGAAAAGGCCATTTTCTTCAGTTGTGGATCATCAGGCACCGTGGTCGGGGTCTGTGTCCCCGTGTATCCAGAGGAGCGGAGCAGACAGGCATGGCACAGATGACAGATGCTTAAAAGCCTTGTCTCGCCCCGGCCCTTCATCCTCTCATTTTGCACTGCTCTGTTTCTTTATGTTACTGCAGCTTTGCCTCTCCTTTACCCGCTCCTGATAGCACCCACTTTGGGCTCACTGTGTTACTGTGTGATTTTCAGTACATGTACGAGGGTGTGAAGATCAGTGACCTGGCGGTGGACCTCTCCATCGTATGGAACGGCAATTTCATCATCGACAATCCCGAGAAGATTAAAGGTGCGTCTGCCATCCATCACTGCCAACCTAGAGGAGCATAAAGCACTCAATCCATGTGGGATAGATGGGTCAGAGAGAGCACTTCAAGGCACCCACAGGGCCTTGAGAGAAAGTTCACAATAGCAGCCGGTGTGATCAAAAAGTGCCCAATCACTCTGCAGCTGAGAAGGTGAAGGGCGAATCTTCATATTTGCTCACTGTAGCTTTTGAAGTCTCTATCTCAGTTTCCCCTCCATCATCATGGTTGGAGTTTTCAATATGGGCTCTATATAAAACACATCCACTTGGTCAAGGATGGCTGTGAATTTGACCAGGTCGTGTCATCACTTAGAAGCAGCACTTTCTTCAAGCATAAATACAGGGCACTTAGAGGAAGGAGCCTGTCAATGATAGATTTTTTTTTATTTATTTAAATTATTATCATATTAACTATTCATGAGGCTATGAAAATAATGAAAATATGTACTTTTCAATTTGGTTCTCTAAATACAATCTAACTACACATGATAGCAATGTTACTTGAATTTAAAAAACCTGCAACAAATTCTGTAAAAACTAAGAAATTGCAGCTTATACAGTCAGTTTGTACATGTATATAAGACTTAAATCTCTTTTCCTCTCCTTTCCTCTCCTCACAGTAAACCTGTACAAATGCAGTGCCCAGAGGGACAGCTGTGGGATGTGTCTTCGTGCTGACAGGAAGTTCCAGTGCGGCTGGTGCAGTGGCGAGGGCAAGTGCACCCTGAAGCAACACTGCGCCCCCCTCTCTCCCTACGCCAGTCGATGGTTGGACCTGTCTGCCCGGAGTGTCAAGTGCACCAACCCACGCATCACCGAGGTCTGTGGACTTGGACACTCTCCCAGTCGCCCTCTCGTACACACAGAGTAAAAGAACAATGTTTACAAGTGGTCCGCTCATAAACTACACAACTGACAAGATTTGCAGAAGCCCAGGGCAAATATATAGCTTAAAAATGCCAGTTACAAGAAATATAAGACACAGGGGAGTCATAACTTCTACTCAGTCTGGTTTGTTTTTAGTAAACTACAGCAGTTTTGAGAAATAAAATAAAAGATGGCTTAGTGACATTTAGGATGCATTTATTCTTGCACAATCACCGCTTTTAAAAGGGAACCTGGAACTGGAACTAAACCTTGACTAGACCAGGACTAAACCAGGTGTAGTGTCTTGGAGAATGTGGAGGGTAAGAGTTCAGGAATCTGCGTTTTCACTTATGTAGAGTGTCGTTTACTTCTCTGTTTGCATAATTATATCTGCTCAAGATCCTGATGATTTTACAAGCTTTTGCCAGTTCCATGACCCTTTCTAGTCGACTTATCTATTAACCAACAATTTCTTTATTCGACTAGTTAAGTTTGAACATTATTTACCTCCAAATAAAACCCCAGGAAACAGATCCGTTTCCTTTCACTCCCACTCAGAGTTAGAACACAACATGCACCTGTTCACTTTAAACCCGCCGCTTTGTGTCTGTGGGTCCAGTTTCCCCTCTGAGTGTGTGTTTACCTCAGTCTATCTCCCCTTTCTTTGCACACTGTCTGAACCTCCTAAATGCGCGACAGATAAATGCATTGAGACTGTTTAGAGAGTGGAGATGGATCTTTTATGCCACAAACTCCTGTTCATTCTTCTACAATGAGGCACAGTAGGTCAGACGCACAGATGCAAGGCTCCTCCACTTCAAAGCTCACAGACACTTTGAAGTCCCTGTCACGTTATTAGTCTTTCTCAAGGAGCCAGGACCCGATGAATCGACAGCAGAGAGCAGCCAGTGTCACGCTGCTGCAGCCCCTGTTCGGCTCCACGGGTCCAGAGGTGTCCCGCTGGGAGCCTTCACTTTATACGGAAAGGACGGATAATGTGACTCAAGGACTCTATAGGAATGTCTGATGCATTCAAGATTTGTTTGGAGTGTATTTCAATGGATTTGCAAAAGGCAAAAACATGTTTTATTAATCTGGAAAAAATATGTGGAAAAGGGAAGGTTGAATCATGAAGGGAATCCAGAGATAAATGTAAATATAAAAGCTTTAGGTGAATTTTTTCTGAATTTCAACACAGTTCTTGCAATATTCATGGATTCAGGCAAAATCCTCATTTCAAGTTTTTTTTTTTTTTCAAAATACATATTTTATTTTAATTGCTCGATTTCTATGCAGGTGGAGGACTGTTTGAATAGGTTCAAGTCGATGAATTCAGACCATGCAAAAACTAGTTAAGATTAAATTAATTCATAAACCCTGGTAGGTTTACAAAATAACACACAACGGATCAAAATTGGGACTAATCCAGAAATTAAAGCTGGACTGGACTAGAACTAAACCAGGATAAGGACAAGACCAAACCAAGTCCACATCAGAACTAAACTGTGCTTAGGACCAAACCAGGCTGTGAAGTGTGAATGCCAAACTCTGCTCTGTTCTTGCAGGTGAGCCCCATCGCAGGGCCACTTGAGGGGGGCACGTTGGTGACAATCCAGGGCCTGAACCTCGGGCTGTCGTTCTCGGAGCTGGAGGGAAACGTGGAGGTGGCAGGAGTCCAGTGCACACCACAAGAAGAAGGCTACATCACAGCAGAACAGTAAGACCCTTTGAACAAGCTAAAATATTAACTCTGTTTCAGCTTCCTGGTATATGTAAAATCGTAGGACTTTTTCCCATTCAAACAATATAATATTTTGTGCTAATCGCTATGGCAACGGTCCTAATTTTCAGCATCCAGCATAGTTAACAGTTACTATCTTGGTGCAACTTTTTGAAGGGTACGCTGCCTGCTGATCTTTGACTACTCCACAGTATAGCATTGAACTTACCTGTTTAACTACAGGTGTTTTATTGCTAAAAAAAAAATACCTTGTGAAACAGTCTTATGATGTAAACTGGGTCGCCTCTACACAGATCTGACTTGGTGGAGGTGCTGTCTCCCTGGAGGTCGATACTTTTAATGGCATACTGTGGAACCTGCTACACGAAGCAAAAAAACATCCCTCTATCAAAAAAGTGGCATGGTACATCTTTATGTTTAGACTCTGGGAATAATTTGGAGTGAACAAATCAGAACAGCAGTGACCACCTCTCTGAGATTACACACACTTAAAATGCTGGTTGATGCTAGTATTTTTTACCCAAGCTTTACCCAGTATATACAAAATGACTTGAATGTGCAGTTGTTATTTCCATCATGGAAGATTCACTTTTTTCCCATCACACCAGGCCTATGATTTGTAAAAATGCCATAGATGAAACAGCAGGTTGTAGCCTAATGGAGACAGTGTGTTGTATTGATGTAGTCATATGCTAAGGGAAAAGACAGTCTTCGTGTCATTGCTGATGTGAGACTTGGAGCGCAGCTGTAATTGAAATGCGCTGCGTGTTGCTGACTGGAAGGACAATCTGTTAGCCGTGTGTTTCTCCCCACAGCCATGTAATACGACCGTGCTGAAGCTACAGGGACTTATTTATATCCATGTGGGCAAAAAGAACCAAAAGGAAATGGCGGCAGAAAATTGGAAAACTCGTATGATGTATGAATGCAATGGCTCACTGGGGACAATTCATCGTTTGCTCTTATTGTATCAGGAAATGCAGAGTTTGAGAGGCGTGGGGCGGCGCATTCAGCAAAACCATTTACGTGGCACGCTTAAAACATCTTAAAACATGGCATTTCAGCTGTTCCAATCATTAATTCCAGCATGGGGTCAGTTGCTATAATGACTTATTCATGGTGCACTTTGTCTTATTGACCTGACAGGCAATACTGATTTATCGGAGACACCCCTGCGTTGTCATGGTAACGCGAGGTAATGGTGGGTGGCGATTTTGCTGGAGACAAGGGAGGGGTGTACTTTATCATGTGAGTTATATTGCTGTTATAGGTTTCCCATTAGGATGAAAGATGGCCCGTCGTATTGACCCACAACTTCCATGAAAGTCTGCCTCAATCACGGCGGATGCAGAGGCCATCTTGTCCCTCCCCCCTCGCACGATACATAAAAGATGTGATACACTGCAGCGAGTCTTCTGTTTATTGCTTTTGCATGCGCCCAAATGTGAAAGAATGAATGTGTTTGTTGTTTGGATAGGATTGTGTGTGAGATGGCAGCGGCCCCCAGAGGAAGTGTGCCGGGCCCGGTGATGCTGTGTGTCGGCCAGTGCAGACCCGAACTACGTGCACAGTCCTCCCAGATCTACTCCTTTGTGGTGAGGCTGACACGACAAGAAAACATTTATCTGTGAATTGTGTAGAGCAACTGTTGGGACCAAAATGAGTCTATTGCCGACATTGTTCAGCAGAGTAGTTTCACAGTGTTGGACCTCCGGTAAAATCCTTTGAAAATAACTTGCAGTTCGAATAGATTGGTTCCTAGAGAGTTCTGTATTTTTACACAAGCTCAGATAATGTTGACTGCAGTGACGTGTGTGAGGTTCATGAGGCTCTGATGTGTCACAGATTTACAAACATATAAACAGGTGTCAGGACATTTGTCCCGGGTCAGTGTCTCTCCCAGTGACTTGGGGCCAGAATAAAAAAGAATTTCAAAATAAACCCTAACCCTAGGGTTAGGGTTAGGGTTAGGGTTAACCCTAACCCTAACCCTAAGTCCCGAAGTCCGAATGAAATAGCTCTAAATATAAAGCTGGTTTTATATTGTTTTTTATCCTTATTCTGTTTCCCCAATTTTCAGTGGATTCAAATCATTAAATTTCTTACCGTTTGGTCCGTCTCTGTTTGAAAAGATCGAGTCTTTGTCCCGTCGTCTGGATCAAACCCTTTAGCTCCTTTAGCGTTGGTCCTTTAATTCTAACCTCCTGCTTCGACCCAAAGTCCAGTTTAGAAAACTGAGCTTTAATATGTATCTTCCTCCATTTAAAAAGTAGAACAGACAAGAAGAAAAAAGTGAACAGATTGATAAACTTGACTTGCTAACTCTAAATTGTAGTTTGCTGTCACTATTCTGCAGGAGTTACAAGAATCCCTGGGCTCACGAGCGCCCCCTACCATGAGGCAGGGTAACTACGTGCCTCACCCGGCGCCTTTTCACAGCCTTAAAGCAGCAAAGTTAAATAGAAAACAACTTTATAGTACAAATCATTGGATAAATATGACTATTTCATTTATTTTGTCTCTGTGATGACAGGTGAGGCCTCACCTGACGCACGTCACTGTTTGACTGTATTTGTTGCAAAGTGTCAGATATGTCTGCAAGATGTTGTTAATGAGTTTTAACTGACATGCCAATTGTCAATTTACATTTTAAAATCTCGTCCTGTTTTCTGGTTTTGGCAGACCCCTTCGATGTTGGCGCTGACCCCAGGCAGAGGCCCTGAGTCAGGGGGGACTAAAGTCACCATTGTGGGGGAGAACCTGGGAGCTGGAAGCACTGTGAATGTTTATTTTGGCAACCAGACCTGTGAATTGTACCGGTGAGTTCTGCATCACCGTCTCTGTGGATGTTTCACTGTTACTCATCATTACAACTAAACAACTAAATCACACAAAACTAAAGAACAGAAATGACAGAATAATAGGCTATACATTAATCTCACATTGAACTGTCTCTGTCTGTATGATGGTGACTGTTTTAACGGTGCTTGAAGAAAAACATTTTATATTTATATCAACTTTAGTGTCTTTTTTACGATTGAACGGAGCGTTTTTCTTTTGCTTTGCATTAATAAAGTACTAACTCTGTCTGTGTCTAAGAAAAATCATATCACTTTTTTTTTATTTTTCAAAAGCATTTCAGGGAAGAAGTTATAATTTTTCATAATAATGTAAGATGTTTGTTTCCATAACTGATGCATTTTTTATGTTCTGCTGTGAAAAATACAGTGTGTATATTTAATGATATTTGTGAACCATTAAGTTCTGTTTTTTATTTTTTATGCACGTTTTGCATGGCTCTGTCTTTACTGAAGCTGGTCTATTATTTAAGAGATTCACTTGAGCTACATTGTTCAAATTAAATGCCATAATAATGCATTACTTGACAGGTCTGAAACCCTCAGCCGCGAGTATTTTTAGCAGTATTTGAAGTTTAAAATACCCCACACTCATAGTCAGGGATGAAACGATGGAGCCATTAGCCTGAGCTCACTCTAATTACAGTGTTCCATCGTTAATGTGAGCCTAACGAGGAGGGGATGGGACAGCCGTGATGAATCCCTTCCCTTCATGCTAATGTGGGGGCTCATAACTGTGTGAAGCCACGGGTTAACCACTGCAGCTGTAACTGTGGTGATCACAATCAAAGAGGACGATAAATTGTCTTGTCTTCTCCAGGAGGACCACGTCAGAGATAGTGTGCTTCTCTGCGCCGTCGCTGATGGGGGCGGGGCCAGTGCAGGTCTCGCTGACTGTGGACCGAGCTAAAGTACCTGGGAGTCTGGCCTTTGAGTACATAGAGGATCCAACTGTCCAACGCATTGAACCCCTCTGGAGTATCACCAGGTAACACAGAAGCATCGCATCCTAACGCAGAAACTACTAGAGCTACGGACATTTGAGAGGTTCTAAGGAAGCAAACAGACCGATGTGTGGATGTAGACAGATGCATTTATATGTCTGTATGTTCTCACTTCTTCACAGCTGAATATGTGGAGGGTAAAACATGAATCAACTGTTTTACTCTGTGCCCCTTCCAACCCAAAGCTATTAATATGAAAAAGACCTTCTGCCTAAATATGGCAGCGTGCCTAGTACAGATTATCATTCTGCCGCCAATCTGTGAGTTAGCTCGCAATCAGGGACACAGTGAGAATCATGCAAATATTGTTAAATAAGAATATGTCATCAGTAATCCCAGACATGTGACCAGTAAAAGCAATATGAGACTTATTTTGACTGATATAATTATGTTTTTTCCACGTAATAAAAAAGGATATTGTTATTTTGCTCAGTGGTGAAGGAGGGACTTTGATTTGGTGATAGGGCTGAAAAGACTGAGATACGTCTTTTACTGCAGTGTGGGCGTGGGAGATACACTGACGAATAGATAGAAGGGAAAATTTGGTTTTGAGAGATGCAAACAATTTGAATACAATGAGTATAGTCTATTATAATAAGAGTTAGTTTTAAAGGGTGCCAAAAGAGGTGATTAAACATAGAAAGAAACGAGGAATGAGGGATTACATTGACTTGTTTCCAAGAACTAATTAATTTACATGATGTGTGATACTTCCAAGATGGTTCCTTGGCTAAAGAAACTACTACTGACCATGAACAAGCACAAAGGATCTATTTTATTTTCACTTCTTCGTCACACACATATTGGCACACCTGCAAACTGGCTCTTGGTGGGATTATCAGCAGTAGGTCTACGCAGGTTTAAACTTCAGAAACACCGCTGGCCTTCAGACAAGTAACAGGAGAAGCTTTGTGGAGCGCCAATCAAGAGCCCTCATCATGAATGTGTAGAGTAGCTCCTGTGCAGCCTTCAAGCTTAGGTGGTCTTTGAAGTGGAAGAAAAGAAGGAATGGCACTCCAACATCTTTACTGAATTGACCAGTCCTTTGCTCTTTTGCTCCCAGCCTCTCGTCTCTTCCTTTTCTAGCTGCATTTTCAATCGAGTGCGCCACAGGTTATATAAAGATTAGTGAGTGCTGTTTGTTTTAATCAGATCGAGCAGATATGTAAACAAGCAGCACCTGTATTTGTGCCACGCCAGCTTCACAGTCGTGGATGAATATGAAATAGCAGCCAGCTGGTTTGCTGTTTGATCTGGCTCTTCCTGCTCTATAACAAAGAATGAGCGAGCACTCCTGCCAGCTCTACTCTTCAAACATGGAAACCAAGAAAATGTTGAGTTTGCAAATTAAAAATTGATTTCTTTCCAGCGCAGACATGTGATCTTGTAATGCAGTTTTTTCCTGTGTGTTTGTCTTTTCATACTGAGAGCTGTTGTGTTTTTCTCACAGTGGGCACACCACACTGACCGTCACAGGAACAAACCTCGATGTGGTCCAAGAGCCGCGAGTCCGAGTCAAATACGCTGGCCACGAGTCTGTCAATGTAAGTTATTATTCAAGGTTATGTCAAATATTTATCAGTTAGTAAAACATGCAATTTAAGATCTGCATTTTCATATTTTTTGTTTGCCATGTAGAACAGTCACACCACTCTACAGTCTATATTTGTATAATATAATTTAAAACTGCACATTTTTACAACTAAATGCGTATAATACATGCAAATGGTGCAGCGATAAGGTTGTATATTATATTTCTATAGGTCTGCCAAGCAGCTTTATGGCTTTACGTGCACTTTTGCGTCAGCAGAATTGGGCAAAAATATTACAGCATCGAATTTCATATACTCTGATATAGCACAGAGCCAATTAATTTTAGGAGCAAATCCATAAAAACAGATGGAGCCTGGATTTTGTTTCACACGACAAATCAATGCTAAAGTAACCTGAGTTTTTCCTATGTCTTATTAAAATTAATTATTCTCCGCCATGCAACTTGTTCTTCTTAATTCCCTTTCTGCCTGGCAGCAATTAGACCCATATCAAAAGTAACTGGAGACAAAACTATTTCTGAAGGTGCCTATAGAAGAGAATCTGAAATAAAAAGACTCACTGAAGCAAAATGTAACATTCCTCGATGTTAGGCGTGAAGCAGCAGTGGACGCTTAAGAGCCTCTCAGTCACGTGGCAGTGATGTAAGGAGGAAAACACTTTATTGTCACACTTTATATCAGATTATAACAGTTACTTATGGCTAAACTAGTAAACCTACACAGTGGCTTGTTTTAGTTTCCAAACTAACCTTTACTTCTGAAAATAATCTTGTGTGCCACTGAAACAACAGAAAGCCATTGGTTTACAAAAAATACATGAGGTACAACTTGGTTTTGTGGTGTGATTTATGTTGCGGCGTCTGCTGGCACAGCTCTGCGGGGCAGGTGGCTTCAAAGTGATTGATGGTTCCACAGCACAGAGCCCCGATGGCAAAAGTCAACTCACCTTTAGCCTTACCTTTTCCAATTTGGACCAGTCAGAGTGTAGCCTGAGGGTCTGCAGCAGCAGCACAACCCTCCATATTCTGGGATGGAAGTTTCAGGCACAACTTTAGTACATGTATTACACGACCTTTTTGGTGTTTAATAGTGAGGAAAAGGGAAGGGCCGATATTACTAATCCAAAAGAGGGAGATCGTGGAAACTACTCTTCCACAGTGCACTCTTAGCATGTATTTTGTATGTCTCATTTAAAGTCATCTATATTTATTTGAAAGGTTTGACATGATTCACAATATTATAACTTGGATACAGCCTCTAAACATTATATAAGTTAAAAATACTTCAGAGCTGTGCATAGCTAAAATAATAATAATTTTGTGAAACACCTGACATAAGTATTTTGGAAAAGCGCAGGATTCTTCCACACCTATATCATCAGTACTTCATTATTGCATTTGCAGGTTTGGGTATCAGAAAAACGCACTGGAGCAATTAGGTTCAGTGTTAATGATGCCAGCACAGAATCTGAGCCAGTCAATTAAAGCAGCATGGATTTCAGTATCACCAGCAGCACTAACATCTTCAGGATTAAATCTGAACTCTCAAACAAATCAGCAGTTTTAAAAAGGGTCATAGCAAATTTATGAGGCCGAGCTCATTACCAGACATATCTTCAAAAACTCATAATATTGTTTAGCATCTCAGAATCAGACAATTGACAAAACTAGAACAAAAGGTGAGAAGGGTTGTCTGTAAAATTAACCCGATTTCTTAAAATACACCAGGCAACATTAAGGGCTTCCTGTTTCAAGGGCAATTTCTTTCTTTCTTTATTCTTTATTTGTCAGGGACCATATACAAATTCATTAATCTTACAAGGAAAAGATGATTTGTATCAGATTTAGCTACTGCTATTTTCCATCTGCAGTCCCTGGGCAGGTGAACACACATTAAAAACACATGTCAATAAACAATTACAATATATGATTACCAATTTGCCATACAACAATATAATAACACAAATTACCCATGTCCACCCAGTCCAGACTAATATAAAAATCTATAAGTGCAGGTATATACAGTGACAGGGCAGCACCAACTAATTAGACTGATGAATTTGAACAGGTATTAAGTGGATTTGCAGAGAGAGAAGGTAATAAGGCACGAATGAGGCATAACAGTATTGTACAAAAAAGAGATACTGGAGATACTTGAGATGTGAGGAGTGTCTTTGCCCAAGGACACAACAGCAGCTTTCTCTAAGGATTGAACTGCCAACTGTTGTATTACCGGGCAAATACTCGTGCCTCTGCCCTGTAATAACATGCAATATGCTACACTTTGACCCACCGTGGACTGGTGCAGTGGGCAGACGTGTGTCCCTACGTAGCTGGGTGTGTGTACAGCGCTTCACTGGGGAGTTTTGGGGTCCCTCAAAAATAATAAAAGCACAGGGTTAGAGTCCCCAACTGGTGCGTAATATTGTGCCGGGGTTAGAGTCCCCGGTGAGGGTTAAAAGTCCCTCACGAAGAAGAAAGGTTCCGTGTTCAAGTTAAACTCCTGATAGTGAAACAGGTTAAAGTCCTGTTACAGGTTTGAAATTTTGAATTGTGTCGTTTTGATTTGTGTGATTTCAGAGTCTTTCTTGTCTGTGAAGCTCTTTGAATTACCTTGTGCACCAATTGTGCTGTACAAAATAAATAAACTTGCCTTGCCTTACACTTTAAAGATAGAATAGAAAGATACTATTTTGGGTGGGGGGTCTGTCTGCCTGTCTCGATGGGATCTTATTGCTTTGCATCTTCAAAAACATGACATTAAACTCTAATCCATCAAAACAGGTGATGCCACCAGGTATGATCTGTGGAGGTGCTCAAATTAAGCATTCATGGGTTCTTTTAAGCAATAAAAATAAAGTAAATACAAAATAGATAAAGCCATACTGTGAAACTGATAGTGCAGCTTTAACTATTACCTTGTTCAGCAACACCTCAGAAAGCTGCCATTTTGGATAAGCTTTGACAAAGTACAAATAATGTAATCTCTTTTTATTTTTGTCTGTTTTATGCTTGTCCTGTAGGTGTGCAAAGTGCTGAATCGGACGACCATCAGCTGTTTTGCCCCCTCCCTGAAGGCGGAGTACACCACAGACCAGGAGACCATCAAACACGTGGACGAGTTTGGTTTTGTGTTTAACAACGTCCAGGCTCTGCTCACCTACAACAACACCAGCTTCGTGTACTACCCCAACCCGTACCTGGAGCCCCTCAGCCTGACGGGGGTCCTGGAGCAGAAACCCGGGGCTCCTATCATCCTCAAAGTATGTCGTCTTTTGTTACTGACACACGTACCAGAAATGAGATTTTAATAATACATGAAATTAATCAAATTCCAACCACAGTGGAATAACTTTTAGCTCATAGGTTAAGTTTGCAGATTTTGAAAAGAAAGATCAGACTTAAAACTTAAAAGTGTAATAACAAATCTTAATGGGAGACAGCGTGTTATACATTTTGTGTAATAAACTAAAATATATACTAATGACATTTTTACTATAATAATGATAACAATGGCTTAACAAACTGAGATAAATCACATAATATAATATAATATTGGTTTTATTATAGGTAGCCTGGCTCATCTGACACCAACAGCCAAACAAACCAACTCAAGCAAAAACAACTGAATTAATTAGTGGCACTGCTGCTATTTTAAAGTTCAAGTTATAAACACTTAATGGAAGAAAACGTCAGACTGTAATCATGAGTGTGTTAGTCTATAAAGTCTTAATGATACTGACCATGTCCTTGGCCCCAGATTTAAATGACATTTCTGAGGACACAGTGCCACGTAATACTTGCTAATTGCTTTGTGTATTGACATTGTTTGTGGCACAGGGCCGTAACCTCGTGCCGTCTGCATCGGGAGGGGCCAGGCTCAACTACACCGTCCTGATTGGAGACACACCCATGTTCTCTGACAGTCTCTGACACACAGCTGCTCTGTGAACCTCCAAATCTCACCGGACAACACAAAATCCTGGTGAGTCCGCCTGCCTCGCGCTGTCACGGCTGTCTGCTGATTGTCTGTCTGTGTCGATGTGGGTCACTGCTTCTCTGTGCAGTGCTGTGTTTGTGGGTCAACGTCAGGCTTGGGTTAACCGCTGTCCCTTTGTCATTGTTCGTTCCTTATGGTCCACTAGCTTCTCAATCGCCCCACGGAGCTATTGATGGGCACCCCTGCACACAAAAGACTGTAGAGGACAAAATGAGAGTTTTCTGTAATTGTCCTGGATATAGTAATTTAAGAAAAATAATCAAGCGGCTAACTAATAACAGGCTTTGGCCAGTTACAATGTGTAATAATGCAGCACAACAACAGAAGAGATGGAAAATGTGAAAACACGTCTGTCACTTTGTTTGTAGCATCAGTACTACATAGCACATGCATACTTTATATCATTTTAGTATTTTTCCTTTCAAGAAATGGTTTTAAATTAACCCTACTTATTATACCTGCGTATGACAACAGGAATCACTGATAGTTCAAATTTTTCAAGTTCAATTTGCAATCACATGTCTGACTTCAAACAAACTAATTTCTCTAACACATAAAAAACCTGAACTGTGTGGGATTGTGAATGAGCTCGTGCACTCCTCTCCCACAGGTACAAGTGGGAGGTCTCCACATCTCCCCAGGTGAAGTGCACATCCGCTCGGACAGTCTTCTTACGATGCCCGCCCATATTCAGCATCGCGGCCGGAGGAGGGCTGCTCCTCATCATCGTGATCATGGTGCTGCTGGCCTACAGGCGCAAGTCCCACGAGAACGACCTGACGCTGAAGAGGCTGCAGATGCAGATGGATAACCTGGAGTCACGTGTCGCCCTCGAGTGCAAGGAAGGTCAGGGAACAAATCACGTTATCGTTTACACACCGAAAATGGTCTTTTTAAATACAACTGTTACTCTAAAAATGATTGATTAACCGACACAAGACAAGTCACCGGGTATTTTTGATGATCAGATTTTTTTTGTGTATCTGAACATGCAACAAAATTCTGATCTGATTATTGGATTGTCTGATTATTTTAGTTTCCTGATTTTATTTGCCTTGTTGTACCCATTGTGTCCTCCTTTTGTCTTTAATGATAAACAGAGCTGATATACAGGGAAAGCACATGAGAGTTATGTGTAAAGGGCAGGACATGTAAATCGTCACAGACATGTCGGATTTTATAACTGTGGTCTTGTTTTGAAATTAAATTTCCCTACTGAACACGGTGCATCGAAAATGTCAACTTCTGAGGGCCACTTGAATGCTCAACGCTCAACAAAAAGTGTTTTCCATTCTGTATTAACAGCTGTGAACTTTTCTTTTGAATGCAGCCTTTGCAGAGCTCCAGACAGACATCAACGAGTTGACCAGTGACCTCGACCGTGCTGGCATCCCGTACTTGGACTACCGCACTTACGCCATGAGAGTCCTCTTCCCCGGCATCGACGATCACCCTGTGCTCCGAGAGCTGGAGGTAAGTCAAGTGCTGGAGCTTCTCTCTGTTTCTTTCAAGTTTCCGACCTTATGTCTGGAGTATACTTCAAACTTGCTGATTTATTGCATTGGCGAGATCTGTCAAAGTGTCGAGGGGAGAGAGCGTGGTGTGAGTGATTCTGCTCACCACAGCAGCTAAGAACACTGTGTGCAGATGTGTCCAGAACACACGTCCGAACTTGATTGATTTGAGTCTAATGCTAAAGCTGCTGTGTGTTTTCAGTATCTCTCATTGAAAATAAGTATTTTCATCAGACAGATACCAACAAAACTGCTACAAGGGTCATCTGTAATTAGAAGTAAGATTTTTGTACCATTAATGGTTAAATTAGACCCTGAACTGAGCCTGTGATAACACTTATGTTAGTACTATGTAAATGTATAACTGACCTTTAACATATAATACTGTGTTGTAACTTCCTTTCCAGGGCTCTTTAGTTTTTCTGTCAGACTTGAGCTCCTTGTCATTCTATCTATCCTCTAACACTGAAAGCAATTTGTAAACTTCTCAGTCAAAATTAGGTTAAACCACCACGCTGTGTCATTTAACAATGATTGCGAGAGGCCCTAGGAGGTGATTATATTCCAGACTCATTTTAAATACATTTCTAACTGACTAACACTTTGTGGCTGAAACATGCTCTTAAAGACGTCTGCTGAGGGATGACTGTCTCACACTGGACTCCACAGTGGACAGATTGTTGCAGGATTGACATGAGAGAGAACATCCATCAGAGTCAGATGAAGATGTTTGACAGAAGCCACAGTTTAACATGGACATCGTGGAAACTCGTTTTGTCCAGTGCAGCATGTATTTAGATTTTAAACTGAATTGAAGAGAAACATGTGACAGATGCAATGACATAGTACCAGCCTCCTGTAAGTCACTTATATTTATTTGAAAGTCTTATAGGTTTGGTTCACATCATTTCACAATATCGTAAATTGGATATTCAAGTAAAACTGAACTGTCAGGTTTTTCTTTTTTTTTTTTCAATTTTGTGGTTAACATCTTTGTAATTACTTCTTTGTAACTGCTTGTCCAATCTACTTGAATTTAAAAAAACAACAAAAAAAAGTTTTATCAAAATTAATTATTCTTCCCGCCATGCACAAACAAACTAAAGTTTTGGGTTTTTTTTTTTGTGTTTTTTAAATGGTGACATTACTCAATCACAGAAGTGTAATTATTGTCAGATGATGGCAAATTTTGGGCTTAGTCAAACACTGGAAAATAATGTTTCTTAGTTTGGATTTTCTTTAATATTTGTTTCACAAACAGTGACTCAACCATAGAATTACTACATTACTATATCTGAATCCACTCCCACATTTAGAATGTAATAAATACAGTCTGTAGAGATTGGTATTGTGTCTTTAAACCCCCAAGATTAATTTTTTTTGTTAGCCTAATGTTAACCCGGGGACATTTAAAGATTTAAGATTTACTAAATGTAGTGCTCATTCCAAGTGTCCTCAGACTATAGTGTAATAAATGTATTTACCAGTTGTGACTTAGCAGCTTATCGAGTTGTTCCTTGCTGTTTCTCTGTGGATGTTTGACACATCTGGACAGTGACGTTTGATTCTTTACTGATAAATTCTACGATGTGTCGATGGTGTGTGCAGGTGCCGGGGAGCGGACAGGTGGGTGTGGAGAAGGCTCTGAAACAGTTTGCTCAGCTGGTGAATAACAAGACGTTCCTCTTGACGTTCATTCGGACCTTGGAGCTGCAGCGGTCGTTCTCGATGCGTGACCGAGGCTACGTGGCATCTCTCATCATGACCGCGCTCTGCAAGGACGCCTGGAGTATGCCACTGACATCCTGAAACATCTGCTGTCTGACCTCATCGAGCGCAACCTGGAGAGCAAGAACCACCCCAAACTACTCCTGCGCAGGTAACCCAACAAACTGAGATCCCAACGAACCACGATCCCAACAAACCGCTAACCCAGCGAACCGCTATCCCGACAAACCGATCTCCCAACAAACCGCTCTCCCAGCGAACCGCTCTCCCGACGAACCTCTCTCCCGACAAACCGCGATCCCAACAAACCGCTTTCCCAACAAACCGTTATCCCAACGAATCGCTCTCCCCAAACGAACCGCTCTCCCAACAAAACCGCTCTCCCACCGCTCTCGAACCGCTCTCCCAACGAACCGAATCTCTCTCTCCCGACGAACCCGCTCTCCCGACAAACCGCGCTCTCTCAAACGAAACCGCTTTTCCCAACAAACCGCCTCCGTTATCCCAACGAATCGCTCTCCCAACAGCGAACCGCAACGAAACCCGACAAACCTCTATCCCGACAAACCCTCTATCCCACAACCGCTCCGCTCTCCCGACCCGACAAACCGCGCTCTCCCGATCAACAAACCGCTCTCCCAACAAACCGCTCTCCCAACGCCGCTCTCCCCGACAAACTCTATCCCGACAAACCTCTATCCCGACAAACCGCTCCTCCCGACAAACGCCTCTCCCGACAAACCGCTCTCCCAACAAACCGCTCTCCCAACGCTCCCGCTCTCCCGACAAACCTCTCTCGCCCCGACAAACCTCTATCCCGACAAACCGCTCTATCCCAACAAACCGCTCTCCCGACAAACCTCTATCCCGACGACGAACCGCTCTCCCGACGAAAACCCGCTCTCCCGCTCTCCCGACAACCTCTATCCCGACAAACCGCTCTCCTGACAAACCGCTCTCCCGACGAACCGCTCTCTCCCGACAAACCTCTATCCCGACAAACTGCTCTCCCAACAAAACCGTTATCCCAACGAACCGCTCGCTCTCCCAACAAACCGTTCTCTCCGAACAAACCGCTCGATCCCAACGAACCGCTCTCACAACGAACCGCTCTCCCCGACAAACCGCTATCCAACAAAACCGCTCTCCCAACAAACCCCAAGCTGGTGAATCATAATTACTAATACAACGAAATAATTTTCAGTAACCAGCATCAAAACAGGACTATGCTTATCCTGTCATACAGTCGCTGTGATCGGGGCAACTTGAGGATCAGAGCTGCAAAAGTGGACGTGCGAGAGAAGAATTTTGTGTAAAAATGTTGTTATTTCATATGA
Organism: Periophthalmus modestus; assembly: GCA_019594935.1. NCBI lineage: Eukaryota > Metazoa > Chordata > Actinopteri > Gobiiformes > Gobiidae > Periophthalmus > Periophthalmus modestus. The sequence goes on from JAIEZT010000013.1 coordinate 16,404,011, forward strand.
TACAAGTCAGTGGGCTGTAGGAGGTAGAAAGCTGTAGCTCATTTAATTATTTATCCATTTATAAGTCTGTGGGCATGTGGTTATAAGGTTTCATGATGTAAAACCACTGCATATCCCAAAAGAAAACTATTTACCAATTCTTTTCTGAAGCAATGAATGAGGCAAGTGTTAAATTCATCCAAACAAAATGTAATAACTTAAAGTCCACAACTAATACCGTTTGATAATCATGAATTCATTTATTGATGGTTTTATTTTATATAGAAGAGATTAGCCAATTGTGCACATGCCCTACAGTACTGCTGATTTTAATTTGGGTTAGCCAACACTTCACAGCTTCATTTCCTCTATAAATACCACTCACCGAATTAAAATCCCCCATGTCCCAAAGCTGACGATTTGTGATCAGTGCTGCTGCTTATGTTTTGGCAAATATAATTCTTCTGCTCGCCATTCCTTCCAGTCCAGTTAGCTTCCCTTTCTGATGGCAGAATAACTAGGCCAGAGGAGGGAGGACTGGCTCTGCATTTCAGCTTTGTTTTGTGCAACGGCGTGAAACAACTGCTATGAGCCGAACAACCATGCGGACAGGTGAAAGACAGAAGTGATAGAGTAGGAGGGCCCAGCAGAGGAGAAGAAGTTAATATGGAAGAGTGAGTGCTGCGCGGTTGTTGTCAGTCTAGCTTCTGTTCACTGTGCCACTCATGAAAAATTCAGCCTTGGCTTAGGTTTCCTGCTTCACCATCACCTCTCGCCTTTCTTCCTCTTCCTACTGCTACCTCTACATGACTACCAATTGTTTTCCCATCGCTGAGACTGCCCCACTGAATCTTTCATGAGATTTCCCCTTTCATTGAGAGAGGCTACATAATCCTTAAATATTGTTAATGTCTGGTTAGGCGATAGTTTGGTTCCTGCAGCTTTGGTTTAGCATTTAGCTTAAGGTGCAAGTCACGACCTGGTGTGGTCCTGATTTAGACTTGGTTTAGTCGAGGTTTAGATCAGATTTTGTCTTGGTTTAGCTGGGTTAGTCCTAGATTTGTCTTGCTTTAGTCAGTGGTTTTCCTTTCTCTGCCCTCAGCAATAGTTTGAACAGTCATGTATCTGTTGGGTCTTAAATGTAGGTCGTGCTATTTACTGAATCATTTTGTTAAATCACAAAAGAAAGGGAGCTTCTTGTGGACATACAGGCTTATTATTTTGCAGCTTAAGTGTTTTGTCCTTGCAGTCATGGACATTTTTACATTTGGTCTAATGTCAAGCAGCTGAGCAGAAGTAAGTGGAAGAGCTTGAAGTGGCCATCTATGATCCATGGTTAATTATGTCATGGCCTAAATGTGCTCTAAGTGTGCATCCTCTGAGGCTGTACCACTGGGCAAGAATTCACCCCTGTATCTAAATGACAATCCCATAGTGGGGCTTATTTGAACATAGCTTGGTTCTAGTTACCACCCAGTAAAGCAGCTGTTGTGTTTTGAGTCTCCCGTTCTGTCGAGCTCTTGTGGGTCTTAAATTATACAAGAATAATCAGTGCATTCAGGCTCTCGGTGGGACGCTGTCTCTTGCTAACAAATGAGTGTTTCTTTCTTGTCGGCAGAACCGAGTCGGTGGCAGAGAAGATGCTGACAAATTGGTTTGCCTTCTTGCTCCACAAGTTTCTCAAGGTAAAATCAAATCTCTGTCGGGCCATATCTCTACAGGTGTCAGGCAGATAGACGAGAGTAATGCTTTAAATTACTGCCACTGATTTGCAAATAAGCTGCGTTACACCACATACGATTGTAGATTATTACAGCCTCTTGATAAATAAACAACTAGACATTGATTGACAGCGTTTTCACACAGTTAGAATTTCAATCACTAATGAAACTACTATTACATTTAAGACGCAGGGTGTAGCTTGTCCACATGAAATCGAAAGGGTTAAAGGTGCACTATGTAACTTTGACTGCTTTGCCACAAATGTTCCACCAACTGGGCATTAAACATATTCACAAATACATGGAAAAACTTGCATTCTGACACCACACCACAGATATGACCTGTAACTTGGCCGACTTGTTTCCTAGATGGATAACTTTAATATCATACAGTAGAACACACTCCAGGCAAAGCAATAACATTTTTCATTGGGACAAGCAAAAGCAAAACAGGACTAAGCAAAAATAAATAGTAATAATAATACATAAACTGATATGTTGTGTGAGGTAGTTTGCACCAGAGACAATTACAATAAGCCGTAGTTAGAGATATTCGGGCATTAGGGATGTGCTAAAGTCCTGCTTGGGCCTTTGAGCTTTGATTTCCCACAGCTCATTCCAAACAAGAGAAAGTACCCATCAAACTAGTTCCCCATTTCCCCTCTCTGAAATTTACTGGCCTATTTTCATCCTCCGGAATTGACCAATGCCCCATCTACCTCTACTTACTTTTATTGTATTCCCCATTTTTCTCTTGTATAACTCAGGAGTGTGCTGGAGAGCCCCTCTTCATGCTGTTCTGTGCCATCAAGCAACAAATGGAGAAGGGACCCATTGACTCCATCACAGGAGAGGCGCGCTACTCCCTGAGCGAGGACAAACTCATCCGACAACAAATCGAGTACAAGACGCTGGTGAGTCATCCCGCCGCACAAAGCAAAACAGCAATTGAATACGCTCCCTTTGTAATAGCTGAAGATAATAACCAGGATTAATGAGGCTCTTTGAGGAGATTAAATTGTTGTGCTCAGTGTTCACAAAGTTTCACATAGTGTTAGCGAGGACTCTTACAGCGCCGTAAAGTCTCAGGCAAGTTTTTAAGAAAAGCAATGTACAAATATAAATGTTCATCAGAATGGCTGTTTTTTGTGGCGACCAGTGTGTAATAAAACTCATCTCTCACAATTGTAACATATTCCTGGAGGGTCAGATTTCATTGACCACATTGGTGCATTGATTTTCTCTTCTTTGAACCAATTGTATTAGAATAAATTGCTCTCGAATTGAAATACTTTACAAGAAGATATCAAGGCAAAATGACTATAATCAAAAAGGAAACTGAATTCCCATAAAATGATACCTGGGTATTTCTTTTAAATTATTTTGTAGATTTGCAAAGAAAGTAAATCGTTTTGCCCCTTGTCAGTTATAATTACGGTTCATAACTAAAAATAATCAAAAACATTGACATTTGTCTGAACCTTTTTCACCCGCCTCAAACTTCTGCTCAGTATGGTTACTTTTCCATTAAAATCAAGTCGGCTGGGTCCCTCTGAATAAGTTTCCCCCAGGCTTTAGCTCCAGAGCAGAGGCAGGCGGCGACAGGATGACACCTCTCTGATCGCATGTCAGGGCGCCCCGCAGAACCTGTGTGTCTCATTACTTGTTTAATACCTGCCAGAGCCACACAGCCACATCCTGGAGGTGTGAAATTAACATTTGAGGCCAAGATCCTCTCCACCAGGACAGTTGGGTGAAGAGCAGGTAATGAAAGGACCTTCCTAGTAAGCAACACCTCTGCTCTGTCTCCTCGCTCTTCGTCCCTCCTCCTCCGTTCCTCTCTCTCTTCTCCGCTCCCCCAGACACTGAGCTGTGTGAATCCAGACAATGAGAACAGCCCTGAGATCCCTGTCAAGGTGCTCAACTGTGACACCATCACGCAGGTGAAGGAGAAGATCCTGGATGCCGTCTACAAGAACATGCCATATTCACAGAGGCCGAGGGCTGCAGACATGGATCTGGGTAACAATACACAAAGCAAAAATGGAAAATACTTGGCATTTTCTTACAAAAAATATGTGCATATACAGTATAAGGCAAAGCTATTGTATTTGTGGAGCAGTATTTGTACACAAAGCCATGCAAAACGCTTTAGGCACATTACAAGTACAATACAATTTGCAACAATAAGTCGCACAGATTCATTTTAAAATACAAAAGCACAGAATAAAATGCGTCATGTGGTACTAACATGTCAAAGATGGACTTAGATGCTCAGCCAAAATACATGTGTTGAAAAAATATCATTTATTTACCAACAGCTTAAATTAAATATGTAAAAATGAAATGTATAAAAAAACAACAATAACATTGGCACATATTGTACTACAGCAATTACAACTATGTTTTAAATGATAATGAAACAATATTGACATAATTTTATGGCGTGAGCAGAGGACTACTGCCTCCTCTTTGGAAGTCGTCCCTCTCCTGTACCTGTTTACACTTGTAATCAGGACGCTACTACTCCCAAACGGTGACACTAAACCCGGTGACAGCACACCTACACTCACTCCCACCACGTGTCACCCCCTGCACCAAAAGAGTCAGGCTGATGAGACACAAAAAGGAAGTCTACCTCACGGGCACGGGATTTTGCCCTGGGTGGGAGTCGTGTGAAAGGATGATTTCAGTTTGGTGATTGGGAGACGGGTCGAGCAGCTTTGAGCAGCTTGATTTTGTACAAAAACACAATGTTAGTGGATGGTTGTTTACAGAATTCTAATCAGGGCATTTGTCAGAAAGAAACATGGGAGACGCCACCCGACGTTTCCTTTGGCATCGTCTACAAACTAGTACTGTCTGAAGACTGGATTACTTTAAAAACAGCGTGTAACTACAGCAATCAAGTATAATATTACAACCACTGACAGTCAATGAGATTATCCCTCATTATGCAGATTAGTGGGTGGTTCAAAAACATTTAGTTCTCAAAGTGTTCTGTAAATAATATTTGTAAAGTATAGGTGGTGAGATACTAATACTAAACATAACTGTACCAAGAAAAAAATCGTTGCCTGGGGAAATTATGATATTTCTCTCCTTCAACTAAGACATTTGCAGACATTTTCTGATCCTTTTGTGAGGAAAGCTCACTCCTTGAGAAGTACATTGCTATGCTGTTCAAAGTTGTACCCAAATGACCTCAATTGCAGGAGCAGACATAGTAACAGGATTTGAAGAAGATTTTTCTAAAAAAGCTTGTCACATTGATCTTCCAGAGTGGCGTCAGGGCAGGACAGCCCGAGTGGTCCTTCAAGACGAGGACATCACAACAAAGATCGAAAGTGACTGGAAGAGACTGAACACGCTGCTGCATTATCAGGTACAGAGACGCACAGAGAGGAGCTGCAATCGGGAGATATTTGATTTCACAAAGTTATTTTGGGATTTATTGATTTTCCAGACTTTTGTGGTGGTGATTCATCTGTGTAAAGCTATTGACAAGATTCTGTTACAACCCAAATAGAAAAGATCAAGTGGTACAATGTAAAGTACAAGTAAAATGAACTGCAGATCTAACACTTGTCTTGTAATTAAGGGACGTGTTTAATTATCTATAACTAGAAAACTTCTGTAAGTGAACATGTCATTTTTTTAAATTTATGTAAGCTATTTTTTTATTTTGTACAAACTCCCCAGTTTATTTCGAATCATTTTTCAACTGCAACTATCCATACACCCTGAAGGACAACGCATTACTGATTCATATTCATATCACTCCCGGATAACATTTTAAGCTTCATGGTCTCTGGCACATTTAGTCACCAATTCTCTATCTGTCTTTTCATTGTTTTGCTCGTGAACTTCAAAGGTCGTGACCCCCTATGAATCATTCCCTCTTAGTGTTTGTTTGGTCTCGTCGTTGCTGTTGGCACCGTTGTTTTCACAATCATTTCTATCCATTCTGTCAGTTGTGTTTTGATGTATTGTGGTATGCATTGAATTAGAAAGCACGAACGAGAATGGCTTTTCTTTTAACGAGCAAATAAAACCCACCGCACAGACATTGTTGTTTACAGAGAGCACATAGTCATCTGTCATTTGAGCTCGAAGCTTTAACATCTCAAAATGCCACGCGTTGAATTTACAGTGGAGCATTTCTCTTACAAATAGTTTTCATTTGTCTTAAAGTATTTTCTCCCAAGAATAGTGTTCCCTGATTCAAGCTTGGAGCTGACACCATCTGTGTTGTGCTAAGTTGGTGATTACCGAACTCTTTGTAAATACCAACTTTCCCTGATTACTTCTGACCCAACATCTGCTGTCTCATTACCAAAAAGTAGATGCAACACATTTTTACTTTTGTCTTGCAGGTGTCGGATCGCTGTGTAGTGGCCCTGGTGCCTAAACAGATGTCTTCTTTCAATATCCCCTCGTCAGCCAGCTTCCCTCGCAGCATCAGCAGATATGGTCAGTGCGGAGGTTTTCAGAGGAACTGTGCACCATCTGTTGCCAGTGGTGATCGTGCGAGTCTTACTGCTTATTAACACATAAGATATAGCGTGTTCAGAACAGTGATATTAAAAGACTCAATTAAGCTCTGTCTAGTCAAAAATAACTTCCTCAAAGAAGCTGGAGTTCACTTGAGGAAAGTTGCTGTAAATCATTATAACTTTTATGTCTTATGCACAGAGAGCATTAAAAGATGTTCCCATGTGTCCACAGCTATAAGGAAATCATGATCATGGTGGCAGAGTGGTTAGCTCTCAGGTTAGCCTGGCTTGCTCCCATTATGCCAACTCATGTGGGGTGAAGTGGTGAAAGAATATGTGGGTTCCATATTTCCTATGGCCAAGAACATTCAGTTACTGTATTTTCCGGACTCCAGAGCGCACCTGATTAAAAGCCACATGCTTTAATTTTAGAAAGAAAAACTTGTACAAGCTGCACCGGATTTTAAGCTGCAGGTTCCCACGTAGTAATATGAAAAATGAGCTCAAAAACGTTCATTTGCGAGGGACTAGTGCAGTTTTGCATGCTTTTTTTTACAGTGTATGAAGGCACATGTTCTGCGTCCTGATTGGATAAAGGAGGTGCTTTGTTCTGTGTCCTGATTGGCTTCAGCCAAATTTACCAAAATATTCTCTGCTGCAGTGTGACTCTGAAACAGTCGCGTTGGACCTTTGTATTTGAGACAAACTCCTCCGACTCGCGTTGTGGACGCTCTGGACGTCCACGAGAGACTTTACATGTGAAACAACATAAAGAAGGAGGAAAATAACATCAGGACGACAGCAGAATAAGTTTGAACAAGGAGCAAAAAGGGCTGTAACCTGCGGATGGATCTGCTTTAGTTTGTGGATCAGTGACTCAGGAAAAAGAACATTACGAGACATTACAGCGGCGCCAGGACGAAGAGGCGGAGTCAGAGGAACTGAGAAATACACCTGCAGCCGCACAATACAATGTAGTACAATAGTTGTGAGAGTGGCTAGATTGATCAGACAATTTCACTGGACTCTGTGAACTACTCGTCAGTTTTATTGGTCGACTGTTGCTGGGCAAAATGTTTTTGGCGCCACAGAAAAAAAAAAGTATAAGCCGCACTGCCCCATAAGCCACAGCGGTTAAAAAGTAGAAAAAAGCAGCGGTTTGTAGTTCGGAAAATACAGTAAATGTTCTGAAGGTTAAATACACTTGACAAAAAAAAAACAGGTATAGCAGAACAAAACTCTTTTTCTTTTTACGTATTAGTTTTGTGTAATAATCCCACCGTGACAAGTGTAAATTACAGAGATACAATGTGTATTTTGATTTATTTAGTCCTTTTTACGTTGTCCATTATCAGTAAATGGGGTATGTGCCTGTGGTTTATTCTAAACAGTCGTCTTGAATTTCACATCCGGTGCACTGCAAATAATACAGAAATAATGACTGAAAGATTATACAGTCTTCTACTTGTATCGAGAACAGAAAGCTTTAAGAGACAATTATCCTTTCTCCCAGTTTGACCGTCTGACTTTGCGTGTAGGTGTGGATGTTCCGTTCCGGTCCACTCCCACCAGCCCGGACAGCCCTCACTCGCGGGTGCCCATGCTGACACCTGATCTGGAGAGTGGAGTCAAAGTCTGGCATTTGGTGAAGAACCACGATCACGGTGACCAGAAAGAAGGAGAGAGAGGCAGCAAAATGGTGTCAGAAATCTACCTGACCAGGCTACTGGCCACAAAGGTACTACAGTCTGCACACAGGCACAGTTTTGTCACAGTAATAAGATTTTAAACTGTAAGGAAGAGCTTTGATACTGATTTTGATACTGCGATGTTACCAAAAACTCGACAATAGAATATACAGAATAATAGTTTCTGTAATATTACCATGTGTTATTTGATTAATTCTGATAAACATCAAGACGATTTTACAACAGAAGGTCAAATTTTGTCCTGTCCATGTGATTTTTTGTCAATATTCATACTTCAAATGAGTATCTAGTTTTAATTCTAGTATTAGTATCGAGTAGTATCTGGGTTTTGATACTTTTGACAAAACTACTACATTACATAGTGGCATTTTTTATTTTATTTATTTATTGTTTCATCATAATACCATGGTGTCTCAAATTCTAGTTTATAAGAATAGAAAAAATAGATTAAAGAAAGTTGGACACAAGTAGTGCAACATTTATTTTATCAGAATAGGTCCGATGGGTCATATGTACCATTTTTTTATATTAATTGCTATAAAGACGTAGCCAGCTGCCAATGAAAATAATTATCCCACGATTATTCACTTTTGCAGGTTACTGTGGAGTGTTTATTCATGCATCAGTCTCACATGTTTCTCATCAGGGCACACTACAGAAGTTCGTGGACGATTTATTTGAGACTCTCTTCAGCACCGTGTGTGTCGAGGCACCGCTCTGCCTTTTAGCCATTAAATACATGTTCGACTTCTTGGACGAGCAGGCAGACCGACACGGCATTCATGACATGGACGTGCGCCACACCTGGAAGAGTAACTGGTGAGCAGCTTACAAAATCCATCCCGTCCGCCTCTGCTGTCTCACACACCGCTGCCTTTAAGTGCAATGAGAGGACTGTTTTTCCAAAAGATCACTGCGGCAGAAGAAGAGAAAGTCAAGCTGGATGGAAAGATGCTCACAGCCTATTAAACTGTTACCCTCACATCCTTTACGGTCAACATATTTTATTGGAAAACTCAGACTGACACCGGAGCTGAGTTTTTAGACGCCCTTGAGACCACATTTTAATACACTTACAGCATTTGTGTCAATCAAAGGGAACAGCTGAATGGAAGTATCAGATTTCCAAATACAGCACTCACCCTACTCTATATAAAAATAAATACTGTCAGTGTAATGTGAATTTATCATTGTACTTAATACAATAATAACAATATCTGGCAGTTTTTGACAATTCATGGAGATTTTTTTAAGGCAGATCAGTATTCAGCACCGCAGCCTTCTCAATTTTTCATTTTTTTAACTACTCGTTTAATCCTCACAATCCCAAATGGGACTGAATACACTTCTTCATGGTAAATTCACTGCAAAAATGCAAGTTATAATAAAATGAATGACTTATCACTTCTTCTTTCATGTGAAATTCTATGGCATAAGTAACTAATTTTATGTAAAATGGCAATTCTGCGTCGAGCATGGAGTGGACAACTAACTAAAGATATTTCCCAAAGACTGCATTCAGTTCATTATAAGTTTTATATTTTGCTTTTGTTAGTTTTAATTCATAGGGCAAAGTGTGCACCAATTCATTTTACACTGCTATAACTTGTTTGTGTAGAATTATATAAAAGATAATGTTAAATTATTCCCATATTGACCATGTACATATCTCATCTTTCCTCTTTCTCAACAGCCTTCCCCTGAGGTTCTGGGTAAACGTTATAAAAAATCCACAGTTTGTGTTTGACATCCATAAAAGCAGCATCACAGACGCCTGTTTATCCGTGGTGGCCCAAACTTTCATGGACTCGTGTTCCACTTCTGAACACCGACTCGGCAAAGACTCGCCCTCCACCAAAACTACTGTACGCTAAAGACATCCCACATTACAAGAGCTGGGTAGAACGGTGAGTAGCTACGACTATTCACCAAAATGCTTTAGAGGATGGAACTTTCTTGATACTACGAGTACATAAATCTAATCTAGGAGGTGTTTGGCTGCAGTATTGTCTTTTGTCCAGTTAACAGAATTCAGTTTTCTTATGTAAGTATGTAAAATCTAATTCCTGAGAGTCTTTTAAATATAATTTTCTGGTTCAGAGTTCTGGTTTCTGGTGTGGGTACACTGGGTTCCTTCCACCTTCTACAAAAGTACATGTTGTGATTGGTTGGGGTGATTTGATGAGTCAAAATTACTGGCAAATTGCAGAATCTTTTGTTCTTGGAGGTTTGAAAAAGGCCCCTGGTCTTAAGGTACTAGTTGTTTGTTGCTTCCTGTCACTATCCATATAATTGTGAGTGATGATGAATCTAAAATGAAAAGTGGGAACAGTGAGTGAAATGGCGACATATGTGCTCGGTTTATGACGCATATTCTCAAAGCAAGTAGTAGTAAATCCATGGAAATACAATAAAAATAGCTTTAGCTTGTGAAGATTATAAATATGCATGTGTGATTCATTGGCTTATTCTGCTACCACATATGAGACATGGCCACTGGCTGAGTTAAGGTGCAGCGACGTGACAGGAGCGAGGTGTGGCATGACTGTCCCTGTGATCTGCTCACGTCTGTTCTCAGGTACTACGCTGACATCAGCCGGCCCTGCCATCAGCGATCAGGATATGAATGCCTATCTGGCTGAACAGGCGCGCCTCCACTCCAGCGAGTTCAATGTGCTCAGTGCGCTTCATGAGATCTTCACCTACGTTAGCAAGTACAGCCAAGAGGTGAGGTCACTGAATCACGAGCTCTGAACCTGTACCAGTCACGTTATGTAACAGATTTGACGACGCATTTCATTAATCTAAATGTGACAAAGATATGAAAGAGTAGAGCTAGAAAAATTTTTAAGAAAATGAATTTGTCTTTGAACATGACAGTCAGATATTGCATCAATCACTACTTATTTATCTATTTATTTTGAATGGGACAAGTATATATGGGAGACAGTAGTGTTTGTCCTCTCTCTCAAGAAGAAAAAAAAAACATAGGTAGAGCGATCAGATCCACCGACCCACAGGTTGGAGGGTGATTCCAGCTCCTACAGGTGAATGATGCCGTTGTGTCTTTAGGCAAGACTCTTAACCCACCTCACCCCCCCCGTGAAGGTGAAAAAGCGCTATATATAAAAATGTGACCATTTCCATTATTTCTATCCCCAGAAATTCACAAAAACATGTTACGAACTAAATAAAGCAAATACAAACAGTGCAGTTGTGCTGGCAGGACGGCTCCTCACCTGTACATCATATAAAAAGGTCTAAATACATAAGATAGATCCAGCTTATCAAATTATAAGAGTCAAACTTTCCTGTTGTCACAGCTTTGTTCTACCTCTGACATTTAAAAACTGCTGACTCATACATTCAAATACAGTGAACTTTATATAGAGCGTAATCACTTGGAATCAGCATTTGCACTCTGTTGGTATTTAAGATCTGTTATGGCTGCTTAATGGCTAATGTGCATTTTTGTCATTTGGAAAATGTAGCTGACTAATAGCAGGCCTCATGCCATTCTTCACTGGCTCACAGTTACCATACTAATGTAATCATGCATGTGTGTGTGATAGATCACCGAGGCACTGGAGCATGATGAACAAGCCCAGAAGCAGAAGCTGGCATATAAAGTGGAGCAGATCATCTCCGCGATGTCTGCAGAGAGCTGAGAGCGGTACACTGCACCACGAGTCAAACACAGTCTTACACCTGCATCATGTTCAAGAGTGAAACCCGATGTTGTGGCTATTTGACATTTCACACTTTACAAGTCCAGGATGTATTATGACAGTGCATTGGACAATATCATTTCTACACAAAGGCAACGCTGGGGCCACTAATATAAAGGTTTATGACTCAGAGGAATGGCTCGTCTTTGTTTAGTTTGCTTTCTTGCCTTCACTTATTGGATGCATTCTGCAATCTTGCTGATTGGTGATCCAAAAGGCATTAAGAAATAACAATCTAGCAGTCCACATTCAAGACCTATAAAACAGATAAATCCAAATCTAGTAAATCCACTGTAGTCTGAAATGATTAGACAGTGTATACACATTTTATGGTTCATTTCATTAGCCTTTAAAGGTACATTATGTAAGTTTTCTAGTTGTCCAGCTCATTGTCCAATGAAAATATTACTTTTCCTGGAATGTTCCACAAAATGGTGCGTACACTTACATCTTACACATCAGTTTACTCAGTTACATGCTTTTTACTGCCAAAAGGATTTGTGGAGTCACTTGTCTCCATGGAATTTGTTGCCATTTTGTGGAACATTCCAGGTAAAACATCAACATCTCTTTGGAAAATAGAAGGTTTCAGAGCCTCCACCTTTAAATGATCACTGGTTTTGTGGAAATGTCAAATAGTTGGATGTTGGGTTGGCAAATGCTTATGTACAATCACATCATACAGAAAAGTGTGCAAAGCCTTGGGCCTAATGTATAAAAGGACAATGCATACTTCACACAATCCACAGCACACATCAAACAGAAGAATCCCAAAGCTCCACGCTCCAGTCCAGTGTCATCCCTCTTTTTAGAACAAAATCCAACCGGCGAATTTCCAGCTCCTGAAATGCTCGTATAGAGACGAGAGAGAACGAGAGAAAGAGGATTTGGGCCATCGCAGCGGCTGCATTTGGCACTGTGTCTTTCCCGCTGGGTAATGGTTTGTCTTTGTAGTTTTTACTTAATATGTGGGAGCGTGGCATGGCTGGATCTCTGAAGACCACAGCACTTAATAAAGAATGGAGAAACTTGAAAAGTCACTGAACAGACTCAGAAAAAGACTGGAGCTTATTAAACGAATATTTTAGTGTCAAAAAGGAAAGATTTTTTGTTTCAACATATCACAAGTGGAGTGTCATTGGTTTGTGGGGATCATTTAAAGCAGAAATGTGTATGTTCTCAACCCATTTTTGACTTCTCCAAGAGATTTTGTTTATTTAATGTAAAGTTGATGACGTGTCAACACAGCCAAGACATTTAAGACGAGACAGTACTAGTGAAAAAGCTAATTTGCACTAAATTTAACATAATAAAAGATTTGATTCAAAAGACAAACCCATCAAAACCTATTGACATGTGTGTCTTTGACTGTATTGTCTCGTCTTAGAAAAAACTTTCATGCTACGCCAAAATGTGCATTTGTCATTGAATGAACCGAGACTTGAAAATGCATTACTTTCATATTTTATACATACACGGCGATATATCAAGACCTAATCCTTGGCGTTTGTTGCCATGTATAATCTGTCTCATCTTTCATTTATGTTAAATGCTCTTGGAGAAACCTATTCATATAAGTCGCCATTGTACAGAAAAAGACAGATCCCATTTGCGATAAGTAATTTTTTACAGTCATGATCTATAGAGCGCTAATTCAGCCACTCAGAGATAAGTGTGTGGGACAAATTGAACCGTGGAAGAAAGCATGATTAATGGACCCTACGAGCACTGATCCTGGGTCAGATTAACCCGAACGGGACGACACTGACCCCACCCAGCCCCATCCCCAGCCCCTCCACCCTTATTCTCATCAGTCATTGTTTACATGGGGTGTGATACTTGAATTCCACATTGGATGAGATGTTAGGAACACCTACTCGCAGTGAACCTCATTCACTTTAATATATTCACTCAAGCTGAAAAATTTGAATAAAAAGGTACTTAGACTTGTCATATGAGGTCTGAGGACAAAGAGCAATTATAGCTACTAGTATCCCTTCGTTTTAGCTTTTATCTCCAGTCACTTTAATATAATGTTCTGTGATTTACATCCTTCAAAATGTTACTGATTCAAGTTTCTTTAATAATCTAGGTTTGAGACAGCACTTTCAGATATATTGAAGTAGTATTTAAACAAAACACGTTCTGCGATAAAAATAGAAAGTTTTACATTCTGTTCTTTGTTCCAGAGTCTGTGAAGTAGGTGTTCTTTATAGCCTCAAACACATGTGGATTTATTGAAGGTGCACTATGTTGAGACGTTATTACTTTGCCTGGAATGCTCCACAGTTTGGCATTAAACATGTCGATCTTGCTTATTCAATTATTGCCAAAACATGGAAAATATGCGGGATTCCCTCTCCACAGATCTGACTTATTGTCTCCATAGAGGTCAATGCTTTTAATGCCATTTTGTGGAACATTGCAGACAAAGCAGTAACATTTATATGTCCACAAGCAGGTTACATAGTGCACCTTTAATCTTACTTTAGTAGCAGTATTGAAGTTAATGTTTTCTAAGATTTTCTGGCTCATTTCACGTTTCGCTGTGTGTTTTTTCCGTGTCCTGATGAACATCGTCAGACGAAGTGTCGCTCGCTGCTGTATTTATGCCATATCTGAAGGAAAAACCACTTTGTTTTAATCAGGGGTTTTGTTCTGATTCTTTTTTATTATTACATTTTCAAGTCTTTTTATGTATTTAAAATAACTAAATGGTACTCCAAAGCTCTGCACCATTTCTGCGTCAGCGGGGCACTGCTCCCAAATGGACCTTGATTTATTATTTAAAAAATTAATAAAACAGAAATAATGAGCCCATTTCCTGTGAAGTGTTGACCTACGGCAGAACTCACCTGTTTTCTGTGTGAATATGTTTATTTATAAATGTGCTGTGCAATATTCTGTCAAACATTAACTGTTTTTTGTTTTTTACAACTATATATTATTGTATAAATACTGTAAATATAAAACACTCCTATTTTGCAAGGGAAAGATTCACTTTGTACTGTTGTTATACATAAAATAAGCAACTAATGAAACAATATTTGCCTGGGGAATTATTTCTTATGTTTTTTTCTGTTTTGCACATAATAATTTGTTTTTACATACATAATTTGTTATTACTGTCTGGATTTCAGGTGATTAGAGAAAATGTATATATTTTTTTAATATAGGAGATGTTTCCCATATAATATTACACATGACGTCACACAAAGGTCTGATTTCTTTACTGCACTTGTGCTTATTCATTGGAAACTATAATCAGTTTGAATAGAAATGTGTATAGAAGAGAATAAAAATGCAGTTTTGGCTCCTTTAAACCTCTGAACATAAATGTAAAAAGTGAGGGCAACACTACAACTTCATAAATGTAGTTGTTGCCTATTTGCACAGACTTAATGGTTTTATTTTCTATATTCCAAACTGAAGTCCACGCGTTCCTGGCTTCCTCAGTATTCATCTGCTTTTTCCTGTTATGGAATGACAGCAACTGTGGGCCTGAGGTGAGGTACACCCTGGAAATTCAGTTAATTGCTGAAGAAGACTGACAACCAACCACTGCTCCATCCAGTCATTCTGAGCAATTAGGAGACGTCACATCACCTGGACGTGGAAACCTTTGGATCGGTGTCCTTGAGTTAACCCTGAGAGCAGGATTTACAGAATACATATCAAAAAAATACATATCTGGCCTGTTAAGGGATTAGACTCACTGTATTGTTTAACTTCACACATCACCTGAAATGCCTCATGTGAAATACTTTGCTCCTAATACGACACAGTTACACCATGTCAAATAGTACAAAATATTATAATAACCGTGCACTGTGCAACTTTTCTGGTGAAGGTGAAGTTAGTGAATTATGTGGGGTGTTCTGCAGTATGTTTTTTAATGTGTCTGCTACAGTTTTTTGATAATTTTACTGCAGAACAAAGGAAAATAATAATAAAAACATGTATTCCTCTGTCTCCATAGCGATGACCTGTGACTTGGCTGAGTGGCGTCACTTGCTTGTCTCCATGGAGGTAGATATCACGTGCATTCAAATTTCTGCATTGTATTATTCTGAAGTGATGGATATATCTGGGAGGGTATGACGTTGCTCTGAGGCACTCTGGATAATTAAAAAAACACATTATTTGGTCAATATTATGAACTCGACAGATACTGTGGAGGCAATAAAACGGATTCAAGCAGGTAATGGACCTAGAAAAGTTACATCCAAACCTTAAAAATGTCTCCAAAAGCATCATTATTTAACAGTACTGTGCTGCTGGGCATAACCGAAAGCTGAGAGTAAATAGTGACAACATTTCTCACTTTACCTCACTACTACAAAAATATGTGCATTACCGAGTCCCTTTGAACTGCACCAAATAAAACGCATCCTCAGAGCTGTGACAGTGTTTAGTGCGGCATATAGAGGGGCTGCTCTGCACTTGCCATAAGGCGCCATGGATTCATTATTCATGTGTAACCCTGGGGGCCACTGGGCAAGGCGAGCAGAGAGTGCAGAAATGTGGGGGGAGGGACCCAGAGTATAAAGTCAGCCCGGGCTCTTACACCTGTCAGACTGAGCTGGAGGTGGCCCCCGCCCTCACCCGACACTGCTCCTCTCACCTGCCAGAGCTCGCGCCTCTCCCGTCCCTCCCCCGCCCCTGCCTCCTGTCAAAATGCCTCCGTCTTGCTATCTCACCTCACCTTACGCACACGGGGTCTGTGCAGGAGAACATGATTTGGACAAAAAAGTCAGAACGAAAGATAAATTGACAGGAGCGAGAGCTGCGGGACGTCTGGTCTGACTGGCCTGAGGAGGAATGGACAGATTTATAAAGCTGCTGGCGCCATTAGGAGTCCATTATAACTCGCTTGGCAGTTGTTCTTTGTGCTTTGGAAAGCAGCATGTGGTTTGGGCACTGCAACTTTTTAATTGTCAATGAATGCAACAGATACATTCACACTCCTCTGAGGTACATGGCCAGTGGAATAGTTCTTCATTGATTAATATTTCACTTATTCCGTTTGGGGGCCACAAGAGGCCTGCAGTCCAGTTTTTCTGGGTCTGATGTGGGATATAATCAGCTGGATGAACACAGCACTTATCACAGACACATACTTCTCATCATATAGTGGTTATGTTCACCAAATAAGAAACACGCTAATGCCTTTGGATGGTCATAAGGAATTGCCACATTTTTTTACAATGTAGACCCAGGGCCGGCCTGAGCTTTCAGGGGGCCCTAAGCAGGATGCATCTTTGGGGCCCTAAGCAGTGGATGTAAATGGGCTCAGCTGTTGGTGACTCACATTCAACAACATTATGACCACGTTCTCATCTTGCCCAGTTGTATTTATATAATGAACATAGTGTAAAAGCAGATATTTTGCTACTATATATATAAAAAAACCCAAATATAATCTTTACAGGGGGATATTTGCTGTAAACACCTGAGCACTGTTTCTAGTATAACTTTACATATTATATTATTTTCAGTACAGATGTATGGGTTCTTAGGGGCCCTCTGGTGGCTTTGGGGCCCTAAGCTTATTCTGTTTAAAGTCTAGGCCGGCCCTGCGTAGGACTAATCCAAAATCCACATCCACGAGACGACAGCGACTTGTAATTCACAGACTCTGCTGAACCTTTTTACTTTGAGTGATGAAGTCAGAAGTAAATGTTTTCCTCAAAAAATGCACATATCTTGCCAAGATCAACAGACTTAATATGATCACAAGCTTAAAATAATGATGATACTGCCACCTGGAGTTTTCAGGGAGATATTACATGTGTCTAAAGTTATTTACTCAAAAGGTTCATTTAGGTAGTAAATATTTCCCTATAAAAGCAAACTTCATCGAATTGTCACATAATGCCCATATAATAAGAGCAAAAACACAGAAATGGATACTCTTACTGGATAATAGTACTTAGGATGAAGTACAAAGTAGTGTCTGAAAACTTAAAAAAAAATACTGTTATATTAAAATGAGCTCTCAAGTAAATGTACTTGAGTAAAAGTAACTGTAGGGACTCTTCAAACTCTGCAAAAAACACCATCCATCCCCAGAAATCTTCCAACTATTCACCTGTAATGTCACATCAGTGCAGCAGTGCCCCCTTCTGGCCACAACTATCACAAACTGTAATGTGAGCACAAGAGGCAGATCACGTGACCATCTTCTCTTCATGCTGCTGAATGTGGGGTCAAAGGTTACTCCAAGTCAAACATTAAATTACTTTTCTTTCTGAAAAGTAGGAACATATGTTTGTTTTTTTTTTGTTAAACCTGACACGACTAACTTTTTTTTTTCTCAGCCACAAAAGATGCTTGCATACAAAATATTTTAACACTTCCTGTTTGCTAGAGGCGATTTTGTGGTTGGAGACTATTAGCCGAGGCCAGAACAATAGTGGATTTGTTCAAACTGCCCTTTGCCATGCATGAAAAATTGTGCAAAATAAGTGTCACAAAATAGTTTCAGATATAAAAAAAGCTGAATCCCCTTTTAACAGAGCTCAGAACTGTCCTCTGTGACAGGACACTCTATTGTCAGGGGTTAGGATAAGAAAATATTTGACTTCTCTGACCCTTTTTGAATCTCTAATTTTGTGAAAACCCCACTTTATCTTGACATTTTATAAAAGCCAACCAATAATTCATGTTTTTACAGAAAGAACATAGTATAAGCAAGAGCAGCTCTGCTTTTCCTCACACCTAACCTCCCTCTACACAAGTGTGAGAGACATATTTATTTAATATGGGCTCCACATGTGCTCCGGAGTGACTGTTTAATAAGGAGGAGTTCTCATGCGTGTTGAAATACTGGCACGTTCACTAAATACTTGGCGACATCCCTGAGATTCTTGTGGTCTAAAAGTATAGGGTGAGCTGCGAGGGAACTCCTGGTCAGAAAAACACTCCGCCTTCGGTTTGATGCTGAATCCGGCTGTCGGCTTCTCGAGGGACACATGTTTGAGATGGCAGAGCGTTTCACAAGAGTCTACTCACCAAAATAGTCAGATATAGTCTAGAAAAACATCTGAACATTTGAAAACAAAATACGTAACATTTCTGGACAAATTATTGGGCATCTCAAAGACTTGAAAAGTTTTTTAACTGAATGTGTTTGTGAGTGGATACCCTTAATTACTACACTTTAATTAGCCCTAAAATATCATGAATAAAGACTTAATCCATAATGAGCGAATGGTTTATTAAGGCTTAATAACTACTTAGTTACGGGGATAGAACTTATGAGTTAAAAGTCCTGTATTACACAAAATTGATTCTCGTGAGTTTTTACCCATGTTATAATGTTGTTACCTCATCAGTACAGACCTGGAGTTGTGTTTTGTTTCATTCACATGTTTGAGTCACACTTTATTATTAGTTTGTAACATCTTCAAAGCTCAAAATGCTCGATTCCACTTTGTGATGTCATGTAGTGGTAGTTCTCAAATTAAAATCCATCTTTTACCTTTAGTTCAGTAAAGATTGGCAATTCCAAGGCTGAAATTATCTAAATGATTCCAGCGGAGTTTAAAAATACAGGGGAGCACTTACTACATGACATCACGAGGTGGAACAGAGTGTTTTGAGAGAAGAACTCTGCCTAAATCTGCAGGTTTGTGAGTAGTGTACTTGTGTAAATAAACAAAAACGCAACTCTAGGTCTGTTTGTGATGAGGAAATGTCAGAAAATAGAGTCATAAGGGCCTTAAAGGTTAGAGCATAAGTACTTACTGAGTCTGAATCATTCTTAATAAACTGACTAAGTCTTTCTTTGCCCTTTATTGAGGCTAATTAGGCGTCATTTTTCTTAAGTGTTGCCAGATATCTTCGCTGCATTGCCTCTGCTGTCCTGTCATTTATTACTTAGCTGGAAACTGAATCAATCATAAAGAAACGAGAAGGTTTGGTCCTGATGTGTGATTCGTATGTGACGCTCAAAAACTCACACCCAGGGGCAGATACACGCCACATTTGCAGAGTTCTGTTTCTGAGGAACTCTGTGGACTGTTGAGAGGAAGGAGGGGGGCATGTTTGAATGTCCATAAAGCTCCGCAGATGTGCAGAACAGTCAATACACTATAAACAAATAAAACCATATGAAGCCTGTAGCCCTATGGACACACTGGAGAAATATGTTCCAGCCGACTCGTTCTGAGGATGGACAATAATACATCTTTGTGCTTCATGCAGAACTGTAAAGGTTTGTGGAGTATGTAAACATGTATAACATAATAACAACTCTTTCTTTAAGCTTTTTCTGTTGAAGATGTCACATTATCAGTTTAGTGTTTCAGACGCTTTAAGCCGGGCTCCATTCCTGCCTCAGTTATCACATTATTTGATCATGAGACTGATTCAAACAAGTAATTCTGATCTACTGTGGCTCTATAAAGATAAGATAAGATAAGCCTTTATTAGTCCCACAGTGGGGAAATTCCAGCATTGCACCGCACACATAGAGAACAGGCACACATAGAGAACAGAAGAAACAGGGTAATAGATAAATAGTAAGAAATAATTTAAGAAATAGATTCAAAAATAAAACTCTAATATACACATATATATACATATAGATATACAAAGTGAAAGTGATAAAGTGACTTGAGTATTGCACATGGGTTTGATTAAATATGGTTGAATGACACATGTTCAGTGTTAACAGTGTTAAAAGTATTTAAGCAGTAATACTAGAAAAATTGTCTCTCAGAATTAAATTGTGTCACTGTATAACTGAAACTGTGGCACTTAACACAGTATTTTGTGAATTATTAATAGCCTATACAATCTTAGATGTATTTTTTATTAATGAACACAAATTTGACGAAGCTGACGAAAACTCCAGCATAAATTAAAGTTGTAACAAAGGTAGATGTAGGTATTTACTTTATTGTTAAGGCCATAAGGTCAGCAGCTCGTTTCCATTTGACATCTATCTGTGACTCACAACATGTCACCAGCTCACAGCAAATATTTTATCAGGAGGACACAAGTACTTCTACTACCAACATCTACAGCTCTGACGGCTGCACAGATGGGTCGACTACCGCACTACTGCCTCTGCTCATCTGGATTCACAGCTAGGCTCCAATTGGCCACCTCACTGCCCGCTGTCTGAGGTAAATACTGAAGCGTGAGGTGGGGGTGTAGTGGGAGGAAATGGGGGCCAATACGGGGACACTGCAAAGTATTAAATTACAAACGTAGTATTTATCACTTGGCTCATTGTGATACTTTTTGTCTGTAAGAAATCTTTTTTATTAGTCTTTTAACATACCTCCTGCAATGCTTCCAGATGTTTAAAAGCTACAAAAGTATAGGCAAAGCTCTTTAAGTTGCCAGATTGGGGGGTGGGTTTTTCTGCTAAGTGTGAAAGGTTGAAGTAAAGTCCAGGGTGTCTTTGCGAACACAGATGTTGATTGATGGCTTTACTGAGTGATGAAGGAAACCTGCTCAAACTCTAGCAAATGGATTAATAGCATTAGCATAACAGTGGCGGACTCCATTGTTTTGCAGCTTTAATATTCTGGGACATTTCTAAGCCTGTTAGATGCAGTGCTGTCACAGCCCATTGTGAGCTATCACCTTTCACTGTGAGCTAGTTCCAGATGGAGTTCATAGATAGAGAAGACTTGGCTTTGCCGTTTGCAGCTATAAAATGCAAAAGTCTGGATCACTGCAAATATGTTATTTGTCTGCAAACATAAACGTGTGTAGAAGTGAGTCAAGGATGTACCAGTCTGTTACTCCAGTCAAGACATCAAAAGGTCATCCTCTGACTGCATTTGGAATAGACTTTAGTAATAGTCTCCACACAGAGTCAGTGCACTACTCGAATACTGTGGAGAGGCGGATAGATTTACATAACCAGTCAAAAGTTTGGATTCATCATCTCATTCAGTGTTTTTTTATTCTTTATTTATACTACTTTCTACATTTTATATACATACAGAAGACATCAAATAAATATGGAATTAGGTAGTTAAAAAAATGTAAAAAAATATATATCTTACATCATGTATTTGATGTATCTCTAATGCAGAAAGTACAAAACAAAAAAATGAATAAATAAAATTGAGAGGGTGTGACCAAACTTTTGACTGGTAGTGTGTATTTTTTTTTTTAATGTATGTAATATATGTGTTCCAGAAATATATGTCTTCCAGGATGCTCGCTCTAATTTGCAATGTTAAGATAACATGCCCATCTTAAATAACCAATGTGTTCTCCTTAGAATATTAATTATCTGTAATATATGTGTTCCAGAAATATATGTGTTCCAGGATGCTCGCTCTAATTTGCAATGTTAAGATAACATGCCCATCTTAAATAAACAATGTCCTTAGAATATTAATTATCTGTAATATATGTCACATGTTTAAAATCTTCACTATTAGTCATGTAGGCCTGTATCTGCACTATTTCAAGAATGCAGCAGAAGTTGTGGGAGCTCCCCAAACGCGAGTATCTGTTGCTTCTTGGAGCGGCCGGGGGCACATGTGGAGGGGTATATCCAGGGCCAGGCCTCAGCGCTGGGGGGGAGGAGTAGCCACAGGAGGGAGGGGTGGTCCTATATAAAGGGTGACTGAGCACAAGTGCTGCTTTATCCAGGCTGTCCCTGTGTGCTTACAGGAAATTCTATCCTCCACTGCCCCACTCCAGCTTCTATTTCTTTCCCTCCATTTTTTTCTTCTGTTCTTCGAAACCCGCCCTCTCATCCTGCACGAGTTGGACTCACCCGGGACAATGGCAGCATCTATACAGAGACTGATCTTCTGCAAAATAACCACTATTTCTCTGCTTCTCGTTGCTTTACTCTCAAATGTAAGAATTATGTTTTAAATTTAGGTGGAGAGGGTGGGCTGGGAGGGGTCCTGCACGCTGGGGGAGTGTTTGTTTGTAGGGATGAAGTTGGAGCCTGGTTTTAACCCTACAACCTTGTCTCAGTCTGGACTGTGTGATGCTATAAACAGCAGATAAAAAGATGAAGTGAGATATGAGCCAAATGTGAGGTTTTGTAAAGGACAATGAATATAAACTTCTGTGACCAACATGCTGAGGCAGACAAAGGAGAAAAGTGATATGCTTCATGGAAAGAAAAAAGCACTGTGAACTTGGTGGTTTGTCGTATGTATGTGACTATAATCTTGCCTTTAAGTATGGAAAGTTCTGTGAAGAATGTTTTTGAGAGCAGGTTTTGACATCAGAGACAAAACTTGAATGATAGTAGAAGATTGTGGACTGTGAGGATGTTGAAAGACCATTTACTCTTGAGCTAATGCCTTGGGAAAGTTATTTATTTTAAATTTTTACATTATTCATTCAAACGTTTGAGATTCTGTGTTTTTCTAGACTTCATGTTTGTTGTTTATGTACATGCATGTAGTACTATGCATTTTGTTTTTGCATTTTGAAGCCTTAAGTTCCCTGATTTGGTCCACGTTCCCTTTCATTCATGGACGACAAAACTCACAGAATAAAGTGCAGCCCCAGTCCAGAAAAGGCAATGAAAACCTTATGTTTTTCTAAATGATAAAAATCCTGCAGAAGGACTTAAAGCAGGTCAGCCCAGAGTCATTGTCCATAAATTCTCTGAAGTGGCCCCATTAAAAATCTATGGATGAAGCAAAGAATAACATATCAGTGACACGAGTAAGAAAGATGAGTTCTTTCAGCAGTTCATTATGTTTACATTTATATAAACACTTTAAGTCGGGGTTACAAAATGAATCTAGGGAAATCCCGCCTTGCTTTTTAAGCCTCGACCCGCAGTGCTGCGGCTTGATATAAATCACACAGTGGATTGGTTAATTTGAACCATGTGTCCTGTCCATGGGATGCAGCGTGTGGGGATGAGATCACGATCGGCGACGGGCAGCTGGATCAGATTTAGAAAATCAGAGAGGCTTGACATGATTTTTACCTAAAGATTCAGTTCTACATGTCCACATAGGCCATATTTGTCCTGCTAAATGTAATGTGATTTCAACCCATGAAAGAGAAAATTGCAAACATGTGATATTTAAAATCAATGTCAAATGTGCATGTCAGAGTGTACAAAAGCGTAGAATCAAAAGATCACAGAAACATAAGCTAAAAGTTCAACTGTCGTAACAACTCACAACATCATTTTAGCAATAGTTATTGTAATTGTAGTAAGTTTGCATCTTGCTGGAGAAAAAGTAGGCTACACTCTAATAGTAGTAGCCTAATAGTACTAGCAGTAATGTCAATAGGCCTCACATGTGTAGCAACAGCTATTGAAGTTATAGTACTTTTAATGAGTAATTATGAGTACCTGCCATGTTTTTTTTTTATCCACTGGGCGTAGTTATGCAAGTGTGGCTAATGCTAACTGTGGCTAAGTGTACAGTCTGGTGTGGTGAGGTCAGATTCACAGATGTAACTCTAGCCAGGGCAGTGTGCGTGACAAGAGTGGCATCAAAGCGAGGACATGATCACAAGAAGCATTGGCACACAGCTATGAGTAGTATGGTTGAGCAAAATATAATTCAATGAGTCCTATTTGTGCCTCGGTATAAACAATGTGAGTCGTAACCTACTGATGAACAATCTGCAGAATACAGCCTTAAGTCGCATCTCCTCTGAAGTGGTTTCTGAAGTCTCTGTAGTTTAGTTGTACCCGAGCCAAACTCAGTGCCAGCCCTGCAGCATGTAATCATGGAAATCATTGTTTGCCCTGAACATAATGACAACAAGAAAATCCTCCCTTTTGAAGAAATTATAGCTCAAGGAACGCAACAAAACAAAGACAAGACAAAGCAGTCGAAGAATCTGTGTACTATACTGTGGTAATGTTTGTGATCACCCATGAGGTTTCTAAATAAGTTGCCTGACTGTTTACCTGCTTTAAATTGGCGAGGTAATTGCTACTTTATGTTCTATATGTTATTTCAATGTATAAAGAAGGTTAGAATCACAACTTTTTATACGATGTTGTAAACAATAGTACAAACCACCACAAAACTAAGGTCGTATCACGGCTCACGGCTCTGCTCCTGCTAAGCACAACGTAATAACACTTAAAAAACTCAACTTGTACTTACTTTTATTGTTATACAGCACCACACAGCCTAAAAGAACTCACTTTGAAAGGATGAAATGATGTTTCAATATCATTAAAGGTGCACTTGGTAACTTTTTCGTGTGGGGCTTCTTCTATCTTGCACTTACTATAAATAGATTTGAGGCTGTATTCTTACTACTTCTCTAAAGATATGACGTGTGACTTCCTCTGTTTCTCTCCGTCCGTAAGATAAATACTTTTATGCCATACCACGGAATATTCAGGGCAACATCTCCGTAAAGAGAAGCAGATGGAGGACCTTCCATCAGAAAAGTTACATAGTGCACCTTTTATAGATGCGCATTGGGTGCCAGTACCATTCAAAGGCCTTGACACTGTACAGCTAAACAAGCCGCTTTAAAACATGTGGCGGGCGCCAGTTTGGGGCTGTGATCTATGAGCTGAGTCCAAGGGCACAAAAGGGAGAACTGGGGGAGGAAAATGGCATCCAACACTGTAACAACTTGGTGAAAAAACTCATGATTCAACACAACTTGAACATAAGTGCACTTTAACTCTAGGTCTTAATGACTGTTTTCAAATCCTACCCACCACTGGACCGGTTATAAGTGCAGAGTATAGAATTCTTCTGGAGAAAATCAATGTTAAGCCCCCAGAGATATTGACGTCCCGATTTGGCTCACGGTGCAACTGGATCTGTTAACGGTCTACCTGCTACACCAGACTGGCGCTTGCTCTTGAGGTAATGGACATGAAACCATAACTGCAGATTGTGAGTGTGGGGCTGGGTTTGAGTGAGGGTTGGGTCCTAAGGGGGTGATATAATGTTCACAATTGAATGCAGATGTCATGCTTCCTGATTGTGGTCCCCAGAAAATAGCAGATAAGGACTCAAAAAGGCTCAAGAAGAAGGCTTTATGTTTGCAGAGGAATGGAACGTTTTTATGCAGTAAAAGTCCATCAGAGTCAGCACTGTCACCTATTTTATGAACCGATACCATCTTAAAACCACTACGCTCGTAACATCACATTTGACTACTTCAAATACTGTTCCTTCCAGTGGTTCTTTGGTTTTTGCAGAGAGGCCCATGTCATCTGCTGTGCTAAATGCATTGTAAACCATAACTGCTATTATTATACTTCTGCAAGACGTGAGAGTCAGTAGAACAAAGGAGGCTTACTACTGCTAATAACTGGTATGATAGGAACCATATACAGCAGAGGAGGGGGCAGAATGGGGGTCAAGACGGTGGGGGTAAACGCTCTGTTGTTCCTGAGCGATTTGAGTTGCATGTTTAACCCTAAGGGACCAGTCTCCAATGTCACATTCCTCTGCGTACTCTTAACTCATCCATTTGGACCAAAAGTAGGATATTAAATCATAGCATTATTGTTGAAGAAAACAACATAAAAAAGAACTGTGTTTGGTTTATATACAGTGAGTTATCTGTTTTGAATGTAAATACAAAAGAAAGTAAAGATATAGTCACAACGGGCACTGATCAGCCCTCACCCGCTGCCACTCAGACCACTTCTATTATTTTTATTTATCCATTTTCAGCATTGTTCACTTTGTTAGAGGAGTGGTCCCTAGAAAAGAATGAGAAGAATAATATGTTGATGCGACATACATAAGTCAATACAACCCCAAAATAATGTGACCAATCAAATGTCAGAAGACAGTTGAGCAAACAGTGTCATTTATAATAATTTCATGATAGTATATTGCTTAATAGTTTACTTTATTTAATGAATATCCAGAATTAGCATCAATTTGACGGCACTTGTCACTACATATGTGGGTCTGCCTTTGATTTAAGAATAGAAAAGCTGAAATGATTCCCACAATTTGTATGAGGTTTGTAATAGAGACAATGTGAGTGGGGAAACCTTAACCCAATATCTACTATGTCAAGAATTCAAACACCTCCAGAAGATGGAAACATGACGACTATTCTGAGAATGTGCACACAAATATGGATGTCGTGTCAGAGGAGCGGATATAGATCTGGGCTAACTGGGCTCCTGTACTGTTGCCCCGCCAAAGACAAAATTAGGACATCTACATTCAGACTCATAAATACCAGAAATATGCTGCTGGGAGTGTCAGAGCAACTGACCCAAATGATGCACCAGCAGCTCTCAAACACTACAGGAGTTATTTGACCTTCTAACCACCTAAATGAACAGTCTTTATCGTGACTTTCAAACAAAATATTCACTTTAAATGTAGGTTTAAACCTTAAACAACATCAAGAAATAAAATAGTGCTGCAACACTTAATAAGGACACAGTTCTTGCAGTTTGAGAACCCCTCAATGTGACATTTGCATATCTATTAAACAGTATCATATGGTAACAATTAGAACGCTGATTGTAACAGGAAGGGCGCTAGTTAAACCTCAAACATTCAAACTTTTACAGAAACTGTTTTACCAATGTGTGCCGGCCATTAGCACCTCTCCACGGCCCATTAAACAGGCACAGGGTTCACACTGCTGGTACTATGTTGTACATTTAGAATTGAGCATAGTACTCTTCAAATCTGAGGTCTGATTGAGGGTCTAACCATTTTAAAACATCCAACAGCTGGTTCATGTTTCTCATAGGAGGCACCAGCAGTACTGAGGAAGTCAGGGGTGTAGTTGTTATAGATGTGATACAGAACATTAGATGTGGAAGAAGCTAATTAGAAAAGTAAAATGACTAAACCAACCAATATCTACTTTCACTTTGTCTTGCGGTTCATTCTTTTTCTCACTCCTGGGGTTGAAAATAGCAGTTTTCGTTGGCCCCTTTACATGTTGTTTTTCAATACGTTTTATGGCAGCGTGTGTGAAGCTCCACATCTCACCTCGGTGGATGCCTGGTATTAGCTGTGCGTGACTGGAACTCAGCTATAACAGCGAGCTCGAACCGGGAGGAAAGAGGGCGTGTCTCCTCCCATGCTCCATGCCACATTCCTCTATAGGATGTCCCGGGAGATGGTGTGGGGTGTGTAGGGTAGTGGTGTATGTTTAGGGGGGTCAGAGCATATCCAGACCACAGCCGTCACTCATACAATCTGGTGGGAAAATCTTGGAGAGAGCCACAAAGTCATGGCTGCTGTTGAATCACGGAGTCAGGGCTGGTTAGTGAGATTGGGGTTGGATTCTTTGTGTTTGTGCAGTGATAGTGAGCCACGCGACTGATATCTGCACTATCAGCCGCTCAGAGCATTACACAAAGCTGTTGCATGGACGAGGTGAGGAAGGTGGCTGGTGTTTCGGGTGTTTCCATGTATTTGTGCGTTCAATTCAAATATTCTTGCTTGTCACTTATATTTCAGAAAGTGATGCTATCGAGTTCCAGTCAAAAAAAAAGTATAATATAAAACTAAAAACAGCTCAAATTAGGGAATATTAGGGAAATATCAGGAATGAGTTGTCAAGGGTTAATTTACAGGGTTTGGGGACAAAGCTTGTGCGTTTAGGAAATGTATTTATTCTAAACAGTAGCATCTGTAGCTAACTTTATCACACTGCAAAGGTAGAATTTAAACAAAAATGTGTGCTATTGTTTCATATAAATGGGATAATATATTGTAAAAAGGATTTATGGGTGAGGCCATTGTTTTCTACTGTTAAAAGAAAGACTGTAGAGGTAATGCAGTGTATGTTTGTGTAACAATACTGCACGTACAGGCAGATTCCAAATGTAAACAGACAACCATGTAAAACTATAATCCAATTGTGGTTGTTGTAGTTTAAAAAACACTTCCCATCATCAACCACAAGAAAATCCCCTTGTGACAATTATTCGTTCCCTCTACTTTTTCCACAAAAAAAACACAGGGGACAAATTGTCAACTCCTGAAAAACAAGATTTATGGGCAGCCACCTCGCTCATGTTGGACTTCATCCTCTCTAGTAACATAAACACTCAGACCACCCGCTCTACGTAGACAGCATGTAGCCAAAAGGTTAACAAAGGTCTAGACTGTCAGTGTTACGGAGCCAGTGACCTGTCAATGCAACTGGTGAAAACTCGTCACACACAATATTCATTTGACGTCTTTGTTGCTAAGATGAACTGAGCTGTTTTTGAGGACAGAGTATGCACATAAAGCAGGAGGAATTAACCATTTAATTATTTTTTTAAAAACCCAAACAAACAAACAAACATGGGAGAGTAGCAATAAATCAGTTTTAAAAATCATTAACTACTTTGTTTTATTGGTTTTATGTGCAAAATATTCCTATTCAAATGTTTTTAAATTAACTTTGATTACCCTTATTTATGAGGCAAAGGGCACAGAACAAAAATAATTCCATTCACAACATGAAACTTGGAACCCAATACCATATTAGATAGGATTAATTAAAAATAAGATAAATTATTAGTATTATTACTCAGGGTGTGTCCACACTTCACACTCAGTACTACTACGTACGAAGTGTAAGGTGTCTCTCCTACAGCAGAGACAGCTGCAGAGGACAGTTGCTGACGGTAACATTAACATTGACATGTCCAGTAGACCTCCCAGGGGATTACGGCTCCACCTGTTGGACCCATACAGATTGTGTTTGTTCTGGCCCGTGCACCTGTCTGTCTGTCATTCACAGGAGGATGAGGGTCAATGCCGCCTCTGTGTGAACATACAGTATATGCAGCTTGTGTGAAAGCAACAGGAGGTGAAGAGGCCACAGCAAACTGTGGAGAGCAAGGGGCAATAAAGTCATATTGGTCATTTAAATCCCGTGGTATAATAATCTTAATTAGTCTTAAATAAACAGTTTGTACTTTGTTCTCAAAATGGTGCCTATGAAACATCGATCTAAAGCCCATATAGGAGTCAAAACGGAGATGGAAGACACAATCTCAAAATTTAAGATACTCAAAGTTGTCAGTGAAGGTCTATAGATGGAAGCTAGTTATTCTGTTATAAACTGGTGCAGAACATATATATTTGTTTGAGCCTAAAATGTTCTACATTATCCCCGCAAATATAAACTAAACTACTGGGGCTTCTAGAGCTTTTCCATGAGAGATGCCAAGGAACAAGCCTCAAATGGCACAGCAGATAGTGAACCATAACATAACGATGCTTCAATTTCATGCAACAATAGTATTTAACTGACTTCATTTCAAGCCAACAATAAAATATCATGGCCAGAAAATATAGTCATTTACAGGTGCAAACTGTATAAAATGCATTAAATGGATGCATCACAGTTATCAGAGTTTACATTTAGTTTGAGTCCAGCACAAACCCTCACATGGATTGTTAACATAATCCAGGATCTGGGCAACTGTAATGAGATCTGCAGGGGTAAGGTATTATGGGATGTTTTCAAAGTGAGGTAATGCTGCTGTTTGTTTTCAGACAGAGAGAGAGGAGAGAGGGGGGGGGGTATCTTGGCAAGAGGAATGCATGCTGGGTATTTGTGGGTTCAACCTCTGGATTCTGTGCTTTTAATTTGACACCACGACATGAGTGCAGGAAAGGCAGCTCATTACGGCAGCTGCAGCAGGGGCGCGGTGCTGTTTACACAAAATAAGGAAACGTGCCCTAAAAGATTGTCACTTAAAACAATTTGCTAATGAATTACACAAATTCTACACGTATATATTGTGGTCATTGTTTACAACTGAAAGCAAACAGTTTTGTTTTCTAGCATTACTTGACACACATCAGTGATCTCTTTCTGCTTTATTACGTAGTGATAAGGACTGATCAAAGTCAGATGTCCTTTCTGAGCCTGAACTCCATTTCTGTCACACACATTCCACTCTCTCTAATTCATTTAAAAGATTTTAGGCACAAGCTGATTCAACTTTAGATTTGAACTAGAGTAGATGCAAAGAGAAGCAACACCCATGTAGCTTATTCTGCTGGTTAGAGTCTTACTTTTACGAAGCATAAAACATCCCTCAGAGCTTTTTTCAATGTTCAACTGATACTAACCAGGAAAGAGATTTGCCCCTTTGAGAAAATAAATGAAATAAAACCTAACATTTGAGTGTGAATGGTTTCATGGAACGCTTCTGTCAAATGGAAACATGTCAGGTGTGTTTTAGTATGTGCACTCACCACAATGTCCCTTTCAAACTGCAGGAGCCGTCGCACAGGATGATGAAGTTGTGACTGGAGTAGCGCCCACTGTAGGTGTGGCTGAGGCGTATGTTCGAGGAGATATGATTCCCAAGGCCACTGAAGACCCTGGTACGGCCCTCATCTTTTCACTAAAACACATGATCTCAATCAAACTTAGAAGACAAGGTGGTATTCTTTCACAGGACAGGAACAAGTAAGGTCTTAAACCTTCCACCGGACCTTTAGAAACGACTGAGACCACAGCTGGCTCCAGGTGACCTCA